>CM075865.1:48982495-49162495 GCA_038021265.1 Cyprinella venusta | reverse complement strand
GGCATTTACTACAACGAGCCGTAGATCACTGACAAGCTGAGCCAAATCACATTAAATATCGTTGCCGATTTGTCCTCGATTTTAACTCGATTTGGCTCAGCTTGTCAGTGATCTACGGCTCTTTGTAGTAAATGCCGCTCCATCTGAAAGCAGGTGAAGGTGATTTACTACTAATCAAGGAACCGGCTTTACTGATTAGATGCGCATAACAACATCGTGCGATTAATCGTGCAGCCCTAATTTCATTCATATTTTATTTTTACTGATCCTAAACTTGTGACTGGTAGTGTGTGTCCCATAAAAGAAAAGAAAATCGCAACTTCAATTTCAAGCCATAGTAATAATGTCCGTTCGCTACTTTAGTTCGAATCTCTTCTCTCGGCAGATGTGAAGCGTCTCACACACCCAACACACACATTCCTCTCTCTCTCACACACACACTCCGATCAGCTGACGCGCCGTCTTCCTGTTTACGCTCCAGCTGAACCTGTCTGAGTGACATCAGCAGAACCAGATGCTCTTCCTTTCCGGAGACGAGGGCGTGTGTTCCTGAGGAGTTAGCATGAGCGCGTTTAGCCGGATGCTAGTGATGAAATCCACAGCACAATAGGGCTTTGTGTGGACGCTGGACTCTGTGTTTGAAAACCCTTCTCCTTTGTGGAGACCTGCCGTCCACCAGCAGGTCTTAGATCAGATTACAGCGCATTAGCAGACGTGAATGGAGCCTGTGTGTGTAATGGACACTTGAGCTCAGGACACACACACACACACTTGAGTTTCCCAATGCGTCATGTGACCTGCGATTACAGCGTTCTTCCCTGTTATGGATCTGAACTGATGAAGCTCAGCGTCTCATTGGCTCTCTGTGTTTCTAAGGCCTTATACAATCACTTTGATTTCTTACTAATCAGTTTACATTTTTATGGAACCCATTGATTGTATATTTTTCACTATTTCAATTAATTAGACATGCTTTATGATTCAAGAGCCCCCCCCCCCATCCCAGTTTAACCCTTCTTGACTCTTGAATCAAAAAGCATGTCTAATTAAATGACATCGTGAAAATTATACAATGTAACAACAGTTCAGTAGAAGTTAATACATTAACAATAATATACAAAAATGACGTTTTCAGGCCCCTCTGAAATATGCTTTATTTTTTATGCTATACTTCCTCAAATTCCATTTTGTCATGTTTAACATGACAATATTTCTGATTCCATTTTAATGGTTTAATAAAATTTTAATTCAGATTTCAATAACAGTCTTAATATTCTCAGACACTAGTCCATCTGATTAAGTGTTCAGTCCTGATTTAGATTTTTTTTTATCCAAAATTTGCCAATTCCTGTGACATTCTGCATTTTATTTTACAGTAAATTCCATTTTCAACTCTTTCCATGATCAGTGTTATTACCACATTCGGTTTGAAACGACCGGTATAAAAGTATTTTATAAAATTTAGTTTGCTACATTTTTCTAAATGTCATCATAATCTTTTGTTAACAAACAAGTATTCATTATTTCTATGAGCTCACTGTTTCCTCCTTAAATGATTAATTTGTTTAAATGAACAGATCTAAGTGTGATTTTGCAGATTTCTGAAGCGTGTAACTCAGTCCCTCTGACACAGATCTCTGTGGACTCGAGCGTTTCTGTAAAGCTGCTTTCAAACGATGTGTATTGTGGAAAGCTCTATATAAATAAATGTGAGTTGAATGAAGTTCAGACGGTCATGTGACCTCCACATACGGGTCTGCTGTTTTTCACACACTATAGTCTCATCCGTCCTCAGTGAACCACAGGAAGTGATGCGTTGTGTTTCTCTGATCCCCTGTCGCTGTGTGTGTGTGTGTCCAGATCCAGACGTTCGGCGTGGAGGCGGCGTGTTCGACCGTAGACGAGCTGACCGGTGGCCTGGCCATGGCACAAGTCCTGCAGAAGATGTGTGTGAGACTCAAGAGCCAGCAGCACAACCTGAGCCCTTTCATTTCATCGTAACGATGTCACACCATAGTTTCTGTGTGGTTTTAACATTATGGTGCCAAAAAAAATGAGTACATTGAAATGTCAAAAAATTGCAATGATCAAATGTAAAAATCAATCACTGCCTGGTCATTGCTGTATGAATTAAAAACACATCTATAAATACACAAATAACATTAATGACAGACAGCAGCATGTTTATTAATTATTTCTGATTTTAATTATTTTATTATTTAATTAATTATTTACTTTTTTTTTTTTTTTTACATTTTTTCTGATTTCTTTTGATTATTTTAATTTCTTCCATGTAAAGCACTTTGAACTGCCACTGTGTATGAAATGTGCTATATAAATAAACTTGCCTTGCCTATTAGGCTTCTGTCACTTTAAGACCGGATGCACAGGTCCAATATACTGATACACACCCAACTGTTTACGGTCTTCATAACTTCATAACTGTGTACGTTCATCACAGTTGGGTGTGTATCAGTGTATTGGACTTGTGCATCCAGTTCATTCAACCATAATAAACTGGGAAGAAGAACCCAGTTCAGTTCTTCCACTCTGATCACAGTGTCTATATCTAGAGCTCATGATGTCTACAGATATATCTCTTATGATCAACCCTTATGTCTCTCTCTCTCTCTCTCTCTCTCTCTCTCAGTGATGTTGTGTATTTCACGGATGCTTGGATCAGTCGTATTAAAGCTGATGTCGGGGATAACTGGAGGTTAAAGGTATTCATCAGCTCTCGTTCACACACACACACACACACACACACACACACACACACTTCTTCACTCATCTTACTGGCGCTTTCATGTCTTCGTGTCTTCTTTTTCATTTTCAGATCAGCAATTTAAAGAAAATATTGAAAGGTATTCTGGATTACAACCATGAGGTGAGACGCTTATTTCTGTGTGACACGTTTATGTTGGTACATGTCACATTATTTTCTCTTGAATTGACCCATCTGTGTGTGTGTGTGTGTGTGTGTGTGTGTGTGTGTTGGTTCTGCAGATATTGGGGCAGCAGATCAATGATTTCACTCTTCCAGACGTCGGTCTCATCGCTGAACACTCAGACGCAGCAGAACTGGGCCGAATGCTGCAGCTCATCCTGGGCTGTGCTGTTAACTGCGAACAGAAGCAGGGTAAAGAGTGTGTGTGTGTGTGTGTGTGTGTGTGTGTGTGAGAGAGAGAGAAAGAGAGAGTGTGTGAGTGAGAGAGTGTGAGAGTGTGTGAGTGAGAGAGGGAGACAGTGAGTGACAGTGTGAGCAAGTGAGAGTGTGTGTGTGTGTGTGTGTGTGTAAGACTATGTGTGTAGGTGAGAGAGTGAGTGTGCGAGAGAGAGTGAGAGTGTGTGTGTTTGTGTAAGAGTGTGTGTGTGTGTGTGATGCTGACGTTGTGTTGTGATCTTGTTTCCAGAGTATATCCAGACCATCATGATGATGGAAGAGTCTGTGCAGCATGTGGTCATGACCGCCATCCAAGAGGTGTGTGTGTGTGTGTGTGTATGTGTGTGTGTTACGGGCTGCTGTTTGGTGTTTAACGTGTGTATGATGTCGTCTGCAGCTCATGAGTAAAGAGACGCCCGTGTCCTCAGGAAACGACTCGTATGCGGATCTGGACCGGCAGGTATGGTCAGTCTGGATCTGGGTTATGAATATTAATGATGATGATGGTCCAGCGTAATGAGTGTGTTCCTCTTCATCAGCTGAAGAAGACGGTGGAGGAGTTGAGCGACGCTCTGGCCACCAAAGAGGAGATCGCTCAGAGATGCCATGAGCTCGACATGCAGGTAAAGCTCACCCGGCACACACACACACACACTCTCGTTCCTCTTCAGCTGGTCAGATGTTAGTGACTGTCCCGGTCCAGTGTCGGGTCAGCTGATGTGTGAGGTTGGACGGTCAGAGAACAGTTTGAGTTTCGAATATTCGTCAAAAACGCTGTGTGAGACATGATGAAGATGACGATGATGATGAAGATGGCATAACTGGTGTGTTTCTGTTAGCTTGTCCAGTAGCGCTGGATTGTGTTGTTAATCTGGATAAAGTCAGGAAAGGTTCGAAAACCAACGACACACTCGACTAAACCTGCACTTGTGTGTGAGTGCATTTCATCAGCTGGAAACACTGTCAACAGAAAACACTTAGAGTGCCTGTGTGTGTGTGTGTGTGTGTGTGTGTGTTTATCAGCTGGAAACACTGTCAACAGAAAGCACTCAGCATCTGTGTGTGAGTGTGTGTGTGTGTGTGTTGTGAAGTGTTTCTGAATGCCAGTTTGATGTAGTGTGTTCATCACGCTGTGTGTTGAAGTGTGTTTTCTCAGGTTACTGATGCGCTAACACAGGTGTATGCACTATAGTAGCCTAATTTTCCTAACCTACTAATTAATGCACTTTAAAAAGTGAACGTCATTTAATTTTAATAAAAGATGCGATGCTTGATTTGGTTTATATTTTGTCATTGCGCTCGCTGGCGCCCTCTGGTGGACACAGGAGACAGTACAGCACTCTGATCCTCATTAATGGACAACTCCGGCACAAAATAAACCCCTGGTCTAAAAACACAACCTAGTCAATCGTTCTCCGAGATTTGTTTTCATGATCATCGAATGCAAAGAGTTTAATCTCTAAAAAATGTTTAGCGTATAATGCTAGGGCATAGAGTTATCAAAAAATGAAAATTGCTAGTTTATACCACGAACAAGGCTCAAAATAGCCCCACACTAATGCAGTTTCATAATGTCGGTCCCTGCATGCAAACTGAAGCATTAGTTGACTAGGTGCTAATGTGTAATTGGACCAAAGGCTCGTTTTGCACCAGAGATGTGCTTTGAATATTGCCTGATTTGATTAGCGGTGTAACGATACCCTCATGTCACGATTTGACACACGTCACGACACTGAACTCACTATAGCACATTATCCCCATACTCCAACACACATGAAAGGTGAACAAAAAATGTACTGTTGATTAAAATGCTAAGTTTTATATTATTGTGTGTGTGTAAATGAACAGGCTTCTGGACCCAAAGCACAGACAACAGAGACACCAGAATAACAATATTCATGATTCTGAAGATAATAAAAGATCCGATTTTATACCATTATAAAATCGGTAGCTAAAATTTATACCATTTTGACAGCCCTAATGACTTGACTTGAAGATGAAAACTCTGAGTTATTTCAGACGAATGCGCTTGTGCCGTCTATATGTGCCGATATATAAAGTAATGTCGGACACTCTTTACTGGTAACATCAGACATTTGGCATTAATATTCCCCATTGCATTATTATACATCATATTCAACATTATATATAGTAGATTAATGTAGTACTGGCACGAAAACTGAAATATCCACGATTGTTGTTGTTTTTGTATTGCAATATATTGTTACACCGCTAAATTTGAATATGATTAGAATTAGCTTTTTGAAAGCCCTAATACTGACTGTGTGTGTGTGTGTGTGTGTGTGTGTGTCCTCCTCTGCCTTGCTTCCGAAGGCGTTCCTCGTCCAAGAGGAGCGAGATAGACTGAGGTTAGAGTGTGTTGATCTAGACGAGAGGGTAAATGTGTCTCTTTTCTTCTGCTCTCGCTGCTGTCTGCTTGATAACATCCCTGAGTAGTGTGCAGCAGGGCCTTTAACTGTGTGTGTGTGTGTGCAGTCACCCCATAGGCTGATCCTCAGTCATGTGACACTCGGCACATCCAATCAGCTGTAGCGCTTCATATCTGTACACATGGATGATAGATCCATCCTGCAGCAAACGACCCAAAGATCAGTGTGTGTGTGTGTGTAACGCTGAACAAGTGACCCGCTGCTTCGTATGTTTCAGACGCCGCATGACGTCTCTTTATTATTGAGTTTAAGACATACGTCTGTACGTCTGCTTTAAAAGCATAGATCTATTTAGAGAATAATAGTTGTTTTTATTTCACTGAAAAACATGCTTTGATAGCCAGTGAATATGGCAAACCATTTTAGCTTTTATTCATTTCCAGGATATGAATTCTTGATATCAACAATTACATTCTTGATATCAAAAAATGGCATTGTTGATATCAAGAATTCAGATCCTGCGAATGATTAAAAGTTAAAACGGCTTGCCATAAGTGAATATTGAAGTATAGATCTTTAACCTGTCAGAGCTGAACTGAGATCAGTGTGGTTCATGAATGCTTTGAATGCAGAGCTAATGAAGTATTGCACAGTATAGAAAACAAACATGCTGAACCTTTTTTTATTCTAAATCTATATTTTACTAAATAATCTGAACTCTACAATTGTTTTAAAATCTAAGTCGTTCGTTCCAAATTTGAAGTTGATATAAAGATGTAGCCACTAAAGCAGCTTTTCCATAGTAATGCAGTCTCCAGTGTTTTTAAACATGCCTCCTTATGATTATTATTAATATACACTATATTGGCAAAAGTGTTGTGACGTCGGCCTTTACTTGCACATCAACTGTAATGTGTGGTGAACTTTCTCTTCTAAAGCAGTCCCGTGCTGGATTGAGGATAATTTATACGAGTGATTGATCACCTGAATTCAATGATTTGGAGGCGTTTCCCAATAATTTTGTCAATATAGTGTATGTTATAAAGAGCATCACACTGACAGGCACAGAGGGATTGACATAGGCCAGTGTTCAGTATTAAAGATAGAAGATGCTCCACATTATCCTGCCTTTAACTCTGTGTGTGTGTGTGTGTGTGTGTGCAGGTGGCAGCTCTGCAGGAGGAGAAGAGCAGTCTTCTGGCTGAGAACCAGGTGCTGATGGAGCGGCTCAACCAGTCGGACTCCATCGAGGATCTGAACAGCCCGGCGGGCCGCAGACACTTACAGCTGCAGACTCAGATGGAGCAGCTGCAGGAGGAGACCTTCAGGTCAGCACACACACACACACACACCCTTAATCTGCACATTTACACACACCAGCAACAGAGCCCAGTTGTAACGCACTGGAGAAGATCCAGCTGATCCTGAAACTGATCCGACACTGAACACTACTGAGCAGAACATGTGAGCGCTGTCTTATGGACTGACTCAGGAACTGTGGACACTTGTGGAAGAGTTCAACATGATGATGAGATGATCAGAGTAACTCCACAACAACTACACAAACGTCTCCGCTAACATTCAGAAACGTGTAACAGTGAAGCTCTCCCTGCGGAGCTAAAGCTGCTGTTACTCCTGATCCTGGATCAGTCAGATCCGCCTGGGCTGTTAGTGCTGGAGCTTGTGTGAAGGCTCCGCCCTCTTCTGAACAGAGGCGGAGCTAAAGCTCATTAGCATATAAAGGAACACACATGCACAAACAGCGAATTTGTGCTGAATTGATCATCATTACTCCAGTCTTCAGTGTCACATGATCTTCCAGAAATCCCTCTAATATGAAGATCTGATGATCAACACACAGTTATGATTATTAACAGTGTTTAAAAACAGTTTAGATTCATGTGGAAACTGTATTTTATTGTGTGTGTGTGTCAGACTGGAGGCTGCTAAGGACGATTACCGCATCCGCTGTGAGGAGCTGGAGAAGGAGCTGCTGGAGGTCAGAGGTCAGAACGAGGAGTTGACCTCTCTGGCTGAGGAGGCGCAGTCGCTCAAGGACGAGATGGATGTGCTGAGGTGAGACGCACACACCTGAGCTGACACACACACACCACACCTCAAACACTCCTGAGGCGATACACACACCTGAGCTGACACACACACCTAAACACACACACCTGGGGTGAGACGCACACACACTTTGGGTTGACCAACCAGCAAACTTCCCGTCTCTCTCTCTCTGAATCCAACACTGAAGTGATTAAACTGCAGTTCCTCCTCTGGCCACTAGAGGCGCTGCAGAAGAGACTCACTCCCATAGAGCCGCATGTTAAAACGCCCAACTGTACAGCAGAAATAAGATGGCGACGGCTGGCTCCGCCCATTTTGGGCTTCAGGAACATTATAGGTGATGTCACACACACTACGCAAACTTTCTTACGCATTTCCCAAACACACTCAAAGTGCTCGACCAATCACAACACACTCCTCCAGCTGACCTATCAGAGCACAGTGTGCTTTCAGGAGGAGGGGCTTCACAGAGACAGGAAGTAAACAGAGCGTTACTGACAGACTGGGGAGAGAGGAGCCGCAACAATGGAGAATATGAGGAGAATAATCAACATTCAAGACGGAGAACCTGATCTAGGAGAGACGGAAACTGTGTGTGTGTGTGTTTCCTGCTCAGGATGGCCTCTGACCTGTGTGTGTGTGTTTCAGGCACTCGTCTGACAGGGTGTCGAAGCTGGAGGCGCAGGTGGAGGCGTATAAGAAGAAGCTGGAGGATCTGGGAGACCTGAGACGACAGGTGAAGCTCCTGGAGGAGAAGAACACCAGTTACATGCAGAACACACACTCTCTGGAGGAGGAGCTGCGCAAGGCTAACACCGCCCGCGCTCAGCTGGAGACCTACAAGAGACAGGTGTGTCACACACACACACACACACACGTGCATCTCTTAAAGTGACTATTCCTGCTCTCTCAATAATAACACTGATCATGTGTGTGTGTGTGTGTGTGTGTGTGTCAGGTGGTGGAGCTGCAGAACAAGCTGTCCGAGGAGTCCAAGAAAGCGGACAAGATGGAGTTCGAGTATAAACGAGTGAAGGAGAAAGTCGACTCGCTCCAGAAGGAGAAAGACGTAAGAGTATCTGTTGTGTTTGTACTCTATATTATTCTCTCGTGTTATTTGAGTCACTAGCGCTCAGGTGTGTAAGGCCGTGTGTCCACCAAAGTGTTTTTATCCAGCTGAAAACTGCTGGAGACGCCGCGCTTTGGGCGCTTGAGAGCGTTTTGGCAGCGCAGCGTTTTTTCCGTTGAGGCGTTTGGTTGCTATGATACAGAATATCCGCAGCAGTTTGAATGTTGTGACAGTTGGTCGGTGTGGTTTAGTCCCGCCCCTCCTCCACTGTGATTGGACGGCTGGGTAAAATGTGACAGTGATGAGCGCTGCGTTTATCCAAAGTTGAACATTTTTCAACTCCCAACGCCGGCCGCTTCAGTGTGAAAACAGCGCTCAGCGCCTCGGTACGCTCATGACGTTTAAAAAAACGCGGCGCTCCCATTGAAAACAATTGAAAACATACGGCAGGAGCGTTTGGTGGACACACGGCCTTAGTCTTTATATCATCATCCTCAGCTCCTGTCTTCCTCTCAGTGAGGAGTGACGTTTATTCATGTAGCACCTCATACAGCTCTGAGTGTGTGTGTGTGTGTGTGTGTGTGTGTAGCGGATGAGGACGGAGCGAGACTCTCTGAAGGAGACGATCGAGGAGCTGAACTGTGTGAAAGCGCAGGAGTCTCAGCTGACCTCAGGTGACACACACTCACTCTCATATCGACATCCTGCCCTCGGATTCGAGGAGTTTAGAGGTTGAAATTGAAGTAATGTGCTTAGATTATTATTTATTTATTATGTACTAGTCATTTAAAGGTGAATAAAGTAAAAAAATAACAAAAAATCTCCAAAAGAATTAACTGTGCAGCTGTGTGTCTGATCACTGGGGTTTCCTCAGGCTTGGTGCCGCTGGGCAGTAACGAGCCGTCTGATTCGCTGGCTGCAGAGATCGTCACACCAGAGATTCGGTATGTCAAATACTGTGAAATACATTATATGAACACTGTAAATGCATGAAAGACTCCAGTGGCTGAGACTGCATCTGTAATATGCTTTACTCTAACGGCTTCATTTTGTTTGTGCCCGTGTGTGTGTGTGTGTGTGTGTGTGTGTGTGTGTCCGCAGCGAGCGCATGATCCGGCTGCAGCATGAGAACAGGATGCTGAAGCTGGCGCAGGAGGGCTCTGATAACGAGCAGATCGCGCTCCTGCAGAGTTTACTGGAGGACTCCAACAGCCGCAAGAACGAGCTGGAGACCGAGAACAGGTGCAGGACACACACACACACACACACACACACACACACTCCAGACCAGACCAACATCAGCCGTCCCTCAGGTGGGGCGCGATCGCAGCATTTGCTAGTCGACTAATGCCAACTATCTAATCTAATGCTAACGCTACACTTACAGTCTTTTGTACGCTGATTTTAAATCACTGCTTTGCTGAATGTACACTGTGAATGACTGTGGAAGTGCATCAGTACAGTCGTGAGCAGGGCCCGTTCCCGCACAGCTATTTATATGACGGATATCGGCACCTCCTGCTTTTTCACGTCACTTTGGATGACTTGTGTGAGTCGAGCAGATCTGAAGAGATGTTTGTGGGGTTTCTGATTATTATTTCACCAACAGTAATTCTGGATGGCCTCCACCAAACAAGTAAATAAAATCAGGACACCACGGGCCAAAACAGCACACGCGTGAGCCGCTAGTGCTTCCTCCTCTAGCTCGTGTCCTGATTGGAGGGAGCTCGTTAAGGGGTCGCGTGAGGATGGCATCGAGCGCACTCACTGATTCTGAGTGTGTATACTGTTTTTTGCCCTCGTATCCTGTCCACGATTTTAGAGAGTAAATCAACACCGTAGAGCCGTTCACATTTTGTGTCTTTTGCGCTCTCAAGTTCGCTATCTCAAATGTAGGCGAACTGTAAGCGAAATGTAAAACTTCAACTTTTCAGAATGCCGTGAGCGCACCGCATTTCATGTGATGAGAACCAACCGCCATTGAAAGCTCAGTAAACACTAGGGCTGGGGATTGAGACAAATTTCACAATTCGATTCGATTTCGATTCAATATTGATTATTTTGGATATCAGTTCCAATAAATGGCCATTTTTCTCAAGGGAATCAAATCTCTGAACTAATGCTGTGAACTATGGGAGTCTAGTTGTAGCCTATAGGCTTCATTAGCCTAATATGAAGGTCATAATCAACTGTTTTGTAGCTCTACAAACACTTAAATTACACTTTTATTTATTTTTATAATAAGAAGATTATATGAAATATAAACATTTAAATGGTGGCTGTCATAAAAACTTGCCAGATTTATTCAAATCTGCATTAAATATTGAAGAACATTAAGATTATAATGCATATGTAATATGGTGTATATATTTATCAAAATGCTCCTCTCTAGAGTTATTTTTTCTAGCTGACTAACGAGTTTATGTGGGTTTTCTGAGGTAAATATGACGATACATTGATTACAAGCTGTTTAACTGACGTCTTTCCACGGTTGAAACGCTGATTGAGTGAATCAATGTGTCATGATCCGGATTTGGATAAGTTGTCCTCTATCTTTAACACACTTTCAGATGCTCATTCATGTTTATTTGGCGCTGTGACTGGTATTATTAAGCCGGAAGAGAGATCAGCGCTAAAACGCTATTTATGTTTTTGAGTTTCTAAAGAAAATGGACGTAATTTGAAAATTGAGACTTTGTTTCATATCAATAGAATCAAAGGACAAAGATTATTGTGATTTGTTGGATGCGCGCAGCCGCGATACAATGATCCATTCATTCAAATGAAACAGGATGACTAATCGATTCTTGAGATTTAACAATCGATATCGGCTCGTAAAAATGAGAATCGTTTAATATCGTGAAATCGATATTTATTACCCAGCCCTAGTAAACAGGAAGGATGGGGTGCACCGGTGTTTCTCTCTTCTCCGGGAATAACTCTTCTAGCAGACCTTCAGCAAGCGCTTTCATGGTGAATGTCCATTAGCTACTAACTCTTCTTCGTCGTTGTGTTGTGTTGTGTTGTGTTGTGTTGTGTTGTGTTGTGTTGTGTTGTGTTGTGTTGTGTGAGTGCATGGAGGCTTAGCAACGACAGACGCCGCGGGAAAACCGAATTTTACTATTAATAATAAAAGATAATCTAATGTGCACTAATGGAAATGTCAAGTAATTATTTTCTTTTATTGTTAATGTTACATTATTATTTTTAACATCATTATCATTATTTTTAATGTTACAGTTGTAATGAATGAACTCAACTGAAGTGTGTGTGTGTGTGTGTGTGTTTCTCAGGCTGGCCAATCAGAGGCTGCTGGCGGGTCAGTCTCAGGTGGAGGAGCTGCAGAAATGTCTTCAGGAACACGGATCCAAAGCCGATGATGTGAGTCCTGCACTTCATGACATCATCACTCCTGCTGTGGATCTGATTGGCTGTGATGTAGCTGAAAGCACGAGCTCATCACACACACACACACACACACACACAGAAGCTCATCGTAACTTATTTCAGTTTTAATTTTAACATGTTCTTAATCGTTGTAGTTCCCGTCACGGATACCCCTGATACACACACTGACCTCTGTAGCGGCTCCGTCACGTGTGTGTGTGTCGCACTAACTCTGCTCTGTGTGTGTGTACTAACATCTTTCTCTTCACTGTGATGTCACTCATGATGTAGCATGATCCAGGCCTGCCATTGGTCGTCCTGCTGAGTGATGCCTTCGTCATCGTCATCATCATCAGAAGCACACGTGTGTCTGTTACTTTAGTCTGGCCGTCTGCTTCATTCGATCGTCATCCGTGTGTGTGTGTGTGTGTGTGTGAGTACACTCCAGGCGTTGTGCTGTTGATTGTTGTGATCGCATGCGCCCCTCAGACACCGCACGCGTGCCGCATCATCAGACCCGTGAGCCGAGCGTGCCGGAGCGCTCCTGCTGAATGTTGGTTCTGCTCTGGGCTTTCTCGGGTGTTTCTCGTCCTGCATCTTCAGTTCTGGAGTGACTCATGTTTACATGCTAGCGCTCCGCGTTTGCTAGCCTTAAAGGGACAGTTCACCCTAAATTGTAGTCAATTGATTTCTGTAATTATGCCTGATCTACAGTGTGTGTGTGTGTGTGTGTGTGTGGTGGTTGAGCTGGTCAGGCCCTCTGCTGGCCCACAGCTCTCTAACACACACTCCTCAGTGAGCCTGCAGTGTGTGTGTGTGTCCAGCGGGGGGCGCTGCAGGTTCACATGAGCTGTAATCCTGAGTTTCTCATTTTCTGTTTCAGACGGTCTTGATGAAGAGGAAGTGTCAGGAACACCTGTGAGTATCCGCTGGTGCTGCTCATCTTCCTCACCGCCACTTCATCATGTGACTGAGAGTGTGTGTGTGTGTGTGTGTGTTCTTGTTTAGAGACAAACTCCGGGACGCCACAAACGAGCTGCAGAAGAAGAGCTCCGAGATCGAAGAGCTGGAGAACAAACACAGCTCCAGCGGTGAGATCATGGAACGAGTGTGTGTGTGTGTGTGTGTGTGTGTGTGTGTGCTGCAGATGGTGTAACATGTGTGTGTGTGTGTGTTGCTGGTTTCAGCTCAGAGGATCGAGGATCTGGAGGACGCGCTGAAGAAGAAAGATGAAGATATGAAGCAGATGGAGGAGAGATACAAGAAATACCTGGAGAAGGCCAAGAGTGTACGTGTGTGTGTTAGTGTGTGTGTGTGTATTTGTGAGTGAGTGTGATGCTAATGTTGTGTGTGTGTGTGCAGGTCATCCGTACGCTGGACCCCAAACAGAATCAAGGTTCTGCTCCTGAAGTTCAAGCCCTGAAGAACCAGTTACAGGAGCGGGAGAGGATGCTGCACTCGCTCGAGGTCACACACACACACACACACACACTTTCTATCACACTCACACACACACGCTGTCATATGACTGTACTATGTGTGTGTGTTTGCAGAAGGAGTATGACAAGACGAAGTCTCAGAGAGACCAGGAGGAGAAACTCATCGTGTCTGCCTGGTACAACATGGTGTGTGTCACTCTCTGGAACACACAGACACTCTCGAGTCACCACAACACACACACTCTCGAGTCACAGGAACACATAACGCCCGTTTCACACATACTCTGTTTGCAGTGTGTATGTGGTCTGTATTTTTTGTCCGTACCCATGTTAACAGGTTAGAGCTTTCACACTGCACACGGACACAGTCCGTCGATCCGTTCCAGGTGCGGTGTGTGTGTGTGTGTGCGTGTGTGTGTGCGTGTGCGTGTGTGTGTGTGCGTGTACAGCAGTGCAGAGATCGTTTCCGCACCGAGTCTATTTCTGCTGGGCTGCAAACGCAGAATTAAAGTGACAGCGTACGGTTCATGGTCAAAATGAACTCAGATTGACCTGGAAATACAGTAGCTTCACCATAAATACATTTCATTCACATAATCTCACCATAAATGTATTTAATTGAATACTACATTTCATCTTTTTACTTTAAGACCAGGTTTTAAGCAAGAAAAGCTTCAATTTACCTCAACAAGGACATAACGAATGACACTCGTCTCATTTGTTTAGGTAGAAACACAAGTTTTTTGTGACATGCTAGATTTATAGTATCAAAATTAAAGGCAAAAGAAAAGGCATGAGAGTTTGCTTTTGTTGGTCAGTTTTAATTTTGAATTTAAAATGTTTGTGATTTTAATATAATTACATGGTTAAATATTTGAACACTTACTTGAGAAACTTAATATAGAAGTAATGCATGGAATTATATGCCTTTGTTGTTTAAATTGTGTTTAAACGTGCATACATCCGTTCAAGTTTGTGAGAATCGCAATGCTGGCAAAACTTTTATTTTAATAAAAGTTGTGGCATAGGGTGAAGATATTTTGATTACCAAAAACCAGGACACATGGCCCTGCAGATAAATGATACTCGAAATGCACTCAAAGATGCCTTATTAATCTCAATACATTTAAAATAGGCTATGACTCCTCTGTGGATTGGAAATTGTTATATTAAGACACAAATTCAGATTGGCTTCTCAGAGGATAGGCTACTCAACGTTTTATTATAACAGGTTTCAAAAATAATGAATGAAATAATGATAAAAAAAATAATGTCTCTCCTGTAATAGAAAAATAAATATATAAATAATAATTAGGCCTAACTAAAAGAAATACCTTCAAATTGAACAAAAAATAGGCTACCTCTCACAAACTTACAAAAACAAACTAGTTTTCTTCCTCTTTATCCTGTTTTTCTTCCTCATCCACCTTGTTTACCCATCTCCTATATTTTGCTGCAAAGCTGATCTTTCCCAGCGTTACAGGCGTAACACCTAATATAAGTAATATACAAGTAAGGATAATGTGTGTGTGTTTCAGGGAATGGCTCTACAGAAGAAGGCGGCTGAGGACCGGTTGGCCGGCACCGGGTCGGGTCAGTCGTTCCTGGCCCGGCAGAGACAGGCCACCAGCACCAGACGAGCCTATCCGGGTCACGTCCAGCCCACGGCAGCCAGGTAGAGCATCGCCACGGCAACCCCAGCTCAGCCAATCAGGACCCGCCTCCATCCCATAATGCCCTCTGATGAACCCGGGTCTCTGGACGTTCCTTAATTACATCAGCATTAATTAACCTACGCACTCCTGAAGGAGCGTGTGGTTTCCCGCCGGACTCCTCTGTTTAACGGAGGCTTTGCAGTATTTTAAGGGTGTTTGTTCCCGACGCTCAGAAACGTTCGAGTGTGTGTGTGTGTGTGTGTTAGTCTTTATATCCTGTCATCTTTATCTTCTGTTGATATCTATGCATTGAAATAGTTAAATGTGTGTATCGCGTGTCGGTCGTTCATGACTTTGTTCTTCCTGTTTTTTGTTTAGTTGATTATTCCCGATGCCTTAAAACACTCAAGCTGCTGTCAATCACTGTCACGCGAGTCGCGCGTTCTTCACTCATGCT
This sequence comes from Cyprinella venusta, assembly GCA_038021265.1. Taxonomy (NCBI): domain Eukaryota; kingdom Metazoa; phylum Chordata; class Actinopteri; order Cypriniformes; family Leuciscidae; genus Cyprinella; species Cyprinella venusta. The sequence goes on along the minus strand of CM075865.1, from coordinate 49,146,865 downwards.
AACATGATGATCTTCCTCAGAACACTCGTTAATATCTCCCGTTGTTAACATCTCCACTCATTAATATCGCCAGTCGTTAATATCTCCACTCGTTAATATCTCCAGTCGTTAATATCTCCATTAGTTAATATCTCCAGTCGTTAATATCTCCACTCATTAATATCGCCAGTCGTTAATATCTCCACTCGTTAATATCTCCAGTCGTTAATATCTCCATTAGTTAATATCTCCAGTCGTTAATATCTCCACTCATTAATATCGCCAGTCGTTAATATCTCCACTCGTTAGCATCTCCACTCGTTAATATCTCCATTAGTTAATATCTCCACTCGTTAACATCTCCCGACGTTAATATCTCCATTAGTTAATATCTCCAGTCGTTAATATCTCCACTCATTAATATCGCCAGTCGTTAATATCTCCACTCGTTAGCATCTCCCGACGTTAATATCTCCATTAGTTAATATCTCCCGTTGTTAACATCTCCACTCATTAATATCGCCAGTCGTTAATATCTCCAGTAAATGTCTTGATTTAAGAATGGAATGTTTAGATAAAAAAAGTCGTAAGTATCTTTTAAAAAGTTTTATTCTGTGGTGGAAACAAGCTTGTATAGATATTTGTTCTAGTTTTAATCATAAACTCAGTTACGATACATTTTCCATCAAAAAGTTTTTAAATCTTCAGTCGTTTCGCTGCTTCTGCAGTAGATGTGTCTGGATGTAAGAATGTTTAGAGACGCTGAGGAACGTCATGATGTTTGCAGGTGTTCTTCACGATCATGAACCGCGACTCTAGTGACGCCACACTGAATCTGTGACTGACACCTGTCAATCTCTCTCTTTCACAGTGATGTTAAAGCATGAGCGGCAGGGGGCGGGGCTGCATGACATCAGGGGGCGGGGCTTGCATGATTGACAGTTTAACCCATCGCTGCACACTAACTAACCCATCAGCGCCCGTGTGCTATCCCAGAATGCTCTGGTCAGAAGTGGGCGGGGCCGGCACGTACCGGTAAAGACGGATGAACTCCATCATCAAGCCCTGATGTTCCTCACTCATGTTTAGATGCATCGATCATTCTTCCAGTATCTCCTGTAGTGTACGATCCGCACGAGCGAGCGAGCTGGCGTTCCCAGCAGGATCAGTGTGTGTGTGATGGAGATGAGTGTATATGACTGATCAGGATCAGTGTGTGTGTGATGGAGATGAGCGCATCTGTGACTGATCGGGATCGGTGTGTGTGTGTGACGGAGATGAGCGTATCTGATCAGGATCGGTGTGTGTGTGTGTGTGTGTGTGACGGAGATGAGTGTATATGACTGATCAGGATCGGTGTGTGTGTGTGTGTGTGTGTGTGTGACGGAGATGAGCGTATCTGACTGATCAGGATCGGTGTGTGTGACAGAGATGAGCGTATCTGATCAGGATCGGTGTGTGTGTGACGGAGATGAACGTATCTGACTGATCAGGATCGGTGTGTGTGTGTGTGACGGAGATGAGCGTATCTGACTGATCAGGATCGGTGTGTGTGTGACGGAGATGAGCGTATCTGACTGATCAGGATCGGTGTGTGTGTGTGTGTGTGTGACGGAGATGAGCGTATCTGATCAGGGTGTGTGTGACGGAGATGAGCGTATCTGACTGATCAGGATCGGTGTGTGTGTGTGACGGAGATGAGCGTATCTGATCAGGATCGGTGTGTGTGTGTGTGACGGAGATGAGCGTATCTGACTGATCAGGATCGGTGTGTGTGTGACGGAGATGAGCGTATCTGACTGATCAGGATCGGTGTGTGTGTGTGTGTGTGTGACGGAGATGAGCGTATCTGATCAGGGTGTGTGTGACGGAGATGAGCGTATCTGACTGATCAGGATCGGTGTGTGTGTGTGACGGAGATGAGCGTGACTGATCAGGATCGGTGTGTGTGTGTGACGGAGATGAGCGTATCTGACTCATCAGGATCGGTGTGTGTGTGTGTGTGTGTGACGGAGATGAGCGTATCTGATCAGGATCGGTGTGTGTGTGACGGAGATGAGCATGTCTTTACTGATAGTGTTGCTCTCGCTTCTCTTCCTTCTATTTATTTGATGCTGAATCAGTAAGTGCTTTCGATGATTCTGACACGGCAGTGACACTTGCACTGCTTCCTTCATCAGCTGTTGCTTCATAATCACGCGGCGCGATCGTGTCTGCGGTCGACGTCTACTTTAGTGTCGCTGTTACCGGCGATGGATGATTGAATGTTTGAGGCTTCCTGATCACTGTGGACTGAGTTCAGAGGTCAAGCGTCTCTCACAGCCGTCCATGAGCAGAGGAACGCCTCAAACGCGGGACACGTGATGCACTGCGGTCGTGAGTGTGTGTTCATCAGAACTGATATCTGAAGTAGCAAACATTTGTTACATTTGCCAAGTTTTATATTGCTTGTATACAATATGTCTGTATGCGTGCGCCGCTGGAGCGTTCAACGGGCTGATGCGTGTCACGCGCGTCTCCGCTGATGAACCTGTGCTTCCAACGCTGCAAACCTGTACAGTTGATATTCAAGTTGTAAATAAAGCTTGTATAAAACATTCATGTTTCAAACTCACGGCTGTTCTTTGTTTTATTTGACTTTGTGGATCTACTTGTTGAAATGTAGAAATGTGCATGTATGTAGAGTTGCAGATATGTAGAGTTGAAATGTGCGTCAGATCGGCGCAGGGTTATCAACTAAAGCTACATCACTTCTGATCATGTTTCTGCAGCTTCACTGCTCCTCATGTTCTTCATCTCTTGACTGTAACATGTAAAGCTCAAATCATTTGTGAAAAAGGCTCAATTGACCTTTGACCTGTAGGGCGTAAGCATTGGCTGAACATTTGTTACAATTTGTCTCACAATTCTGACTTTATATCTTGCAATTGCGACTATTTATCTCACAATTCTTACTTTTTATCTCACAATTCTGACTTTATATCCCACAATTCAAACTATATCTTGCAATTCTGACTTTATAATACAATTGCGAGTTTATATCTTGCAGATCTTAATCTACATCTCGCAATTCTGACTTTATTACGCACAAAGTCACAATTGTTACTTTAAATCGTTCGAGATTAAAGCATGCAATGCTGAGAAATAAAATTCAGACTTGTGTGATATAAACCCATAATAGTGAGATAAGGTGCAGTTTTTTATTTTGTGGTGGAAACAATCTTCCATGGAAATCAAGACATTCAGCATGCTATCCTCCCAACATCAATACAAAGATTCAATTAAAGGTGAATAGAGAAAGAAATCCTGGTCTCTCTATCCCTGGATCTGGGCCGCCCCGCTCATGATGCTCTCCGTGGAGTTTGTTTTCTCTGTTCATTAAACCTAAACTCTCTCCGCGAGTCTTCAGCTTCATTACTGATAAAACATCCCGCCTGATGTCCTCTGGTGTTCACTCCGGCCCGTCTGAGTGTTCTAATCCAGCAGAACATGAATATCAGAGCCTAGGCTCGTCACACACACACACACACACACACACACTCCAAACAAATTAGTGCTGTCCTTCACAGCGTGGCCGAGTAATTATTCTGATCAGGCGAGCCTCGGGAAAACTGGCCTCACAATGTGTGCATTTATGAAACGCTTGATTTTAATTTCAGACAGCCTGCAGCCGACGACACACACACACACACACACACACACACACAGCTCTCAGTGGCGATCTCAGGCGTTCGTCACGCTTACACTTTAATCAGAAACACAGGTGAGAGACGCAGGCCTTCACACACACACACCGTCTCTGTGTTCTGACTCGTTCTTCTCAGCGTTAATGTAGTCTGATGCTCACACACACACCTAAAGCAGCTCTTCTGGAGGAAGTGATGTCATGTACCAGTCATGAGTTAATGAACTCTTAGGCTTGTGCTGGTATAGATGAATTATGTGATTTCTGTGGGACTGACAAAGAAAATTATGTCCACTTATTTTTATTGCATTTATAGCAAAATGTTCTGGGTAGATTTGGAATGTTTTCTTTGTAAATGCTTAGGAATGAACGTTTATTTTTCTGAAAAAATAAATAAATAAATAAATAAATAAATATATATATATTCGTTCGGTATATATATATATAATTATTTCAGAAAGATATGGATAAATTGTAAAATAATCAACATGAAGTGAAAAAAAGCCCAAAGGCTTGTTTCCATTCTAGTCCTTTAAAAATGAAAGTATAAAAATTTTTGATAACACTTTACAATTTATTTATTAATAGTTAACATTAGACAATACTTCTGCAGCGTTTATTCATCTCAGTTAATATTAATCGTATGATAAATGTTAGTAAATACATTAACTAATTAACCTTATTGTTACCGAACTCTGCATGATTAGCGATGTTGACCTGTAGGCCCTGTTTCCACGAGAACGCTCGCGGGTGAAAACGTAAAAATATTTTATGGGATGTGCCTTTCGTTTACACGGCGACGGCGTTTTTGATGCTTGAAAACGCAAAAGAAGTGAAACCACCCTCCAGAGTGGAAATCTTAAAAACGCTCCACCGCCGCGTTCCCGTGTAAACGGTAGAAACGCAAAAGTCTGCTCGACAGTGAAGGTTGTACGCAGGCGCGTGGGCTTGGTGCTGTTGTAGTATGCACTCCTAGCCGCCTGATGTGCACTGCATACTACATTGAATTTCACACTTTTGCGTCTCCATTTGCACGCGGATTTCCCACACAAAACGCAGAATAAAAAGTGATGACGCAACGCCACTTTTGCGTTTTCTCTTCAGAATCGTTTCCGTGTAAACATGTGCAGCGCGTGCAGAGAGGCTCCGCCCACACACTCTTCTGATTAGCTGTGATTGATTACGTGGCATCTGGTGTGAACAGGTGCAGGAATCTGATCTGTTTAGAAACATGGAAAAGTTATTGTCTGATTTTGTTACTGATTTGAAAGTAATTTAAGAGTGAGTTTGTCAACCTGAGCCAGATCCCGCAGTAAACCAGTGCTGTCCGGACTCTGGTCTGGTCTTACTCCTACAGTTTGTGAAGTTGAGGATGATTGATCTCCAAATAAAAACAGAAAGCAGAGAAGAGGATCCCAGCACTCCCGATCACATGTTCAAGATCATCATGGAAGGAGTTCCTCACGTGAAGAACACAGGAACACTGAAACGCCTGCAGGACCAACTGCATGATGAACTGGCTCAGTTTGTTGTTCTGCTGGAGATGATCCTCTGTCGTCTGATGGTTCCAGATCAGTGTGGTTTATAGAAAGCAAGCGTCATCAGAGGACATAGGCCGGCAGCCTGCGGTGTCCACCAGGGCTTCATGGAGGACTTCTGCCAGAAGGAGGTGAGTGGGGTTTCATGTCTTCATCTGCTGGGCTGGCTCTGGATGCTGATAGTAGGAGTGTTGTTGTCCTCTATGGGTTATGACCTGGGGCTCTTTCTGCGTAGGGTGCTTAAAACATCCGAGATCAAATGAGACATTGTGCTCATCACGATCCGGCTAATTGGGTTATTCAAACACTTCTGTTGTTTATGATTTTTTTAACTTCCATAGCTGGGCATTTAGTTGAAATGTGGAAAACCCAGGTGATGATGATGATGATGATGGTGAGGTCATTGTTTAAGTATTACTCTGAGTTTGGAGTGGTGTGAGCTGAACTCTGTGGGATGGTATTGTTAGACCTCCAGAAAGCATTTGACACCATTGACCATCAGATCCTGCTGATTAAACATAAAGGCCTTGGGTTTAACAGGATGGCATGTGCATGGATTGGATCATACTTGACTGAGAGGTTTCAAAGAGTTGATATTAGAGAAAGAACATGTGGGTGTCCTCCTGGGTCCATTGCTGTTTCTCTTGTACATAAATGATATGAAATCTGTTTGCAATTGTAATCTTTGTCTCTATGCAGATGATTCAGCTTTGGTGTTCTCCCATAAGGACATAAAAGTTATAGAGAACCATTTAAGTGTGTAAACTGTCTTTGCGTTTAGGGAAAACTGAATCTATTCTATTTGTTTCAAAAATAGGGTTGAGTAGGACTCCCGAACTTAAAATTTCTGTGGGTGGTGCCCAGATTTAAGTTAAAAATTGTGTCAAATATTTCGGCTGTGATTTAGATTATTCTTTGAGTGCAAGTATGGGTCAAAGGGTTAGCTATTATAAAAGTGAACCAAAGAATTAAATTTCTGGCACGTGAGGCTCATTTTTTAAATAAAGAAACTTCACAAATGTTAGCAAATGCTTTGATTCAGCCTCACTTCGATTAAAGGCTGTACTTAATGATACAGCAGCGCCCCCGAGAGGACAAAAGCTCAACTGCAAACTGTTTATCAACTTCTCCGCGTCTCCAATAGCAAATTGAAATCCACAATTAGATAATACTAGTTTAGCTCAACCAGTGACCAATAAAAAGAGCATTAGCGCAGTGGTTCCCAACCTTTTTTTGTCTGAGACCCCCTTTTATAAATAAATAAAGAAAATATTTTAGCCCCCCCTTACATTTAATGATATTATCGCTCTTGTAAGCTTGCAGCGAGGATGACAAAATATGTTTTTTTTTCAAACAAACGGTATTTATGCACAAATAATAGCCTATAATATTGAAAATACAATGACTAAAACATCAGTAGGCCCTTTGTAATTTAACAACGTAAGCCTAGAAGAAGCCTATTAATTGGCCCTATTTGAAATGCAAAAATAAAAATATTCACACTGGTGTTTAGGTTAAAAAAAAGAATATCTGCTATTAAATGACTGTTGTCTGGGGCCTCAATACTTGCATGTTATCTGTGAGGCTTTATCAATGTGAGGCTTTATTTTTACGCTTTTGGCGCTATAGCGAGCGATAATAAACTTGCATTTATTAACAGAATAATGCGTCTTTCGGAAAGAACAGTGTAGCCGGAACTACTTCTCTCTGTGTACGTCTATGACGAGTCACGCAGGTACTGTAGTACTCCGCAGCGGCAGCGATCCGAACCAGTGTAAAATAGTCCCAATGTAAACACTTATTATAGGTGTACCATAGTGGTTCAGGATAAGACAAAAACACGGATTGGAAAATGGATTCATGATGAACTCACTCATTATATATGTTTTGTACAGAAAATTTTGAACAGAAAAAAAGTTAAGGACTTTTATTTAATGCTCATTGCTCAAACCTTCAAAATATGCCACGACCCCCCACAGAGCTCACTGAGGCCCCCTTGTGGGCCGCGCCCTGTTGGGAACCGATGAACTATACAATGTCCTGATCACACTACAGCGAGTCTGAGACACGAACATTATCAGAAACATTTTAGAGTTTTGGAGCCCAATGTGAAACACTCAATCATAAAATGTGTTATATGATCATATTTCTTTTGACCTAGTACTTATTTTGGACTAACTGTTGCTTGTTTATGGAGGACGAAGGCGATCGGCTAGTAATGCCTTATAGTATGTTAGCATGAACTAGCTTCTCAGAAACAGGATCACTTTAGCGTAGCGATGTCTCTGAGGAGGAAGACGGCTGTTTTTGTAGCATATGAAATATGATTTTTTATGTTGATATTAAGTTGCTGCATATGAGGCCCAGGTCTCATCCGTCCAAATGCACATTATATTCTGAGATACAGGTTTGTGCTCCAATAAGTAATACCTCAGCGCGCTCTAGCTTAGCAGTGTTTCAGAGTGTGTGTTCTCGAGCTCAAACACTGTGTGTGAACGAACGGCTGGTTTTAGGTCGATTTTTGCTGCCTTGTCGAAAAATGCTACCGTAGCGCGAATTGATCACAGAATGCCGATTAAAGTCGTATGAAATACATAATACAATTCTAAGTTATGAGTAGCTACTGTAGACTACTGTTTTTATTTTTAAAATGGTGTGAAAAGTAAAAATTATCATAAAATATTCATCTTTGACTTGTCAAAGTAACTTACACCTTTCCTCATAGTAACTGAAACTTTCAGTTACTCTTTTTCAACAGGCTGACCGTACAAATATTCATAGTAAGCATTTTTGAAAGGGAAATTATACATTATAACAGTACAATGTACCTTTCGTTAAAACAAATATATATATGTATATATATAAAATGTAAAAAAAAAAAAACCTGTGAGTCTGCACATGCGCATAACCGGTAACAGCTGTACACATGACAGTTTCTGTGTTCAGGGCGCTGTCGTGTTAGCGGCCGCTAAGTTAATCACTAATGATCTTTACAACGGAAGTGAATCAATCAAAACTAACTTTATCTGGACAATAGCTTTACACTAGATCTGCTGTAAAGCCTAAACACTCTCTGTGTCTGTAATCTCCTGTTATCACTGTAAAGATGCTGTGAAACTCTACTGTAGAAATGAAGGAAACTCAACTTTACTATTTATAATAGTGTGTTTTTATGAGTTATAGTCCGAAAAATAGTATTTTTGATAGTCGAACAGTAAACATATGCAAAACAGTGTGTTTGATCATCATTTGTGATCATTTTCCTTCATGAGTATTACATATTGGTGGTTCCACGTCACACCGGTGTCTGATCTGTAACATCTCTGCGTGTGTTTAGTGTGTGTGTGTGTGTGTGACTCACGGAAGCTGTGTGCAGTAATCTGCTTCAGTCATTCGTCCAGAAACGGTCATCGGCCTCAGGAATCCAGGCGTGTGATGTGGTCACATGATCATCCGGCTCGACTGATTCAGGCTGGGGATTACTGGAAGTTTTCTTTCATGTGGTCGACTCGGACATTTCCTCACGCGCAAAACACTTCATCTGTCCGTGTGAGCAATATTTCAAACGTGTTTAACGAGCATGCGCCGCTATTATGTTTCAGCGTTAGCAGCGTGAAGTGTGTTTCTGACCAAGCCGAAGCCTTTAATGACCATCCCGCGCTTCACTCCTGACTCCAGATCAAGAGTTTCCATCTGAGAGTCTCTGCGTGAGTGTATTAATATTCATACGCGGGTCAGTGAGTGTTCATGCTGAACTTTCCCACTGCTCCTCTTCTTCAAGCGCAGCGTCAGGACGAAGGGTTAACTGGGGCACTGTGGGGAGGATCTCGTCCTCCATAAAGCTTTAACAGCTCTGATCAAATCAAACCGCAAGTTTGTGTCTTCAGCTCTCAGCGCATCCGTATGTGAGTGTAATAGTGATCATCAAATAAGTTATTTAGTCAGATTTACACGTTTCACTAAATCCCCAATCAAATCACAGTCTGGATTGGAGTGTCTGTGAAAGTTCAACATTTACTGTCACCTCAGATTTGAGGAAACTCGTCGTGAACACACACACACACACACACACACACACACGTCAAGAAACGTGTGTGCGTGTGTGTTTGAGTGAGTGAGTGCGTGGGTGTGTGTGTGTGTGTTTGAGTGAGTGAGTGCGTGGGTGTGTGTGTGTGTCAAGTCACCTGTATTAATATAGCATTTTTACAGATTGTTTCAAAGCAGCTCATGAAAATATACGGACGGAACGGAATGCAATGATTGGAGGAGCATTTTAATGTTCTGCTCCAGAAGTATTTAAATCCGTTTAGAGCAGTTGTTAAGGGTCTTCATGTTTCTGGAACAAACCCTGCCTTTCCTGTCTTGTGGAATAATGATCATTAATATTAATATTTCCGCTTTCATCTCGTGCACCTGCAGCGACAGACGTGTTTCTCTACACACACACACACACACACACACACACACACACGTGTGTGTTTGAACACAGATGTTTCCGTCCGGAGGTATCCGTCAAAGCGTCGTTCTGTCTGATGTGATCAGTCACAATAATCAAATGATTTTGACAAAAGCAATTCTTGTTCCATTAATTGGCAATCATTCTTTCATCATTTATGAAAACTATCAATAGTATAGTCACATTCAATATGTCTTGACAGATCTGAGCCTGAGTCAGAAACTGAACTGCAAAGTATAAAATGTCCCTTTTAAGTAAACTACAGTCAGATCATCTGACTGTAGTTTACTTAAAAGGGACATTTTATACTTTGCAGTTCAGTTTCTAGACTGGTCTTTTACAGCGGACGAGGAAACACGTTCTGTTCTGTTACTGATGTCACAGCATCATCAATCACTTCATGATCTGACATTTAGTAATATAATGTTTGTTTCATGCATTTAGCTGGTAAATCTTCTGTTGTTTATGAAATTACTGTCGGTTTTCATGTCATGTTAATTGAGTTTCATGCAACTGATAATTATAGTCATATCAGTGACATCACAACTCAGAGCTCCAGTGAAGGAAAGTGAATTAATGGGAACAGAAATAAGAGAACATTATATATATATATATATATATATTAGGGCTGTCAAAACGATTAATCGCGATTAATCGCATCCAAAATAAAAGTTTGTGTTTACATAATATATGTGGGTGCACTGTGTATAATTATTATAGATATATAAATACACACACATGCTTGTATATATTTAAGAAATATTTTCATGTATATACTGTATATAGATTTATATATAATTTATATTATATATAATTTTTTTATATATAAATAATATTTTTTTTTTCTTAAATATACATGCATGTGTGTGTTTTTATATATCTAAAATAATTATACACAGTGCACCCACATATATTATGTAAACACAAACTTTTATTTTGGATGCGATTAATCACGATTAATCGTTTTGACAGCCCTAATATATATATATATATATATATATATATATATATATATATATATATATATATATATATATATATATATCACTCTACTGTACTCTATCTCTACTGTACACGCGTGAATATGCATTTCCTTCAGTCCTAGGATTATTGTTTCACTTTTGTTGTGAAAGGGGTCTGTACATTTGCCCCAAAATACAACTTTTTTGTTATAGAAAAACAAGCCCAGTCCAGGTGAAAAAAAGTACCGCAAAAGTAACATAACTCATCATTACTTTTCTAAAAAAAAGTTCTAAGTAATGCGATTAGATTTTTAAGGGGGTAACGCAATATTGCAATACATTACTTTTCAATGTAACTTTCCCCAACACTGGTAGGCATCTTTCCTCTGTGTATATGTGTGTGTAATGTCCAAACAGGCGGATCAGTGTTTACTGTCTAACATATGAAGGACCAAAAAGACACATTTAAAATTTGCATTTCATTAGTCCAGTTATCAAGCCCTTTTGTAAGTGTTAACACATCCTCTATTATGGCTCAGTAAACTGCTTATGCCCATAATATAATGTCTAATATGCCGAGTTCAAGGGTCCTTTAAACAAGATTGGCCCCGTTAAAAGGAGCCGTACTATAAAGCCCATATGTTTAACGCACACACGAAGCGATCGGAGAAAGGAAGTGGTTTTTAGTTCCAGGACTGTCTTTGGTTCAGTGAACTGGAGTTCTCTCTGGCATCATCCGTTTCTTTGAGCTCCTGGACCGCCGCCGGGATTCTCCAGGTTTGCTTTGAATCCTTCTGTTTTCTTTCCCAGTAGAGCTGGAGAAATGCGTTTCAGAGCCGCTCGTGTCATTCAACAATCGTTCATGAGGCCTGCGGTTCTTACACTCCTCGCCAGCCTCTGATCCTTCATCAGCTGGGCGGTCATCGTCACATCAACACTGAGATCTGGAACTTTCTGAACACATTCATGAGAAAACAGAAACTGCACTCATTATTCTGTGTTTATTTGAGGTGTCTGATGAAGATTTAAGTTTGATGTGACGCCACTGGACAGCTGATGCATTCTGGGATTATGCTGGACAAATAAACACCCGTGACATCAGCGAGACGAGAATACACACAATAAAAGCATCAGCAGCATCTGTCGAGTTAATCGTGTTGCTGTGAATGTGGCGTTTGCAGCGTTATATTTGGCGCGGTGGAGTAAAGCGGGGGCGGGATGTGGAGTAAAGCGGGGTGGAGTAAAGCGGGGTGGAGTAAAGCGGGGTGGAGTAAAGCGGGGTGGAGTAAAGCGGGGTGGAGTAAAGCGGGGTGGAGTAAAGCGGGGGCGGGATGCGGAGTAAAGCGGGGGCGGGATGCGGAGTAAAGCGGGGTGGAGTTCTCCCATGACAGAAACAGGAGCTCCGGGTTTCTCTCTGTGAATCTTCTCCATTCATCTTCCATCTGGAGGACCTTCAACTAGATAAATACTTTATTGTTTGTAAGATCATAGAAAAACACATTATTGTAACTTCTCATACACTGGATATTGGGAATATGATGTGTCAAAACAAACACATTAAGAGCAACTAAAACTATCCAATAAATTAAAAGAATAATTTCTATGTCATACACAAATTTAAACAATCATCAATGCTTGCAGTTGACGGACAGTAAAGACAGACGGAAACACAACAGGCCTCATTCATGAAACTCACTTATGCATGAAATGTAAATCTGCTCATATAAACTGTGTCACTGAAGCGAAGGAAAGGATTTATTATTATTTCTAAGATTTTACCAACACTTTACAGAAGCTCGCTCTGCTGCAGTAGCTGATTCAGTTTGTGTGTGGGTATATATATATATATATATATATATATATGATAAGTGAACAAACAGAAAACGCTTTATTAAAAACTCTAAATTACATTTGATATTTACATGGAAAAGATTCTTCTGGAAACGAAGAAACAAATTGAAGTGTTCAGTTTTTAGTTTCCTGCATTTGTCCCGAATGAACCAGGAAGTGGTTCAGGATCATCAGTGTGTGTGACTCCAGATATTATAGAAGCAGGCGTATGATCATCTGAACGCTCAGAGCCGAGAGGGCGGGGCTTGTCCACGAGGGGGAGGAGCCTGAGAATGTCCTGTCATGATTGGCTCTGCCGTGCTCCTGTGGGTGTGTCTGAACACTGATGTAACCGTTGATGATGCGGACGAGAGGGGGCGGAGCTTCTGCCGTCACACTGTGTGAGAGAGAGAGAGAGAGAGAGAGAATGAAATGGACTGATGATGAATAATGACTGATGAACAAGTATCCAAAACACAGCAGAAATGAGGCTTTTCCTCAGTATCTTATTTATCTAAAGATTCCCAAGGGTCTGAAATCTCTAAGAAAAGCATTTTAAAACTCAAAATGAAGTGAGTTTATGCTTAAAACGAGACATGCGTTTAGAAAAATCAACTTATTTCAAAGTGAAAACAAGATTATTTTTCTGACTCCATTGACATATTGATGGAAGCTTGTTTTCGCCACAGAATAAAAAAAAGCTAATTGCAACTTTTAATTCACAATTGTAAGTTATAAAGTCAGAATTGTGAGATATAAACTCTTTTAAAATGTCTTATTCTGTAGGAGATACAAGCTTCCATTGATATTTTGAGAATGATGAGATATTGGTGCTGGAACACAGAAACACTGAGGAAGATCGTGTGTGTGGTTTGTGACACGGTGTGTGTGTGTGTGTTTTCAGGAGAATTCCTCCGATCACATGTGGTTTGGCTCAAACACCGCGATCGCAGTCTCTTCGGTCACGTGACCGGCTGAAATCTGCGCGTTTATGAAATATGAATCGGCACTAAACGCCCGTCTTTTCCTTGAAGGAGGAGGGAAAATAAATGGAGGTTTAGAGTCTGTCAGAACTCATGAGACGGACGGGAAACACAAATAAAGTTCCCTTCACGTCCTCCATCTGTGTCAACACTCCAACATCTCTGAGCGTGTGTGTGTGTGTGTGTGTGTGTGTCAGACGTGTGCCAGGCCCGTCTCCCTCCACGGGTCAGAGTAAATGAAGTCTATATGCAGCTCTTCTGTTTGTGTTGAGCGTCTGGACCTGAACCGCCACTCGCTACGCTTCCATAAACTGTTTATTAAAGAAATATTGGTGTTCCTCAGGATTATGTGGGCGACTGGAGACAGAAATTCAAGCAAATTTCCAGAACACGGTTCAGGCTCGGCTGAGAACATGTCATCTGATGTAAAGACTCCAGACACTGATCCGATCGAGACGGGCTAATGTCTGAAACATGCAAAACATTTCCATTACTGGAAATAAAATCAACATTTACTGGGATTTCAACTACTAGATAAAGTTGAAGTGATTAAAACTAAATCTAAAACTATATAATATTTTTTTAAGAAAAAAGTGACGCTTTACCGTAAGGTTCCTTTAGTTTACATGGAAAATACTTCTAAATCATTTATTCACCTTAGTTAATGATGATTTGGAAATGTACTAACACATCATTACAATCAAAAGTTGTTAATAGTATTAAATGAACCTGAACTAACATTAACTAGTAACAATGAACTGTTATATTTTTATCTAACCTTAACAAAACAAAAAAAAAAAAATACGGTAAAGAACACATTGCTCATTAACTTACTGTAGTGTTACCACAATATCTAATAAAAATGACAAAAGCACAACTTTAATGAAGAAATAAAATAATCTAATGAAAAAATAATTTCATTCAAAATATTATAAAACATTTTCACTACTTCAAATAAACAAACTGAAATAAAATAAAATATAAAAATATATCTGAATTAAGTCTTTCAACTAAAATAACCTAAACTAAATAAATGAAATAAAAACTATATACTTATTTTTAAAAAAACACAATCATGGGGGAAGTGGATTCTCAATCTCTCTCCAGTAGCACCTCACTGCAGTACACAAGATCCAGGGGGCGGAGTCGGGTGCAGATCTGAGGGGTGGAGCTGGGTAGGTTTAGGGGTGGGGTTAGGGATCAGAGGGTGGAGCTGGATAGGTTTAGGGGTGGGTTTAGGGATCAGAGGGTGGAGCTGGATAGGTTTAGGGGTGGGGTTAGGGATCAGAGGGTGGAGCTGGGTAGGTTTAGGTATATATAACGCGGGAGGATCTGGTTCTGAGGGCCGTTCTTCACGCTAAGATGGCTTCGGCTCAAAAGAATGGCGCCACCGAGTTTCTGAGTTTTTTAGTTTCTGCAACAGCCCTTTACGTCAGGTTTATGTCCATCAACTATCAAGGTATACGCGGCGGCCATAGCGGCTTTCCACGCCCCGGTGGGTGGCATATCGTTGGGTCGAGACCCCCTGACCACACGTCATCATCGAGGCACATTGAGGCTGAGGTCTGCAACTCGCTCTAGGGGGCCAGCTTTGGACCTCGCAATAGTTTTCAAAGGCCTGTCTCGGGCTCCATTCGAGCTTTAGATTCGGTTTCAGAGAAATTTTTTACTTTTAAGACCATTTTTCTGCTAGCTATGTCGTCCCTCAATCGTTTCCCCCATTTGCCTTGAGTTTGCACCGGGGATGGTCGAGGTATTCCTATATCCCAAACAGGGATCCGTCCCTAAGGTGCCGACCCTGATCCCGAGGCCCATTGTGCTGCAGACTCTCTGTCCTTCTCCTTTACCTCTCGGACCAGGAAAGGCTGAACCTCCACAAATAAATAAATAACAAAAACGAAAATATATCATTGGCAGTAAAATAAGTCTGAAGGTCCTTGCAGACTGAGTCTGAAATTTCCATATGTGTTTTTTTTATTTTTATATTTTTGTCATTCAGTGACTCTGAATCAAGTTTTGACCATTCAGAGGAAACCACTGGAGCTCGAGTCACTCTGAGCGAGTCATGATCTCCTGTTTTAATATTACAACTAATCCACAACTCGATTGACACAAACAATGACAGCTTGCCTGCTGTTAGAGAACGTCTCCCAGATAATTAGCATCAGTTTTCACGAGTGTCTGTAACTCACGGACAACACTTGCTCAAGCAGTCTCGTCACATTTCCTTATCACACGATGACTGACATACTGTCACATTATGAACATCTCTCTCTCCAAATGCATTAATCATTGCATCTGTTGCAAGATCTGTCAGGTAAAAAACAATTAAGCATCTTCTCGTTCGCCCTGAGGGTGTGTTACTTGTTCGCCCTGCGAAACACCTCAGAATAATGCCTGATGATGATGCCAATGCAAAATATGCAGAAAAAACGAATCCGATCGGAACTTTTTATTGACGGATGAAAGTGTCAGAGGCCGAGTACGAGAACTGGACTAGAGTTTTGGAGTCCGTGTGCAAGGATGCAGAAGAGACAGACTGATCTCATGAAGTAGCGTGTGTATGACAAGCCAATTCGTATTTGCATTTTTGGCGTGCTATCAAGACGCATAATCGCTTTTCCGCGTGTTTATGACGCTGTTGACTTAACGTTATATAAATATATGACTTACCTCAACCCTGTCCCTAAACTTAACCATCACTGGGGTTAATGGCATTTATGACTAGACATTTGACGCGCGTGTACAGACACGCGGAATCACTCGGACGGTAATGACGTAGACATACACGCATACACGCGGATACACGCGGATAGCTCAAAATGTGTAGAGATACACATTTTGTATGTGCACGTGTATGTTTACGCAAAAGTCATGATGTCATGTTGGAAGAGACACACACCGCTATCTGGAGTGTGACGTGTGTATCGCTCGAAACGCTCCGCTATCTGGAGTGTGACGTGTGTATCGCTCGAAACGCTCCGCTATCTGGAGTGTGACGTGTGTATCGCACCTGTCCTCCAGTCGCACCCAGAGGTCGTTGAACTGGCGCCGGCTCTGCTTCCTCTGCTTGTTCCTGCGCTTCTTCTTCAGCTTGTGCTCCGCCGTCTCCGTCAGCTCCAGCCTCTCGGCCAGCAGAAGCTCCTCGTGCTCCTGGAGACTCTCGTGGAGGAACGGCTCCGGCTCTCCTGCCCTCCAGCCGGACCTGCACACACACATGATGGGCGTGACTGGAACAGGTGTAATGGTCCTGATATCAGCAATGGCGCATTGTAAATGAATGCGAGACGAGTTTCCTCTAGTGGAAGCGTTTGGAACTGCAGCCGAACAACATCTCACTGAACGCTCGTTTACTGAGAGATCAGCTCACACGCCCAACACACACTTACGCCTCACGTTATCTCCGTCTAGAAAACCGCATTTTTAGACTTCATAACAAAAACTATATTTTTGTGCATTTTTCATAACAATAAACGTAAAATTGTGGTGTTTGAGAAGAGATCAAACTTCAGTCTGTCGCTCTAAAGCGTTCCAGATTCTCCACAGTTTAAGCTGGACATTAAATTATCAAAAACAGAATAAATGGATTATAAATACAGCGGAAATATCATTTAGTACCATAAAATCCCCTAAAAATACTAAATATTAAATTAAAAAACATTATCAAACTAAAATATTGTACATTTACTAATAAAATTGTCCAACTCGTGAAGAGCACCAGAAGTTTAATATGCTCTTTTAAGTGGAATATGATTGGCTGGTTCGTAAGAGAATAAAATATGGACTTCTTTAATGATGTAAATGAGCTTGTGAATGTGATTATTGAGTGAGAGTTCTGCAGACTGAATGTGAATTCGTCTGATATTTCCCGCAGTTTGTATTATTGATTGCATTATTCTCCTGTTTATCACTATGAAGCGGCTCTGACCCGATCTGGACTGTATAAAGCGCTGTAGAAATAACTCCACACACACACACACACACACACACACACGTGGATGAGGGCTGTTCTGCACATCTGTGAAGTCAGACTGTGGGTCTCGAACGCTCGGATGCAAACGAGCAGCGGAGCCGAAACTGCACATTTATAATGGAGCTTTCCGGACCTCGAGTTTCCAACGTCTCCTTCAATCTGCCAATCCATCCATTCCACAGTGTGTGTGTGTGTGTATGAGAGTGAGAGAGAGTGAGTGGGTGGGTGGATGTGTGTGTGTGCGTGCATGAGTGTGTGTAAGTGTGTGAACTGCGCAAAGTTTCTGGACAGAGTGCAATACATACAAACAAGACTGTTCGAACTAGTTGGTTTTTAAATCTGAATGATAACATAAACTCTCTACGAAGTGTCCTCAGGGAATACCCTAACACTCCACACATCGTAGTTGTCAATGAACTCTCTAAAAATATTCTGATTCTGGAAGTGGACTGTTGTTTTGACGCTTACATGGACTTGTGTTTTTCTGAGAAAATGTTAAAATATCAGTCATTAACAAATGCTTTATCAGAACAAAATCTACATCTACAAAATCTTTATCTACAGAACAAAATTGATCATTCTGACCTTGGGTAGTCTAGGACATGTGCATAGATGATGTGTACGGGGTTTGCAGATTTCTGGACTGAGTAAGAAGATCTCTAAGCAAACAGACAGATACTGTTCTGTGTCAGCAATCATAGGCAGTCTGTGTGTGTGGAGGAGGCGATGTCATCTTTATCCATAGTTTATTTATTTATATATTCATGTGGTTGAGACTATTGTCGATGTGTGTAATGTCTGGTGAGACATGACAGGCTCTTTGTGAATATTTGGATGCTGTGTTGTTTTAATCAGTATTGGTCATCCCAAATAAAATAATCAAATGTGATAGTATGAGTTTGTGCCTCAGTGTATAGCTCTATTACGAGATGTAAATGTCGTTCGGGTTAACGAGACTCATCTCTCGAACAGCTTCAGTTGAGCTTCTCTTTATGTTCGCTGATCAGTGTTTAAATGTGAATAAAGTCTGAATTAAATCTGTCATATGAAGCTTTTTGATCATATATGATGAATTTGGACTAAAGCTCTTCATACTGTATAAGCTTCTGTGAGCATTAGTGTGTCTGTCGCAGCGAGACCAACACACACGCATCACTTCCTCCAGACGAGTGTGACGTCCACTGCAGACTGACTCTAACTGTAACACACACACACACACACACACACACACACACTCTCTTAATATTTCTGCATATGTTGTGATGAAACCCATGAGCTCTTCAAACAATGGCCCCATTCTGACCCAGGAGACCCGGGGGACCCTCAGTATGAGCTCACCCTGAGTGTGTGTGTGTGTGTGTGTGTGAGAGAGAGAGAGAGAGAGTGAGTGAGAGAGTGAGTGGGTGAGTGAGAGAGAGTGAGAGAGTGAGTGAGAGAGAGTGAGAGTGAGTGAGTGGGTGAGTGAGAGAGAGTGAGAGAGTGAGAGAGTGAGCGAGAGAGTGAGTGAGAGAGAGTGAGAGAGTGAGTGAGTGTGAGTGAGTTAGTGTGAGTGTGTGTGTATGTGTGTGTGTGTGTTACCTGGGGAGCGGCTGTCCAGCTGGTACATGTTCCACCTCATAACCTTCACGCCGTAGAACATCAATCACTGTGTTGTTTCCCAGAAAATGACCTGCAACACAAACACCCGACCATCAGTTTCACACACACACACACACACACACACACACAGTGGATTGTCTAGATTGTTAGATTGTCTAATAAACTCTGGTAAACGGCTCCAGCGCGTCCGTCCGAGATCTAACATCTATACAGCAGATCTCCGCTTGCAGGATTACTGCACAGGTGTGCCTTAGGCTGGCCACATTAAACTGTGATGTCATCGTCCGGTTCAGTTCAGATCTCTAATAATGGTGTCAATGCAGAGATCAATAATACTGTTGAATATTACATTTAATTCCCCAACTAATGAAGCTCAAAGGAAACAGTGGCAACAACTCAAACTCCATCAGTGACAGAATGAAGGAAAACCCTGGAGAGAAACCAGACTCAGACTCAGACCCAGACTCAGACTCAGACTCAGACCCAGACCCAGACTCAGACCCGGACCCAGACTCAGACCCAGACTCAGACCCAGACTCAGACTCGGACCCAGACTCAGACCCAGACTCAGACCCGGACCCAGACTCAGACCCAGACTCAGACCCAGACTCAGACTCGGACCCAGACTCAGACTCAGACTCAGACCCAGACTCAGACTCAGACTCGGACCCGGACTCAGACTCAGACCCAGACTCAGACTCAGACTCAGACCCAGACTCAGACTCGGAACCAGACCCAGACTCAGACCCAGACTCAGACCCAGACTCAGACTCGGACTCAGACTCGGACCCAGACTCAGACTCAGACCCAGACCCAGACTCAGACTCAGACTCAGACCCAGACCCGGACTCAGACTCAGACTCGGACCCGGACTCAGACTCAGACTCAGACTCAGACTCGGACCCGGACTCGGACTCAGATTCAGACTCAGACTCAGACCCAGACCCAGACCCAGACCCGGACTCAGACTCAGACTCGGACCCGGACTCAGACTCAGACTCAGACTCAGACTCGGACCCGGACTCAGACTCAGACTCAGACTCAGACTCAGACCCAGACCCAGACCCAGACCCAGACCCAGACTCAGACTCGGACCCGGACTCAGACTCGGACCCGGACCCGGACCCGGACTCAGACTCAGACTCAGACTCAGTTCTCCTCTGGCCAGCGAGCGAGCAGTGTGAGCAGTGTGTGATGATGACCCAGGCATTACAGGTCAGAGGTCAGACTGGATCAGAACATTCGGTATATTATCTGCTTGAGGATGGGAGTCGTCACACCCCTGAATGGCCGTATTGATCGGTGAGCGAGTCGTTGAGTCGATCGTCAGGAAAGCGTCTGGCGTGTTGATGATGGACGGCTGAGATAAGCCCAAAACCCACTAAAAGCTTTTATTCAAAACTTCCTGAGCTCAGGCTTTTAGCGCTTGTTTTCTTAAGGGGCCGTTGGCTCTGCGTTATACTGAGCGCATTCATGCTGACACACACACACACACACACACACACGTCCTTTCAGAGTCCAGAAAGACGCCTGTGTCCTTCAGCCTTCACTCCAATTATTAGAGCGAATGCACGGCTTCTTTTCCATACGCCATCATATTTATATTAGAGAAGTTGAGCTGGAGCGGAGAGGTGCGTGCTGGGTAAATAAACGCACCGGCCCTGAACACACACACACACACACATCTGCTGATCAACACAGTGACTGACGACTTTAACCCTCTGGGGTTCTTCGTTTAACAGTCACACTCGGGGCCTTCGGGTCAAAATTGACCCGACGGGCGGGATTCATATTTTTAAAAAGAAAATCTTTGTTTTTTATAATATTTTTTTCTTTTCTTTTTTGGTGTTTTGAGAAAATTTCAAAAATAAAAAAATTCATAATTAGTATTAATGCAATAATTATGACCAAATTTTCCCCCATTGAATATAATAGAAAAAAATATTTAAAAAAATATATTTTTTTTTATTTTTTTTAAAGCTGTTTTTCATTTTAGAGTCAAGCCTAGGCCTCATAAAAGCCATTTTTGAAATGAGATGGATGCCATTTCGTGGACAAACTGAGCTTTTTAAAAATGCAAAACACATGTATAATCTGAATTTTTTGGTGTGTTAGTGTGTGTGTGTGTGTGGATGTGTCTGTTTTGCACTCTTGATGTTTTATAGATTCACCCCTTCACTGTTGTGTGCTTTTTTTTAAGATCGTGGCTGATTTGTAGATTGTACGCACAAAAAACTCAGTATTTTCACAATTTTGCCAATTTCCCATTCATTTCCTATGCGGGTCATTTTTGACCCGAAGGTCCTGAGTTTGACTATTTTTTTTACAACCACTTAGACTTTTCAAATCCTGTCCCCAATTTTTTGGGTGTTCATATACCAAGTACCATTAAAGTCACCAAGTTTCGGACCATTCTGATGAAGCTACGATTTTTAACATTTTTTTTATTTAAACGCTTCGGGTCATTATTGACCCGAAGAACCCCAGAGGGTTAAATACACTCGAAAAAAATCTTGGGTTGTTTCAGCCCAAATTTGGGTCAAATATCGAGAAACAAGATCAAGATTCTTCATAGTCACTACACTGCAAAACATTATATTCTTACGCAATAGTTTTTGCCTAAAACAAGTAAAACAATCTTGAAAAATATTCTTGTTTCCGTTTGAATTAAGATTATTTTTCCTATTGTTAGATAATTTTGCTCGTTTTAAGCAACAACTCGCTTAATTTGGATTTTTATTTTATCTATTTTTGTTAGAAAACAAGATGGCTACTGGCATTTTACTACTAGATATTTGTACTGGAAACAAGACTAAAATATCACATTTTTTGCATTGACTTACGAAGGTATAGCAATCCTTACAGTGCCATCAATATAACTTTGTGCAAACTAAACATCTAATTTAAATAAATACAATTTAAGTAGAATTTTAAAGAAGCAATATGATGATAACCAATATACAGTACAATAAACAACATGCCATAATCAATACTGTAAACTGTACAAATCAACGCACGCAAAACTAGTGCAAGCGAGGCGAACGTGAAAAATATGATATTGCACACAATCACAGAGAAGTGCACACACACTGAGATACACAGGGGTGTTGTTTACCTTGTGTAAAGACGTTTAACCCAACGTTTGGTCCATTTTTGACCCAAAATTGGGTTAAAACAACCCACATTTCTCAGGCCTCTTTCACACAGCAGAAGAACGCAGTCCTGTCTTCCAGTCCTTGATACGGTTACAGTCACACACACATCAGAAACTCACTCCTGTAAATCTTCATGATGATGCAATTTTTCATTAATCAAGTCTTAATATCTTCAGTCAGAGAGTTCTTCTCCAGTAAATGTGTCTTGATGTTTAGAAACACTGAGGAAGAGCAGGATTTGCTCAGACAGTCTGAACCAGAATATTAATATCAATATTACGCAGATGCTGCTGTTTTCAATCAGGGAAATAAAGCATCCGTTTCCCCCAGACCCTCGACTCCGTGACCCGAGAGACGTTTCCAGCTAATGCTCGTCTCACGTCTCATTTGTCTTATACTTATCCTCCGCTTAAGGGCAGATTATGGACTTACTAAACCACGGCTGTCGTTTGTCTTCGTCCTCAGACACGGATTTACACGCATTCCTTCAATGAGGAACATGAATGTGTTGCATTATTTCCCCATTATCTCTGTAAAGCTGCTTTGAAACCATCTGTGTTTTAAAAAAGGTGACTTGACTCATGTGGAATTAAAGTCACTGATGAACAAGAAGAGGAAGTGTATGATTACACATCACACTCTCTATTACTGTCATCAGCCTGAAACTATTATCAGACATAGACCCCCAAACTCAGTAAAGTGCTCATTATGTCCAAAGTGTTGAGACTCGCCCGTGTCTGAGAGAACGAGCTTTGATATTTCCCATCCCGGACAGCCCGGCTCCTGCGCTAACCTTAGACTGACCCGGGATCAGGACAATACCACAGCACTCTAAACACTACAGGGCAAAGCGACTCGACTGCAAACTAAATGCTTTATTACTCAGGATTTGTGTCTTGTTCCCAGTCCAGATATCTCAAGATTCTTAAATCAAGATGCATTCACTATAGATGAGTAAAATGCCATAAGATGTTATGTTGTTTTCTGTGGAAATGAAGTGGTTGAAGCTACTGCGGACAGAAAAATAATGTTAATTCAAACAGAAACTATCATTTTCTTTCCCCATTGGTAGATAATTTTGATTGTTTTATGCTAAAACTATTCTTTTATTTATTTTTATTTTTTTTACAGAAAACAAGACATAATATTGTATGCCATTTTTTAAGATATTTGAACTGGAAACAAAACACAAAACGTCAAAGTAAGAAAAGTATTTTTTTTTAGGGCTGGGTAATAAATATCGATTTCTTGATATGAATCGATTCTCATTTATACGAACCGATATCGATTGTTAAATCTCAAGAATCGATTAGTCATCCTGTTTCATTTGAATGAATGGATCATTGTATCGCGGCTGCGCGCATCCAACAAATCACAATAATCTTTGTCCTTTGTTACTATTGATATGAAACAAAGTCTCAATTTTCAAATTCTGTCCATTTTCTTTAGAAATTCAAAAACATAAATAGCGTTTTAGCGCTGATCTCTCTTCCGGCTTAATAATCCCAGTCACAGCGCCAAATAAACATGAATGAGCATCTGAAAGTGTGTTAAAGATAGAGGACAACTTCTCCAAATCCGGATCATGACACATTGATTCACTCAATCAGCGTTTCAACCGTGGAAAGACGTCAGTTAAACAGCTTGTAATCAATATCGTCATATTTACCTCAGAAAACCCACATAAACTCGTTAGTCAGCTAGAAAAAATAACTCTAGAGAGGAGCATTTTGATAAATATATACACCATATTACATATGCATTATAATCTTAATGTTCTTCAATATTTAATGCATATTTGAATAAATCTGGCAAGTTTTTATGACAGCCACCATTTAAATGTTTATATTTCATATAATCTTCTTCTTATAAAAATAAATAAAAGTGTAATTTAAGTGTTTGTATAGCTACAAAACAGTTGATTATGACCTTCATATTAGACTAATGAAGCCTATAGGCTACAACTAGACTCCCATAGTTTACAGCATTAGTTCAGAGATTTGATTCCCTTCAGAAAAATGGCCATTTATTGGAACTGATATCCAAAATAATCGATATTGAATCGAAATTGAATCGAATTGCAAGCTTGTGAATCGAAATCGAATCGAATTGTGAAATTTGTCTCAATCCCCAGCACTAATGTGAAGTCTACGTGGTAAACGTGACCCGATTGTGTCTCAGTGTTTCTCTCTGTCCTCTGAAGACGTGTGTGTCCTCCAGATCCCGTCTGTTGTGATTCTCCGTTCTTCTGTAGAGATGCGGGCGGTAGATCTCACTCTTTCACCCTCGAGATAAACTCCAGTGTGTTTAACCGGTAGATTCTGACGAATGAATGCTCTTCTATAGACTCTGGAATTCTCTCTTTCATTATATTTGGGGCATCACGCAGGTTTCCGTCTCTATAGAGGAGTGTGGAGCGGATCTGCCGTCAGATGTTATCTGTGTATCGGCCCTCATGTGTGAGGAAACATCTGGTGTGTGTTCAGACGGGAGAGATCGCTTTTACATGGTTTTATTAATTTTTGAGTTATCTGTGAATCAGTGGATTTTAATGTGCTCTTGCTGTTCTAATGAATTTTATAATATTTATTTGCAGCTCACTGTTTAATATTTTCTGTTTGCGAATGAACTTCTTGAACTCTCTATATGCGGATAATGTTTTATTAAGGAAGCTGCTGCTGTTTTAATGCCATAAGCCACACTACTGGGCCTGAAACTAACTCTTTGCCAATGACCATCCATGAAACAGAGATAAAACCTTATAAAAGTAAAAAAAAGTTGAAAGCAGTGAATGATATTTAGTTGTTTTATTTACACTGAACTGTCATGAAACGCCCCTGATTTATCCCAGTCGTTCAGCTGTTGGAGAAAGACTAACACAGTGTAAAGCTGTCGAAGAGTACGAGTGTACAGGGTGGGGAAGTGGAGACAACAACCAATAAAACACACACCTGCAACACTCTCATTATACACACTTATAGAGTTGAAGATTAAAATCTAACCCTATGAAACAGACTTGCCAAACGAGGGAGAACGTTTAAAAGGTCCGAGTCTTCTCCTCCTGGATCTGGAGACTGACAGCGGCTCGTTCTCTCAGTGCTAAAGGATGCTAACCGCTAGTAAACATTCCTCCGCCGACACGACTCGCCAACGAGTCCAACAAAAATACCACAGAATTGTAAAAACGTGTTGAAGTTGCCGTGAGCCGGCCGCCCACTTATCAGCTCATCTCGAGTCTCAGACCATCTAAAGAGCTTTCAAGTCGCCTTCAGCAATAACACGATTCTGAATTCCCCGTGACTTATGTAGTTTCCTTCATGACTTCAGATTTGGACGGAGGTGCAGCGAGTATTAATGAGAGCGCTGAAATAACACTGGGAGATTTTATTTGGCTTCGCTTCTTTGTTGGACTTTACACAGCGTTTACCTCCAGCACCACGACTAATAGAAGAGAGAAACGGCCAACAACTCGCCATTCATTTCAGCTTATTACAGATCCAGGGTGTGTCCTTGGACGCTCTTTGTATTGAACATATTTCCGACTTCATGAATTTTTCTAGTAGATTTTAATGGGAATAGCATTACACGTACAGCCTTTTCCAACGCAGGTCACTCCAGAAATGTGTTCAGGTGACTTTATGAGTCTCAGTTCTGGAAATATATAAACTGCAGGACAGGGATATTTAAAGAATAACAGTTTCCCTTCATGTTGCATGAGTCAAAATGCTCATTTTTAGTTTCATTTGCTCTGATGTGGCAGTATCACCGGGTTTCTCTCTGGTCCTGTAGGATTGAAACCACTGCAAAAAAAATTAGTGCTGGGTATTGAGACAAATTTCACAATTCGATTCGAAATCGATTCACAAGCTTGCGATTCGATTTCAATTATTTTGGATATCAGTTCCAATAAATGGCCATTTTTCTGAAGGGAATCAAATCTCTGAACTAATGCTGTAAACTATGGGAGTCTAGTTGTAGCCTATAGGCTTCATTAGCCTAATATGAAGGTCATAATCAACTGTTTTGTAGCTCTACAAACACTTAAATTACACTTTTATTTATTTTTATAAGAAGAAGATTATATGAAATATAAACATTTAAATGGTGGCTGTCATAAAAACTTGCCAGATTTATTCAAATATGCATTAAATATTGAAGAACATTAAGATTATAATGCATATGTAATATGGTGTATATATTTATCAAAATGCTCCTCTCTAGAGTTATTTTTTCTAGCTGACTAACGAGTTTATGTGGGTTTTCTGAGGTAAATATGACGATACATTGATTACAAGCTGTTTAACTGACGTCTTTCCACGGTTGAAACGCTGATTGAGTGAATCAATGTGTCATGATCTGGATTTGGATAAGTTGTCCTCTATCTTTAACACACTTTCAGATGCTCATTCATGTTTATTTGGCGCTGTGACTGGTATTATTAAGCCGGAAGAGAGATCAGCGCTAAAACGCTATTTATGTTTCTGAATTTCTAAAGAAAATGGACGTAATTTGAAAATTGAGACTTTGTTTCATATCAATAGAATCAAAGGACAAAGATTATTGTGATTTGTTGGATCCGTGCAGCCGCGATACAATGATCCATTCATTCAAATGAAACAGGATGACTAATCGATTCTTGAGATTTAACAATCGATATCGGTTCGTATAAATGAGAATCGATTAATATCGAGAAATCGATATTTATTACCCAGCCCTACTTGACATGGTCGAAAAGAGTCAGAAAATACCACCAGAGACACGGATGAATTAAGCAAGAGTTCAACCAGAACGTCATTGTTTACTCATACTAAACGCATATGCTGGTCTGGACTCTGGGAATGTGATGTGATCACAAGCGTCACTCCAGAAGAAAAGCTCTGAGGATGCTCTTACGCTTCTCCTGTTGGAGTTTAAAACACCGTCAGCCTCTGGACGTTTGGAAACTAAAAGTGAACGACGATGGAATTTACAGCTATTCAGTAAAGTGCTGGCTTTATAGCGAGATGTGTAAGTGTGTGAGTGTGAGCGTGTGTGTGTGTGTGTGTGTGCTTGCACGGCTCTGTTGGAGTCCCGTGGGATCGCTATCTTTGGCACAAACACACTGCGTCTCTCGCGCTGCCAACTAAAGCAGAGCGGATCGTTGGCGAGATGAAAGCGGGAACGAGTTCATCGTGAAAACAAACATCTGCGCTGATGTTCAGATGTAGCGTTGCGTGTCAAGACTGCGTTTAAAGCACACTTAGATCAGCGGAACCAGTGATGGACATCAGCGGATGACAATAAAGAAATGACATCGTATATAAAACACCGTTTTCACATATCCCTAAACAAGCTTATGGTGACATATATCCAAGAGAAACAGCAAGACGAAATGTGGGCGGGGCTTGATTGTGTGGGAATTTGTGGTTGTGAGTGGCAGATTATAACCCCGCCCACATCATCAGAGAAGAGGAGCTGATTCTGATCTCTGATTCTTAAATAAATACCGTAAATCTCAAGTCGTGAGGAGCAGGGAATTCTGGGATTACAGAGCGTCGTCTCCACAGCACTTTCTCATTCAGGCTGAGGCTCTTCGGGAGAGTTTGTCTGCCGGCAAAAACATAAACCCGCGTTCCAGGTGCAGGAGCTTCTGCTCGGGGTCGCGGGGGTCAGAGGTCGGGGGTCACGTGAGCTGTTACGACACGCACTCTCCGGTTACGCCAGACGGGGGGTTTTAGGGCTTTTGTTGGTCCAGCAACGGGACACTGAAGCGTTACAGTGTTCGGGCTTGGTTTCTTCAGTGAGCTCATCGTTTCTGCGTTTGATTATTACATGCTTTAATACAACTTTTGCTAGTTGTGATGTTGTATTTGTACATTTCTGAAATGCATAACTCAGGCGGTCTCGTCTGATACAGATCACTGTAAAGCTGCTATGTGTGATGTCTCAGTCTGAACGTGTTTCTTCATCCACTCGCTCGTAATAACTCAAAGCTACACATAACCCGAGGATCCGTCAATGTTCATCACACAACATCTAACACAGGTAGTCCCGCCCCCACACGCACGCCATTGGTCGAGTCAGAACACTGATCCTGCTTTAAAGCGGTGGCTGATTAGGATTTCACTTTTTAAAGTGAGGGATATGTACATTTATACACACATCAGTGAGAGAACTCAACAAACACATCAGACTTTCCCACTGAACACTCCCAAATCTCCCGGCCGTCTAATGAGTTCATTTACTAAGGGAAACTTAACTGTGTGTGAAAAGCAGAAAGCTAAAGATGTCCTCGCGCCACAGATCCTCACATGAGGCGAGTCCATCTCTGCGCCGGCTTCAGGGATAAACACTCGCTTTATTGGGAAAATAATTATGGAGGAACGAGTTCAGTTTCTGATCATCTCCAGATGTTGTGCTTCACATTTCCACAATCATTCCATCAGTAATAAACGGCAGCTTGTTTCTCCTCATCTTTTCTTTTCCTGTCATGACGAGAAGTGAATTCCTTTAATATATATCCAGAATTAAAATAATCCAAAGTGTGAAATCAGTTTTTTGTTTTTCCAGACTTTCATTTATTTTCTCAAATTCCATGATTTTTAAATGGTCTAATTAAATTGTAATAATCACAAAGGATGTCTAATCGATTAAATTCATGAAACTTTAATAATGTAGTGAATTATTAAAATGGTTACAATAATAGTGCCTAATGATTTTTTTCTATTTATTTATTATTCTAAAGCGGTGTCCTATGCTTTCATTTTTCAGTTTTTTGCGTTTAATTTGATTAGGGTATGACAATTATTTCCCGAAATGGTGGAAGTCAAATTTTAGCAAATCGTTTTTTATTTCGGCAGGTTGTCATGAAGAGCTTCCCCACATTTTTAATTCTGTTTGTTCATTATGGTTTATATTAGAGCCCGACCGATAAAGGATTTTGAAGGCCGAGACCGATACAAATATTATTGGGTTTTAAAATTCGATATTCCGATATATCGGCCGATATTTTCTTATTTATTAAATATTGTTGGATTTCACGCACGTGTAAAAGAGAAGCTAACTTTTCTGCACAAGATACGTTTGATACTTTTTCTCTATGTCTAAATGTTCACTCCTCACAAGTATAACTTACATTTTACAATGTAACTAGAGATATGCTAGTTATAAATACAGTAATCATTACTTTATTTAGGCAGAAAAAGTTCATTGTGGTTTCCAAGCTCATTAATGTTAACGTTAGCGGTCTTCCACTGATGATAGTGGCGTTAGCTAGCTTTGTGGTTAGCTAGTCTATGATGAGCCATACTTTAGCAATAGATAACAACATACTGCAAAGTGTAAAACATATTTTCAATATAACAGGCCAAGGAGAGATGATTGAAGCGTGTTTCGTCTGTTTTTATTTTATTTTTTAAATATTCATTTATCAGCCATTATAACTGCCGATACCGATATTTTAGAAAATGCCTAATATCGGCCGATAATATCGGTCTGGCTCTAGTTTATATATTCATTTTTCAGTTTAATGTCTACTGGTTGAGATTTTATTGCACATATCAGAAAATAAACAGGCATAATTGGTGGAAATCAATGATTGTTTTGGTGGTGCTGAATATCATTGAACTGAGTTCAGATTCAGATCCAGTGTGTGTCACGAGTGGATCATTTCCACAATGACCAACACAATCCAACAACGGCAGTGAAAATTAGCGTAGGGTTAAAAACACGCTTTTTTGGGGCGCAATCACCATATTTATGGGATGTATCCTCCATAAACTTCTGAGATCAGCCGCAGAAATAACGCGCTAGTTGTACATGTGTGTCGTTAGTAAATCCTGACAGCTTTTTAACACCCAAACAGTGTTTGCGCTGAGAAGATGTTAGTAACTCTTAGACTCGGACGAGGCTTCGGCACCAGAACCAGGAGAACGAGTCGAGCGCTGGATCAGGATCACTTACACACTCCTCTCTGACGGCGACTAGTGAAGAACAGCATGAAACACAGCCCTTGTTAGTGTGTGTAGAGCAGCAGTCATCTCTGCTTTCACACACACACACACATCTCTGCTTTCACTCACTCGCTTCCTGTAAACACTCACACTCAGCAGACTGTGACCATCTGCTTCAACCTCTGCACCCTGACACACACACACACACACACACACACACACACACTTACACCAGTCTAAAACACACCAGAGCAGAGTCATCAGAGCGCCTGAAGTCTCGTTTCCTCCCGTGTTCAATCGGGAGTTGAACATGATTGTGTGTGTGTGTGTGTGAGCGCTGATAGACCAGCTGTATCGTCCCTGTAGATCCTGCGGTCGCTGATCGAATGAGAAGAATTTGATTCATTTGTTCTAAGTAGCGTTAATCAGATTTCCACATCAGTTAATGTAACGCCGCTGATCTACACATGACCTCCCGCTGAACCGCAGAGGGTTTATTCTGATGGACGGCGGAATAATCACAGCTACACACTTCTCCTCTGGGGAAAAAATATTTCTCAGGGCTTTAAAAGTCGAGCTTCGCTCCTAGAAAGAGCAAAACCTCATTTGATCTCGCGGCATGAGCATATACGATTACATTTATGCATTTGGCAGACGCTTTTATCCAAAGCAATTTCAAGATGTACATTTATATTCTTATCAGTTCTTGCTTTCCCTGGGAATCGAACCAATGACCTTGGCGTTGCAAGCATCAGCGCTCTACAGCTTGAGCTGTTTTTAGAGTCATCAAAGAGTCTCGGACCTGAACTGGAAACATTTCATTGCATTACTAACCCTACACACCTGAGGGAGAAAAAGTAGGATCTGGGAATCTTCCCAGGGGAACCTGACCTGCTCCGAAGGCGAAGAAGAAGCTCCTGTCGGGCTGTTCCTGGAGCAGTGCTTTAACCCGTCTCCCCATCCTCTCGTTACGCTTGTAGATCAGCTCCTGACGGAAGTATCTGTCGATCTCCTGCGCCGTCTCCTGATCACTCGCTGGGAGAGACACGTTCCTGAAGTTCGGCACCTGAGGATACGGAGACAGATACGAAACATTTTAATCAAGATTCCTTCTCATCTGTAAACAACGTGAATCCTGTTTAAGGATGTTTAGATATTATAGTTCACTACATCTGATCCAAGTTCACTACAGCTGATCCCAGTTCACTACAGCTGATTCCAGTGCACTACAGCTGATCCCAGTTCACTACAGCTGATCCCAGTGCACTACAGCTGATCCCAGTTCACCACAGCTGATTCCAGTTCGCTAAAGCTGATCCCAGTTCACTACAGCTGATCCCAGTTCGCTACAGCTGATTCCAGTGCACTAGCATGATGAAGAGCATCACCTGCGAGGAGTCGTGGTTGAAGATGATGGAGTTCAGATCTCCACAGTTGTAGTGCTTGATCAGGTCCTCTGTGGTGTAGGGAACCTGCAGACTCCCGGCCCGAAGACTCTCCTGCTGCAGCAGCGTCTGGTTCAGTGCGAAGATCACCTGCAATACACACACACACACACACACACACAGCCATGACTCTGGACATCTGGGGCCAGCTGCGCAACACTGGCTCTTAAAGCTGACATATTATGACACTTTACACAAGATATGATCTAAATCTCTGGTGTCCCAGAATGTGTCTGTGAAATCTCATCTCAAAAGTCCCCTCAGATCATTTATTACAGCTTGTCAAATTCGCCCCTTTTTGAACGTGAGCAAAACTGTCCCTTTAAATGCTAATGAGCTTTAGCTCCTCCTCTGTTCAGAAGAGGGCGGAGCCTTCACATGAGCTCCAGCACTAACAGCACAGGCGGATCTGACTGATCCAGGATCAGGAGTAACAGCAGCTTTAGCTCCGCAGGGAGAGCTTCACTGTTACACGTTTCTGAATGTTAGCGGAGACGTTTGTGTAGTTGTTGTGGAGTTACTCTGATCATCTCATCATCATGTTGAACTCTTCCACAAGTGTCCACAGTTCCTGAGTCAGTGTTTATAAGACAGCGGTCACATGTTCTGCTCAATAGTGTTCAGTGTCGGATCAGTTTCAGGATCAGCTGGATCTTCTCCAGTGCGTTACAACTGGGCTCTGTTGGCGCTCACCAAACCCAATGTGTGTGTGTGTGTGTGTGTGTGTAAACGTGTAGATTAAGGGCCGAGGATATTATAATAAGATCCTCTTCATACGCCAGAAGGGTTTGTCCTTGTTTTTAAACTTAACTCTGTTTATGCTCTTTTATGATTTAATCATGATTGATGCACCTGCAACAAAACGGCAATGAACACATTGAAACTGTTTTACAGTGTGGACGTCTACATGATCTGAAAACGGAAATGAGTTCTATGTGGTTTGTTTCTTACCTTCAGATCACAACAACACACATGTGATGTTTGGAGCACAAAAACACTGCACTAACACACTCAGCTCTGAGACCATAAGATGACTGACTGGTGAACAGCAGATCTCAACACAAGCGCAGTGTTTCTGTCTGATGTTCCTGAAAGGAGGCTCTTCTGAATCTCAACAGATCAAAGCCTCAGCAGAGAGTTTCTCTCAATTAGTTCTAGCTGATGCTTTTTGTTGCTTCTGCTGCTGCATCTCACTATTGTGTTACCGTGAAATTCCCCAGTGTTTACTCACACACACACACTCACTCACATACACACACATTCTTGTACACACACACTCACACATACATTGTTGTACACATGCACACTCTCACTCACTCTCACACACACACTTGAGCTCTTTTCATCCGTGCCGATGACACTCTGGCCGTCCCTCATTGTTTGCGGGGCTCGTCTGAGAGAGGAGGGCGGATCCTTCATGTGTGGGACAAAGAGCCGCCGCTTTCATCCCGCGCTCATCAAAGCCTCTGCTCTGCATCTCAAAGCTCTCTGGCTTTATGCTGCTCAAATTAGCCTATCGCCACCCCGCTAGCCTCACAAACCCCGCGGCACAAACCTCCCTCCATCTGCCGAGTCCGAGCAACTTCAGCTCCACACCCCCTCCTCCAGCCTTTCAGAGCCTTAAATCACGGCACGGAGGAGAATGAAAGAGCGCCGAGAGTGAGAGGGAAGAAAGACGGGGCTAAACGAATGCTGTGACGCAGCTCCGTTGTGTCCGTTCTGTGGGTCACTGGCCACATTCACACACACGGGAACCAGAGTCAGTTCATATCAAAGCACTGCGGCCCTATGGAAGTCAATAACTCTGCTTTGTGATGGAAATCATCACGATGGAGGAACAGAAAACACTCTGAGGTATTTAACAGTCTCAGAAATTTCTGCACCGAACAGAATCACAAAAATAATAATGATGATGGTTTTCCCACACAATCCTGCTGTGATTCTTCAGATCAGTTCAGTGGAAGTTCCTCAATGATGAAATGAGGTTGATTGAGCTGTAAAACAGCTCTGGAGAAAACAGTGGCATGACTGGATGGAGTGATGGAGTGGTTAACTGATAGTTTAATGGACTGATAGCACGTTTGGGAAACTACAGACCGGTATCCCTTCTTCCATTCATTGCTAAAGCACTTTGCTAAAAGTTGCTAACTTTTAAGTCCACACATTGCTTAAAAACAACCCCCAAGAAAGCAACCACAACTTTGTATCATCTAACTACTGGAGTGCCTCAGGGCTCAGTGCTGGGACCGCTTCTCTTCTCCATCTACATGGTTTATCCATCACTGTTATCATCTAGATACTGGAGTGCCTCAGGGCTCAGTGCTGGGACCGCTTCTCTTCCGGTCAACTGAACACTTCATCACAACTTCTCCATTCAGCGAGGTTCGTCATCCATAACTCCATCCAGGACAGCCAGTAACCTTGGAGTTGTGACTGATGATCAGTTGAAGTTCACAGACCACAGTGCTAGAACTGCCCAGTCCTGCAGATTTGCCTTATTCAACATAAAGAGGATCAGATCCTTCCTGTAGGAGCTACACAACTCATCATACAAGCTCTTGTTCTCTTCAGGCTGAACTATTGTAATGTTCTTTCCTTCCAGCATCACGGTCAAACCTCTGCAACTGATCCACACTCGTAATTCCTCTCCTCATAAACCGGCACTGATGTTTTCCTACAGATCAACCTCTGGCTCTGCTCTACATTTAATTTGTAGGATATTTGAACAACATTTTAGATCATTTTCATCTTTTCACAACATAAAATTTTGACCAACAGCTTCATCCTCAAGGATTTTCTCTCATCACATAGTGGGGGAATGATAATGTGATCAAGTAAATAAACTAGTAATAGTGATATAATTATCAGCACGTCTCAACTTCAGAAATACAGATTCTACACACACCGACACAAAACGTGAACAGACTGACTTTCATCTGGGCTTTCTCTAGGTCTCGCCGCCTGCTTTATGTCCAGTCCCTGTGGAGATCCTTTATCTCAGTTTTGTCTCCAGATCAACAACCGTCACTAAAAGCAGCTCAAACTCCGTCTAACAGCCATAAACACTCAGCGCTCGTCTGCCGCGTGCATTAGCAGATTAAACATCAACATGCTAAACGCCCTCCTGACAGACGCGGCTCCAGACCAGACCAGCTCTTTACACACACACACACACACACACACACACTTGCAGAAGATGTGTCAGTCTTGGGCTCTAATGAGATTTTTTGTCTTATCTGATTTTAAGTGGCCGGTTATTGTCAGGATCTGATAGTGTGTGGTTTGGCGACTAACAGAGGAATGCAGGGTTGTGTAGTTGAGATGTTGTGTAGTTGAGATGTGTGTGTCCATGTCACTCCACATTAGTCTGATCCTGGCGTCTGATATCTTTCTCTTCGGCTTCGGGGAAATATTCCTGCTGTCTGACAGAATCAGTGTCACACTGAAGGAAACTCACTGTGCTTTGCCTTTGATTGACAGCTTCATCCGGCCCACACATGCCGTCTCAGCCAATCAGCTCGCAAGAAAAACAGGATATTATAAGCAGCTCATGTTCTGAATTCTAAACAAATAATAAATGTGTCTAATATTATATTAAGCACATTATCACTGCATATCACTCACACACACTCACGTGTTCAAAAAGTGTTCAAAGATCCGGTCTCGTGTTTTAACATCATGCAGATTCCTCCGCTATTTTCACGAGTAACAAGTGGAAATACTAGAAAACCACAATTTAAAGTTTGTTTTCCAGCACAAATATATAAACATTATTAAATCAAGAGACATTTACTGTAGAAGAAGCAAAATAACTGATGATATTACAGCTTATTTACTGAAAAATGCCTCAAAATGAAGTAATTCAAAGGGAAAACAAGACTCCATTGGCAGATTTCTTGTTTTAAACTCACTTCATTTTTATGCATGTTTCATTAACCAAGTCTTACAGTAATATCCTCAGTCATTGTTCTTCACAGTAAATGTGACTTGATGTAACAATGTTTAGATTTGTGCTGAAAAACAAGACAGAAAGTGTGTGTGTGTGTGTGTGTGTGCCATTTTTGTGAGGTCAGTGAGCAGCGACGGACAAAGAGCCTCGTCCCTGAAGAAAAACACTCTTTGGGTGCAAATGACCCTGAAAACATGTTCGTTTCATCCGAGTGACTGGAATTCTGGGACAAAGAGTCAACAATAGCGGCCGCGGGAGAGCGAACGTACACTCGCGAGCCGCAGGAACAACAAGCCCACAATCCGGAGCGATTCGCTCCGAGGAGAACCACAGAGCCGAGCGAAAGACTTCAAAGAGTGAAGGACAGCGTAAAAGAGGGTTTGACAGGGGCGTCTTTCATGTGTTCCTGCAGGGGATTGTGGGATAGCGATGACATCACCGACAGCACAAACGCCACGGCACTTTAAACACAAACACAATCAGCAGGATTTCAGATCAGTTTAAGACTTATTTAAGACCTTTTTAAGACCAAATGACGGAAATTTTATAAATAAACCGAAGGGAACTCAATTCATCACTATGTTCTCTAAATGTAAATGTTTATGGAGAAACACTTCAGAGTTTGAAAATACATCTTCCAACAGATGTCTGTTACTTTTTAATCCGTTTAACTAAAGAAAAAGATCAAAACCACTAAATATATGGAAATATATTTTACTGTACCTTCTGATCAAACTGGAAAAAGGATTCCTAAATCAAGATACATTTACTGCAGATGTAAAATGTGTTTTCTGTGAAATTAATCAAAACAATCAATCTACACAATCAAACCAGCACATTCCTGTCCATCAGTGCACACACACCAACACAAGAGTGTGTGTTTGATTCCGCTAACACCTCTGTGATACTAACGTATTAGCACCAACAATAGCGGCTGTAATTGCTCACACATATGTGCTAATGGAGGCTTACACACACACACACACACACACACCAGTGGAAACAAACAATATCCTTCTGGAAACTTTCCAGTTAATACTGACATAACCTCACCAGTCAGACACACACACTGCAGAAAGCCTGTTCCCAAGTGTGTGTGTGTGTGTTAGCAGAGAGACGGAGAGCCTCGGGCAATCTAGTGCAGACGTCTGCGGAGAATGACACACAGATGCAGACTCTCATTAGGAGATTAGCTGAACTCATTAGTGTTTGGAGGTTTTCCACGGATACACACACACAAACACACACACAAACACACACACAATAATTCCCCACTTTAGCTGGAACAGTAAATCAGAGCAGGTTGAATTTCGCAGCTGCCTCGGCTGGACGAACTTAAAACAATCCGATGTGCGTCAAACTCCCAATAAACGTGTGAGTGTGTGAGAGAGTGAGAGAGTGTATGTGAATGTTTGCTGAGTGGAAACAAATATGAAACACCTGCTGGTGAAGAAGAGACACATTTATACACATGTTTAAATACAGTCGGTGACAGAAACTGTGAAAGTCTTCAGATCTGCGCTAGGAAAATCCTGGAGTAAATCATGCAGCCACTCTCATTACAACCGTTTCACTCCACACACACATTCATCTGAGAACACACACACACACACACATGTGAAGCAGGAGTTATGGCAGGAGTTATGGCAGGTGTTATGACAGGAGTTGTGGCAGGTGTTATGGCAGGTGTTATGGCAGGTGTTGTGGCAGGAGTTATGGCAGGTGTTGTGGCAGGAGTTATGGCAGGTGTTGTGGCAGGAGTTATGGCAGGTGTTGTGGCAGGTGTTATGGCAGGTGTTATGGCAGGTGTTATGGCAGGTGTTGTGGCAGGAGTTATGGCAGGTGTTGTGGCAGGTGTTGTGGCAGGAGTTATGGCAGGTGTTGTGGCAGGTTTGTGGCAGGTGTTATGGCAGGTGTTGTGGCAGGTGTTATGGCAGGAGTTATGGCAGGAGTTGTGGCAGGAGTTGTGGCAGGTGTTATGGCAGGTGTTGTGGCAGGAGTTGTGGCAGGTGTTATGGCAGGTGTTATGGCAGGAGTTATGGCAGGAGTTGTGACAGGTGTTATGGCAGGTGTTGTGGCAGGTGTTGTGGCAGGTGTTGTGGCAGGTGTTATGGCAGGTGTTGTGGCAGGAGTTGTGGCAGGTGTTATGGCAGGAGTTATGGCAGGTGTTATGGCAGGTGTTATGGCAGGAGTTATGGCAGGAGTTGTGACAGGTGTTATGGCAGGTGTTGTGGCAGGTGTTGTGGCAGGTGTTGTGGCAGGTGTTATGGCAGGAGTTATGGCAGGAGTTGTGGCAGGAGTTGTGGCAGGTGTTGTGGCAGGTGTTATGGCAGGTGTTATGGCAGGTGTTATGGCAGGTGTTGTGGCAGGAGTTATGGCAGGTGTTGTGGCAGGTTTGTGGCAGGTGTTATGGCAGGTGTTGTGGCAGGTGTTATGGCAGGAGTTATGGCAGGAGTTGTGGCAGGAGTTGTGGCAGGTGTTATGGCAGGTGTTGTGGCAGGAGTTGTGGCAGGTGTTATGGCAGGTGTTATGGCAGGAGTTATGGCAGGAGTTGTGGCAGGAGTTGTGGCAGGTGTTATGGCAGGAGTTATGGCAGGTGTTATGGCAGGAGTTATGGCAGGAGTTGTGACAGGTGTTATGGCAGGTGTTATGGCAGGTGTTGTGGCAGGTGTTGTGGCAGGTGTTGTGGCAGGTGTTATGGCAGGAGTTATGGCAGGAGTTGTGGCAGGAGTTGTGGCAGGTGTTGTGGCAGGTGTTGTGGCAGGTGTTGTGGCAGGTGTTATGTCAGGAGTTATGGCAGGTGTTATGGCAGGTGTTGTGGCAGGTGTTGTGGCAGGAGTTATGGCAGGTGTTATGGCAGGTGTTATGGCAGGTGTTGTGGCAGGTGTTATGGCAGGTGTTGTGGCAGGTGTTATGGCAGGTGTTGTGGCAGGTGTTGTGGCAGGTGTTATGGCAGGTGTTGTGGCAGGTGTTGTGGCAGGAGTTGTGGCAGGTGTTGTGGCAAGTGTTATGGCAGGTGTTGTGGCAGGTGTTATGGCAGGTGTTGTGGCAGGAGTTATGGCAGGTGTTGTGGCAGGAGTTATGGCAGGTGTTGTGGCAGGTGTTATGGCAGGTGTTGTGGCAGGAGTTATGGCAGGTGTTGTGGCAGGAGTTATGGCAGGTGTTGTGGCAGGTGTTATGGCAGGTGTTATGGCAGGTGTTATGGCAGGTGTTGTGGCAGGAGTTATGGCAGGTGTTGTGGCAGGTGTTGTGGCAGGAGTTATGGCAGGTGTTGTGGCAGGTGTTGTGGCAGGTTTGTGGCAGGTGTTATGGCAGGTGTTGTGGCAGGTGTTATGGCAGGAGTTATGGCAGGAGTTGTGGCAGGAGTTGTGGCAGGTGTTATGGCAGGTGTTGTGGCAGGAGTTGTGGCAGGTGTTATGGCAGGTGTTATGGCAGGAGTTATGGCAGGAGTTGTGACAGGTGTTATGGCAGGTGTTGTGGCAGGTGTTGTGGCAGGTGTTGTGGCAGGTGTTATGGCAGGTGTTGTGGCAGGAGTTGTGGCAGGAGTTGTGGCAGGTGTTATGGCAGGAGTTATGGCAGGTGTTATGGCAGGTGTTATGGCAGGAGTTATGGCAGGAGTTGTGACAGGTGTTATGGCAGGTGTTATGGCAGGTGTTGTGGCAGGTGTTGTGGCAGGTGTTGTGGCAGGTGTTATGGCAGGAGTTATGGCAGGAGTTGTGGCAGGAGTTGTGGCAGGTGTTGTGGCAGGTGTTATGGCAGGTGTTATGGCAGGTGTTATGGCAGGAGTTATGGCAGGAGTTGTGGCAGGAGTTGTGGCAGGTGTTATGGCAGGTGTTGTGGCAGGAGTTGTGGCAGGTGTTATGGCAGGTGTTATGGCAGGAGTTATGGCAGGAGTTGTGGCAGGAGTTGTGGCAGGTGTTATGGCAGGAGTTATGGCAGGTGTTATGGCAGGTGTTATGGCAGGAGTTATGGCAGGTGTTGTGGCAGGAGTTGTGGCAGGTGTTATGGCAGGTGTTATGGCAGGAGTTATGGCAGGAGTTGTGGCAGGAGTTATGGCAGGTGTTGTGGCAGGTTTGTGGCAGGTGTTATGGCAGGTGTTGTGGCAGGTGTTATGGCAGGAGTTATGGCAGGAGTTGTGGCAGGAGTTGTGGCAGGTGTTATGGCAGGTGTTGTGGCAGGAGTTGTGGCAGGTGTTATGGCAGGTGTTATGGCAGGAGTTATGGCAGGAGTTGTGGCAGGAGTTGTGGCAGGTGTTATGGCAGGAGTTATGGCAGGTGTTATGGCAGGTGTTATGGCAGGAGTTATGGCAGGAGTTGTGACAGGTGTTATGGCAGGTGTTATGGCAGGTGTTGTGGCAGGTGTTGTGGCAGGTGTTGTGGCAGGTGTTATGGCAGGAGTTATGGCAGGAGTTGTGGCAGGAGTTGTGGCAGGTGTTGTGGCAGGTGTTGTGGCAGGTGTTGTGGCAGGTGTTATGGCAGGAGTTATGGCAGGTGTTATGGCAGGTGTTGTGGCAGGTGTTGTGGCAGGTGTTATGGCAGGAGTTATGGCAGGAGTTGTGGCAGGAGTTGTGGCAGGTGTTGTGGCAGGTGTTGTGGCAGGTGTTATGGCAGGAGTTATGGCAGGTGTTATGGCAGGTGTTATGGCAGGTGTTGTGGTAGGTGTTATGGCAGGTGTTGTGGCAGGTGTTATGGCAGGAGTTATGGCAGGTGTTATGGCAGGTGTTATGGCAGGTGTTGTGGCAGGTGTTGTGGCAGGAGTTGTGGCAGGTGTTGTGGCAGGTGTTGTGGCAGGTGTTGTGGCAGGTGTTATGGCAGGTGTTGTGGCAGGAGTTATGGCAGGTGTTATGGCAGGTGTTGTGGCAGGTGTTATGGCAGGTGTTGTGGCAGGTGTTATGGCAGGAGTTATGGCAGGTGTTATGGCAGGTGTTGTGGCAGGTGTTATGGCAGGTGTTGTGGCAGGTGTTATGGCAAGTGTTGTGGCAGGAGTTATGGCAGGAG
This sequence comes from Cyprinella venusta, assembly GCA_038021265.1. Classification (NCBI taxonomy): domain Eukaryota; kingdom Metazoa; phylum Chordata; class Actinopteri; order Cypriniformes; family Leuciscidae; genus Cyprinella; species Cyprinella venusta. The sequence continues at coordinate 49,106,383 of CM075865.1, read as the reverse complement.
TTGTGGCAGGAGTTGTGGCAGGTGTTGTGGCAGGTGTTATGGCAGGTGTTGTGGCAGGTGTTATGGCAGGAGTTGTGGCAGGTGTTGTGGCAGGAGTTATGGCAGGTGTTATGGCAGGTGTTGTGGCAGGTGTTATGGCAGGTGTTGTGGCAGGTGTTATGGCAGGTGTTGTGGCAGGTGTTATGGTAGGAGTTATGGCAGGTGTTATGGCAGGTGTTGTGGCAGGTGTTGTGGCAGGTGTTATGGCAGGTGTTGTGGCAGGTGTTATGGCAGGTGTTGTGGCAGGTGTTGTGGCAGGAGTTATGGCAGGTGTTATGGCAGGTGTTGTGGCAGGTGTTATGGCAGGTGTTGTGGCAGGAGTTGTGGCAGGTGTTATGGCAGGTGTTGTGGCAGGTGTTATGGCAGGTGTTGTGGCAGGTGTTATGGCAGGTGTTGTGGCAGGTGTTGTGGCAGGAGTTATGGCAGGTGTTATGGCAGGTGTTGTGGCAGGTGTTATGGCAGGTGTTATGGCAGGTGTTGTGGCAGGTGTTGTGGCAGGTGTTATGGCAGGTGTTGTGGCAGGTGTTGTGGCAGGTGTTGTGGCAGGTGTTATGGCAGGTGTTGTGGCAGGAGTTGTGGCAGGAGTTGTGGCAGGAGTTGTGGCAGGTGTTGTGGCAGGTGTTGTGGCAGGTGTTATGGCAGGTGTTATGGCAGGTGTTGTGGCAGGTGTTGTGGCAGGTGTTATGGCAGGTGTTGTGGCAGGTGTTGTGGCAGGTGTTGTGGCAGGTGTTATGGCAGGTGTTGTGGCAGGAGTTGTGGCAGGAGTTGTGGCAGGAGTTGTGGCAGGTGTTGTGGCAGGTGTTGTGGCAGGTGTTATGGCAGGTGTTGTGGCAGGAGTTATGGCAGGTGTTATGGCAGGTGTTATGGCAGGTGTTGTGGCAGGTGTTATGGCAGGAGTTATGGCAGGTGTTATGGCAGGTGTTGTGGCAGGTGTTATGGCAGGTGTTGTGGCAGGTGTTATGGCAGGTGTTGTGGCAGGTGTTATGGCAGGTGTTATGGCAGGTGTTGTGGCAGGAGTTATGGCAGGTGTTGTGGCAGGTGTTGTGGCAGGTGTTATGGCAGGTGTTGTGGCAGGTGTTATGGCAGGAGTTGTGGCAGGAGTTATGGCAGGTGTTATGGCAGGTGTTGTGGCAGGTGTTATGGCAGGTGTTGTGGCAGGTGTTATGGCAGGTGTTGTGGCAGGTGTTATGGCAGGTGTTATGGCAGGTGTTGTGGCAGGAGTTATGGCAGGTGTTGTGGCAGGTGTTGTGGCAGGTGTTATGGCAGGTGTTGTGGCAGGAGTTATGGCAGGTGTTGTGGCAGGTGTTGTGGCAGGTGTTGTGGCAGGAGTTGTGACAGGTGTTGTGGCAGGAGTTATGGCAGGTGTTGTGGCAGGTGTTATGGCAGGAGTTGTGGCAGGTGTTATGGCAGGAGTTATGGCAGGTGTTGTGGCAGGTGTTATGGCAGGAGTGGTGGCAGGTGTTATGGCAGGAGTTATGGCAGGTGTTGTGGCAGGTGTTGTGGCAGGTGTTGTGGCAGGTGTTGTGGCAGGTGTTGTGGCAGGTGTTATGGCAGGTGTTGTGGCAGGTGTTATGGCAGGAGTTGTGGCAGGAGTTATGGCAGTTGTTGTGGCAGGTGTTGTGGCAGGTGTTGTGGCAGGAGTTGTGACAGGTGTTGTGGCAGGAGTTATGGCAGGTGTTGTGGCAGGTGTTATGGCAGGAGTTGTGGCAGGTGTTATGGCAGGAGTTATGGCAGGTGTTGTGGCAGGTGTTATGGCAGGAGTGGTGGCAGGTGTTATGGCAGGAGTTATGGCAGGTGTTGTGGCAGGTGTTGTGGCAGGTGTTGTGGCAGGTGTTGTGGCAGGAGTTATGGCAGGTGTTGTGGCAGGTGTTATGGCAGGTGTTATGGCAGGAGTTATGGCAGGTGTTATGGCAGGTGTTGTGGCAGGAGTTATGGCAGGTGTTGTGGCAGGTGTTGTGGCAGGTGTTGTTGCAGGTGTTGTGGCAGGAGTTGTGGCAGGAGTTATGGCAGGTGTTGTGGCAGGAGTTGTGGCAGGTGTTATGGCAGGTGTTATGGCAGGAGTTATGGCAGGTGTTGTGGCAGGTGTTATGGCAGGTGTTATGGCAGGAGTTGTGGCAGGTGTTGTGGCAGGTGTTATGGCAGGTGTTGTGGCAGGTGTTGTGGAAGGTGTTGTGGCAGGTGTTATGGCAGGTGTTATGGCAGGAGTTATGGCAGGTGTTGTGGCAGGAGTTATGGCAGGTGTTGTGGAAGGTGTTGTGGAAGGTGTTGTGGCAGGTGTTATGGCAGGTGTTATGGCAGGAGTTATGGCAGGTGTTGTGGCAGGAGTTATGGCAGGTGTTATGGCAGGTGTTATGGCAGGTGTTGTGGCAGGAGTTATGGCAGGTGTTGTGGCAGGTGTTGTGGCAGGAGTTATGGCAGGTGTTGTGGCAGGAGTTATGGCAGGTGTTATGGCAGGTGTTGTGGCAGGTGTTGTGGCAGGTGTTATGGCAGGTGTTGTGGCAGGAGTTATGGCAGGTGTTATGGCAGGTGTTGTGGCAGGTGTTGTGGCAGGTGTTGTGGCAGGTGTTATGGCAGGTGTTGTGGCAGGTGTTGTGGCAGGTGTTATGGCAGGTGTTGTGGCAGGAGTTATGGCAGGTGTTGTGGCAGGTGTTGTGGCAGGAGTTATGGCAGGTGTTATGGCAGGTGTTGTGGCAGGTGTTATGGCAGGAGTTATGGCAGGTGTTATGGCAGGTGTTATGGCAGGTGTTGTGGCAGGAGTTATGGCAGGTGTTATGGCAGGTGTTATGGCAGGAGTTATGGCAGGAGTTGTGACAGGTGTTGTGGCAGGTGTTATGGCAGGTGTTGTGGCAGGTGTTGTGGCAGGAGTTATGGCAGGTGTTGTGGCAGGTGTTATGGCAGGAGTTATGGCAGGAGTTGTGACAGGTGTTATGGCAGGTGTTATGGCAGGTGTTGTGGCAGGTGTTATGGCAGGTGTTGTGACAGGTGTTATGGCAGGAGTTATGGCAGGAGTTGTGACAGGTGTTATGGCAGGTGTTATGGCAGGTGTTGTGGCAGGTGTTGTGGCAGGTGTTATGGCAGGTGTTGTGGCAGGAGTTATGGCAGGTGTTGTGGCAGGTGTTATGGCAGGAGTTATGGCAGGTGTTATGGCAGGTGTTATGGCAGGTGTTATGGCAGGTGTTGTGGCAGGAGTTATGGCAGGTGTTGTGGCAGGAGTTATGGCAGGAGTTATGGCAGGTGTTGTGGCAGGTGTTGTGGCAGGAGTTATGGCAGGTGTTGTGGCAGGTGTTATGGCAGGAGTTATGGCAGGAGTTATGGCAGGTGTTATGGCAGGTGTTGTGGCAGGTGTTATGGCAGGTGTTGTGACAGGTGTTATGGCAGGAGTTATGGCAGGAGTTGTGACAGGTGTTATGGCAGGTGTTATGGCAGGTGTTGTGGCAGGTGTTGTGGCAGGTGTTATGGCAGGTGTTGTGGCAGGAGTTATGGCAGGTGTTGTGGCAGGTGTTATGGCAGGAGTTATGGCAGGTGTTATGGCAGGTGTTATGGCAGGTGTTATGGCAGGTGTTGTGGCAGGAGTTATGGCAGGTGTTGTGGCAGGAGTTATGGCAGGAGTTATGGCAGGTGTTGTGGCAGGTGTTGTGGCAGGAGTTATGGCAGGTGTTGTGGCAGGAGTTGTGGCAGGTGTTATGGCAGGTGTTGTGGCAGGTGTTGTGGCAGGAGTTATGGCAGGTGTTGTGGCAGGAGTTGTGGCAGGAGTTATGGCAGGAGTTATGGCAGGTGTTGTGGCAGGAGTTGTGGCAGGAGTTATGGCAGGTGTTGTGGCAGGTGTTGTGGCAGGAGTTATGGCAGGTGTTGTGGCAGGAGTTGTGGCAGGTGTTATGGCAGGTGTTGTGGCAGGTGTTGTGGCAGGAGTTATGGCAGGTGTTGTGGCAGGTGTTGTGGCAGGAGTTATGGCAGGTGTTGTGGCAGGAGTTGTGGCAGGAGTTATGGCAGGTGTTGTGGCAGGTGTTGTGGCAGGAGTTATGGCAGGTGTTGTGGCAGGAGTTATGGCAGGTGTTATGGCAGGTGTTATGGCAGGTGTTGTGGCAGGAGTTGTGGCAGGTGTTGTGGCAGGTGTTATGGCAGGAGTTATGGCAGGAGTTGTGGCAGGAGTTGTGGCAGGTGTTGTGGCAGGTGTTGTGGCAGGTGTTGTGGCAGGTGTTATGGCAGGAGTTATGGCAGGTGTTATGGCAGGTGTTGTGGCAGGTGTTGTGGCAGGTGTTATGGCAGGAGTTATGGCAGGAGTTGTGGCAGGAGTTGTGGCAGGTGTTGTGGCAGGTGTTGTGGCAGGTGTTATGGCAGGAGTTATGGCAGGTGTTATGGCAGGTGTTATGGCAGGTGTTGTGGTAGGTGTTATGGCAGGTGTTGTGGCAGGTGTTATGGCAGGAGTTATGGCAGGTGTTATGGCAGGTGTTGTGGCAGGTGTTATGGCAGGTGTTGTGGCAGGTGTTGTGGCAGGAGTTGTGGCAGGTGTTGTGGCAGGTGTTGTGGCAGGTGTTGTGGCAGGTGTTATGGCAGGTGTTGTGGCAGGAGTTATGGCAGGTGTTATGGCAGGTGTTGTGGCAGGTGTTATGGCAGGTGTTGTGGCAGGTGTTATGGCAGGAGTTATGGCAGGTGTTATGGCAGGTGTTGTGGCAGGTGTTATGGCAGGTGTTGTGGCAGGTGTTATGGCAAGTGTTGTGGCAGGAGTTATGGCAGGAGTTGTGGCAGGAGTTGTGGCAGGTGTTGTGGCAGGTGTTATGGCAGGTGTTGTGGCAGGTGTTATGGCAGGAGTTGTGGCAGGTGTTGTGGCAGGAGTTATGGCAGGTGTTATGGCAGGTGTTGTGGCAGGTGTTGTGGCAGGTGTTGTGGCAGGTGTTATGGCAGGTGTTGTGGCAGGTGTTATGGTAGGAGTTATGGCAGGTGTTATGGCAGGTGTTGTGGCAGGTGTTATGGCAGGTGTTGTGGCAGGTGTTATGGCAGGTGTTGTGGCAGGTGTTATGGCAGGTGTTGTGGCAGGTGTTGTGGCAGGAGTTATGGCAGGTGTTATGGCAGGTGTTGTGGCAGGTGTTATGGCAGGTGTTGTGGCAGGAGTTGTGGCAGGTGTTATGGCAGGTGTTGTGGCAGGTGTTATGGCAGGTGTTGTGGCAGGTGTTATGGCAGGTGTTGTGGCAGGTGTTGTGGCAGGAGTTATGGCAGGTGTTATGGCAGGTGTTGTGGCAGGTGTTATGGCAGGTGTTATGGCAGGTGTTGTGGCAGGTGTTGTGGCAGGTGTTATGGCAGGTGTTGTGGCAGGTGTTGTGGCAGGTGTTGTGGCAGGTGTTATGGCAGGTGTTGTGGCAGGAGTTGTGGCAGGAGTTGTGGCAGGAGTTGTGGCAGGTGTTGTGGCAGGTGTTGTGGCAGGTGTTATGGCAGGTGTTATGGCAGGTGTTGTGGCAGGTGTTGTGGCAGGTGTTATGGCAGGTGTTGTGGCAGGTGTTGTGGCAGGTGTTGTGGCAGGTGTTATGGCAGGTGTTGTGGCAGGAGTTGTGGCAGGAGTTGTGGCAGGAGTTGTGGCAGGTGTTGTGGCAGGTGTTGTGGCAGGTGTTATGGCAGGTGTTGTGGCAGGAGTTATGGCAGGTGTTATGGCAGGTGTTATGGCAGGTGTTGTGGCAGGTGTTATGGCAGGAGTTATGGCAGGTGTTATGGCAGGTGTTGTGGCAGGTGTTATGGCAGGTGTTGTGGCAGGTGTTATGGCAGGTGTTGTGGCAGGTGTTATGGCAGGTGTTATGGCAGGTGTTGTGGCAGGAGTTATGGCAGGTGTTGTGGCAGGTGTTGTGGCAGGTGTTATGGCAGGTGTTGTGGCAGGTGTTATGGCAGGAGTTGTGGCAGGAGTTATGGCAGGTGTTATGGCAGGTGTTGTGGCAGGTGTTATGGCAGGTGTTGTGGCAGGTGTTATGGCAGGTGTTGTGGCAGGTGTTATGGCAGGTGTTATGGCAGGTGTTGTGGCAGGAGTTATGGCAGGTGTTGTGGCAGGTGTTGTGGCAGGTGTTATGGCAGGTGTTGTGGCAGGAGTTATGGCAGGTGTTGTGGCAGGTGTTGTGGCAGGTGTTGTGGCAGGAGTTGTGACAGGTGTTGTGGCAGGAGTTATGGCAGGTGTTGTGGCAGGTGTTATGGCAGGAGTTGTGGCAGGTGTTATGGCAGGAGTTATGGCAGGTGTTGTGGCAGGTGTTATGGCAGGAGTGGTGGCAGGTGTTATGGCAGGAGTTATGGCAGGTGTTGTGGCAGGTGTTGTGGCAGGTGTTGTGGCAGGTGTTGTGGCAGGTGTTATGGCAGGTGTTGTGGCAGGTGTTATGGCAGGAGTTGTGGCAGGAGTTATGGCAGTTGTTGTGGCAGGTGTTGTGGCAGGTGTTGTGGCAGGAGTTGTGACAGGTGTTGTGGCAGGAGTTATGGCAGGTGTTGTGGCAGGTGTTATGGCAGGAGTTGTGGCAGGTGTTATGGCAGGAGTTATGGCAGGTGTTGTGGCAGGTGTTATGGCAGGAGTGGTGGCAGGTGTTATGGCAGGAGTTATGGCAGGTGTTGTGGCAGGTGTTGTGGCAGGTGTTGTGGCAGGTGTTGTGGCAGGAGTTATGGCAGGTGTTGTGGCAGGTGTTATGGCAGGTGTTATGGCAGGAGTTATGGCAGGTGTTATGGCAGGTGTTGTGGCAGGAGTTATGGCAGGTGTTGTGGCAGGTGTTGTGGCAGGTGTTGTTGCAGGTGTTGTGGCAGGAGTTGTGGCAGGAGTTATGGCAGGTGTTGTGGCAGGAGTTGTGGCAGGTGTTATGGCAGGTGTTATGGCAGGAGTTATGGCAGGTGTTGTGGCAGGTGTTATGGCAGGTGTTATGGCAGGAGTTGTGGCAGGTGTTGTGGCAGGTGTTATGGCAGGTGTTGTGGCAGGTGTTGTGGAAGGTGTTGTGGCAGGTGTTATGGCAGGTGTTATGGCAGGAGTTATGGCAGGTGTTGTGGCAGGAGTTATGGCAGGTGTTGTGGAAGGTGTTGTGGAAGGTGTTGTGGCAGGTGTTATGGCAGGTGTTATGGCAGGAGTTATGGCAGGTGTTGTGGCAGGAGTTATGGCAGGTGTTATGGCAGGTGTTATGGCAGGTGTTGTGGCAGGAGTTATGGCAGGTGTTGTGGCAGGTGTTGTGGCAGGAGTTATGGCAGGTGTTGTGGCAGGAGTTATGGCAGGTGTTATGGCAGGTGTTGTGGCAGGTGTTGTGGCAGGTGTTATGGCAGGTGTTGTGGCAGGAGTTATGGCAGGTGTTATGGCAGGTGTTGTGGCAGGTGTTGTGGCAGGTGTTGTGGCAGGTGTTATGGCAGGTGTTGTGGCAGGTGTTGTGGCAGGTGTTATGGCAGGTGTTGTGGCAGGAGTTATGGCAGGTGTTGTGGCAGGTGTTGTGGCAGGAGTTATGGCAGGTGTTATGGCAGGTGTTGTGGCAGGTGTTATGGCAGGAGTTATGGCAGGTGTTATGGCAGGTGTTATGGCAGGTGTTGTGGCAGGAGTTATGGCAGGTGTTATGGCAGGTGTTATGGCAGGAGTTATGGCAGGAGTTGTGACAGGTGTTGTGGCAGGTGTTATGGCAGGTGTTGTGGCAGGTGTTGTGGCAGGAGTTATGGCAGGTGTTGTGGCAGGTGTTATGGCAGGAGTTATGGCAGGAGTTGTGACAGGTGTTATGGCAGGTGTTATGGCAGGTGTTGTGGCAGGTGTTATGGCAGGTGTTGTGACAGGTGTTATGGCAGGAGTTATGGCAGGAGTTGTGACAGGTGTTATGGCAGGTGTTATGGCAGGTGTTGTGGCAGGTGTTGTGGCAGGTGTTATGGCAGGTGTTGTGGCAGGAGTTATGGCAGGTGTTGTGGCAGGTGTTATGGCAGGAGTTATGGCAGGTGTTATGGCAGGTGTTATGGCAGGTGTTATGGCAGGTGTTGTGGCAGGAGTTATGGCAGGTGTTGTGGCAGGAGTTATGGCAGGAGTTATGGCAGGTGTTGTGGCAGGTGTTGTGGCAGGAGTTATGGCAGGTGTTGTGGCAGGTGTTATGGCAGGAGTTATGGCAGGAGTTGTGACAGGTGTTATGGCAGGTGTTATGGCAGGTGTTGTGGCAGGTGTTATGGCAGGTGTTGTGACAGGTGTTATGGCAGGAGTTATGGCAGGAGTTGTGACAGGTGTTATGGCAGGTGTTATGGCAGGTGTTGTGGCAGGTGTTGTGGCAGGTGTTATGGCAGGTGTTGTGGCAGGAGTTATGGCAGGTGTTGTGGCAGGTGTTATGGCAGGAGTTATGGCAGGTGTTATGGCAGGTGTTATGGCAGGTGTTATGGCAGGTGTTGTGGCAGGAGTTATGGCAGGTGTTGTGGCAGGAGTTATGGCAGGAGTTATGGCAGGTGTTGTGGCAGGTGTTGTGGCAGGAGTTATGGCAGGTGTTGTGGCAGGAGTTGTGGCAGGTGTTATGGCAGGTGTTGTGGCAGGAGTTGTGGCAGGAGTTATGGCAGGAGTTATGGCAGGTGTTGTGGCAGGAGTTGTGGCAGGAGTTATGGCAGGTGTTGTGGCAGGTGTTGTGGCAGGAGTTATGGCAGGTGTTGTGGCAGGAGTTGTGGCAGGAGTTATGGCAGGAGTTATGGCAGGTGTTGTGGCAGGAGTTGTGGCAGGAGTTATGGCAGGTGTTGTGGCAGGTGTTGTGGCAGGAGTTATGGCAGGTGTTGTGGCAGGAGTTGTGGCAGGTGTTATGGCAGGTGTTGTGGCAGGTGTTGTGGCAGGAGTTATGGCAGGTGTTGTGGCAGGTGTTGTGGCAGGAGTTATGGCAGGTGTTGTGGCAGGAGTTGTGGCAGGAGTTATGGCAGGTGTTGTGGCAGGTGTTGTGGCAGGAGTTATGGCAGGTGTTGTGGCAGGAGTTATGGCAGGTGTTATGGCAGGTGTTATGGCAGGTGTTGTGGCAGGAGTTGTGGCAGGTGTTGTGGCAGGTGTTGTGGCAGGTGTTATGGCAGGTGTTGTGGCAGGTGTTATGGCAGGTGTTGTGGCAGGAGTTGTGGCAGGTGTTGTGGCAGGTGTTGTGGCAGGTGTTATGGCAGGAGTTATGGCAGGTGTTGTGGCAGGTGTTGTGGCAGGAGTTGTGGCAGGAGTTGTGGCAGGTGTTGTGGCAGGTGTTATCGCCTGACGCTCGACACACACTCGCTCATGATGGAGGGAAAGAGCACGATTGCAGAAACTCAGTTATTACTAATATTTTGCTCCAAGCAAGTGACGATTTGTTCTCTTGAACACGTGCGATTGAAACGCTGCTTTATTCACAGATGTTTACTGTGATTTGAAGTTAAATCCAAACTTGGAATGGATTCAGCTGTAAAGCAATAGACAATAGAGTCATTCTTCAGATCAAATCAGCTCAAGTTTTGTTCTCATCCAATAGTCACTGTTAAAAAGAATAATAGAACTGAATGTGTTTTAAACCAGCACTCGAGATCAGACTCCCTTAGAGGAGATGAAAACGACGACAAGCTGTTCGGATCAAACACACTCCTGTGAAGTGTTCATCTCACGCTGAACTTCACCGGGACGAGAGCTGATCTCTGAGGACTAAAGCTTCTCTGAAACGATTCGCTTTGAGCTTCGACGCAGGAATCTCTCAGAAGAGCTTAGAGAAACACCACGACGCTCAAGCTTGAGTGCTTTCCACTCACAAAAACACACATACTGAGAAGTTTGCATGATGTTGTGTGTTATTTTATGCCTGAAAATACTCTTAAAACTCAAAATTAACACATTCAAATGTTTTCTCCTTGGGGAAAAAAAACATGACATAAAATATCTTGAATGTAACTCGACACCGACACCCTCGCCTCATTTAGAGTTTGCGGTTCTATGAATATGCAAATGAACCCCGCCTTCCCTCACTCAGCTCAGAGATCCTCCCAAACCATTTTAATTTCATGAATGATGCACTTCACACAGTTATTGATCTGAACTGAATCCACACAGGACTGAATCTATCGGAATAATAACGTTTTACGGCTGAATCTGATTTTGTCTCATATTTGATGAAGTTTTAGTTTATTTCTGTGAAGCTGCTGTGTGGAGCGCTGTAGGACTCGATGATAACTCTATTCGCTGGATGATCAGGCATCAGAAGATCAACAGCTCTGGCGTGCGTGTGTGTGTGTGTGTGTGTGCGAGCGCGAGGTCAAACTGGCGTGCGTAATCCCGTTAGTTGCGTAGCGGCATTAGCAGAGCTCTGTGAAGCGTTCTGCTCACTGCGGGTGTAATATAGAAGTCAGATCCAGAACCATTACGCTCACAGAACACACTCCAGAAGCGTCCGCAGAACAGCTCCAGGCCTAACACGGGGATTTACTACGAAACTCACCCATATAATACATGGCTTTTTACAGCAACAATTCTAAGTGTTGTTTTCTCATAAATAGGGTTGTGTATCGTTTGAATTTGAACGATTCTGATTCCGATTCCTTGTTTTGATTCGGGTTCCTAACGATTCTCGATTCCGATTCTTTTAAGAGGCAGGGTCAAAAAAGTTTAGCTAACCTTGCTAACCAACGGTCTTTCTGAAGGAAATACTCCTTTCTAAAGGGAAATACTCTGCATTTTGCCGAGATTTTGATATTTTTAGAAAAGTAAAGCCACACTTTGGACCGCCGACGTAAGCTACTCATGTTCGACTCGCGCGGTTATGCCAACACTTCCAGTAGACGCTTCTTCATTGGTGTTGTTCAGCGGTTTCTTCTTCTGGTCGGCGGACTGTGAATATCGAAACTAGGAATCGAAATTTTAACTTTTGAACGATTCCGGGAAAAACGAAAAGTTAGTCCCGGTTCCAATCGATACTCGATTCTCGATACCCAACCCTACTCATAAACGTCAATCACCAGACGTAATGTGCGGTTAACCCACAAGTGATGAAAGCGTATGTGAACACACACACAGGTACAACACCGAACCGCACAGTTCACATGCACAGCGCTTCCTGGACACAAGCTCCTGAAGCTCCGCCCCCTAAGCCGGGAGCAGCAGCCTCATTTGCATTTAAAGGGACACACACACACAAACGGTGTGTTTTTGCTCACACTCAAAAAGTGACAGTTTTAACACGCTCTAAAACAACATATGTGGGGTATTTGAGCTAAAACTTCACAAACACACTTTTGCGTTTTGTGAAAAGGGCATCATATCAGCCCTTTGATTGGAAATTTAATTTCAGGTCTATGATCAAAGGTTATTGGAGCCGCTAACACACACACACACACACCTGGTGGAAGCTGAGGCCGTTGAGAGGAAGGCACTGCTCCTCCACCTCCTCCACGGCGCCGGTCCGCTTCCGCATGCGCTGCGCCTCCTGCGCCAGGTACAGGTCCAGCACCGGCACGCCTCGGCTCTTGACCTCGGCCTCCGTCAGCGCGTTGACCATCAGCATGACCCACACGGGCCGCTTGCGCTCCCAGTTGCCGGCGATGGCGTTGAACAGGTACTCGGCGTACAGGCCCTGACCCCGCTGGCCCGGCGTGACCCAGGAGGGCAGCATGAGCCGCACGTACTCCAGGTGCGCCTTCAGCCGGCGGTACAGCTGATCCGGGATCAGGTCCTGCAGGATCTCGCCCGGCGGCAGCAGCTGGCAGGAGCTCAGGCCCGACACCGTGGACGGGTCCGTCAGGTCCAGCTCGAAGAACACCACGCCGCTCCGCTGGAACGCCTGCTTGGAGTTCTCCGGGATGAAGTCCCACACGCGCGTGTACGGGACGTGGATCGTGCCGTAGAAGAAGGAGGGCGGCTCTCGCTTGATCGTCCACAGGAACGAGTTCAGATCGCTTTGCTGGGCAGAGAGCAGACATGAGCTCATCACAGCAATGATCGATCATTCCGTAACACTTCACGTGACTGACATGACTATGGCATTAAGTGGCATTCGCTCAATTATGACATTTGTAATGCAAATGTGACATTGTTTGAGATGTCTTTGTTATGACATCTTGACATTACCAAGACAACACAACCTGTCACAAATATGTCATAAACATGACATAGCAGATTAACCCTCAGGTGCTCTTCGTTTCGGAGTCACACTTGTTATCTTCCCGGTCAAAAGTGACTGGACACCTAAAAATGAAACTTTCTCCATCCCAGTAAAACCAGTGCAATTTATTTTTGCTCTATAATATTTATTCTTTTTAATTTAGTATTTTGAGACAATTTGATTGAATTTATTAATATTTATGCAATATTTATGGTTTATTTTTGCCATGGAAAAATATATATATATATATATAATTATATATATATATATATATATATATATATATATATATATATATATTTTTTTTTTTTTCAAAAAAAATATTATTGCAGTACAGTCTAAATTTTTTAATAAAATGAGCACCATCTGGTTCCAGTATAGAGAAAAAGTGTAGAATCATGGTGTAACCACTAGATGGCATGTACAGCTCTCTATGGAGAGGCAAGTGAATTCACCAGATGTTTATCAACACATTTTTTTGTTGTTGGTGGATTTGAATATATAGTTGAAACAATCTCAAAAACTATTTCTTATAAAAAAAAATTGACAAAAAACAAAAATTCACTTTTTTTTTCTTTTTTTTTAGAATTTCCCATTCATTTCCTATGGGGGTCATTTTTGACCAAAGACCACAAGTGTGACTATTTTTTAACGACCACTTAGCATGCTCAGATCATGACCTTAATTTTTTTGTGTGTTCACATACCCAATGCCATAAAAGTCACCAAGTTTCGTAACATTCCGATGAAGCTGTGATTTTTAAAATTTCAAAACAGAAAATCTTTCGGTCAGAAATGACCGAAGAGCACCTGAGGGTACTCCTTTAATGACAAATTCAGTTATAATGCCTCATGACAGCTGATGTTAAAACCAACCACATGACAATTTAATGTAATCTTAACCCATAAAGCTAAAGATTCTTACGTTTGATCATTAATCTGCTATGTCATGTTTATGACCGGTTGTGCTGTCTTAGTAATGTCAAGTCATGACAAAGACACTGACGGGTTATGATGTATTGGTTTATGTCAAGGGGTCATAAAGACATCTCAAACAATGTCATGTTTGCATTAAAAATGTCATAATTGCGCGAATGACACTTAATGACAGTTGTCATAAACATACGTCTTGTCATGATTATGAATGTGGCAGTTTTATGCACACCCCTTCAAGTAAAGTGTTACCAATTATTTTAAACACATTTTAAAATATCACACCAAAAAAATAAATCATAAAAGCAAATAAAAATGAATAAATCATTTAAAAATGAAAACATATCTAATGTATCTATCTATCTATCTATCTATCTATCTATCTATCTATCTATCTATCTATATATATATATATATATATATATATATATATATATATATATAAATCAAATTAATAATAAAAAAACTCAAGTCGGCTTTATTTATACAGTGCTTTCCGCAATATACATATTGTATCAGAGCAGCTCACAGAGATAATGGACAATAATGCAACAGTTCTCAGTCCAGCTCAAGTCAGATCTGTGACGGTTCATTTTTGTTGTAAAAAAGTTATTAATTTACTTCATTTAAACTCAATAAAATACTGTTCAACATGATCAGTTCTGCTGATTCATAATTCTGTGGAAACTGTTACGTTTTATTTCTCAGGATTCTTTGATGAATAAAAAGTTCAAAAGAACAGCATTTATTTGAAATACAATCTTTTGTAACATTATAAATGTCTTTACTGTCACTTTTGATCAATTAAATGCGTCCTTCGTGAATAAAAGTTATATTTAGACATTTAATATCTAACAGAGTCCAACACTGGATGGCGATACTCTTTAAACTTCCACATTCTCGCTCTTTTCTGTCTGACTGCAGAAACTAAAAGCCTGTTGAATAAAGTTACATACTCGAGAGAAACACAATTTCTCTAAAAACTCAATAAAGCAGAAGTTTTGAGTGTAAACAGACCGAGTCTGTAAATCTCAGCGATATCTCTGATCCTGTGTGAGGAGACGAGGAACATGGAGCACAAACATCATCTTGCATGATATGAACTGATTCAATTTTAAATGTTTAATATTAAACAAGTATATTCATATATTTCCTTTAACTGCTCATGATCTGCATAATAAATGTATGATCTCTCATCTGTTCTCAGTGTAAACTTACTCTGGTGTGAGGCTCGCAGTCGCCGGAGTCTCTGAGGTGGAGCTGGCCACATCTCACCATCATCATCATCAGACAGCTCCGCAGAAGAGCGCTCAAACTAACCTTCATCATCATCATCATCATCATCATCATCATCACTCGCCAACTCAGCGCGCGACGGACGGAGGCCGGGCTGTGCTCCTCATCCCGGAGGAGAGCCGATCACCCATCCACAGCCGAGGAGGACCTCCGCAGATCCATGAGGAGACCAGCCTGTCTGTCACACACTCATGAGCCCGAGATTAGCGCGCCTGGGTATCCTTTCACACACACAACTCTATAAAGTTTGTAGTTTAGAAGATCCTCTTTGATTTTCTCCTCAAACTCGCCGAATGACGCGCGTCAGAAAAACTCCTCCGCGGGTTCTGTCGCTCACTGAGTTCTCTCTCTCTCTCTCTCTCTCTCTCTCTCTCTCTCTCTCTCTCTCTCTGTGTATGTGTGTGTGGCTTTACCTTCCCCCAGCCCCTCACTCTCCCCCACACAGGGTAAATAATGTGATTTGAGAATCTCGGACCCCCGCGGGAGCGCGCGACACACACAGCGAGTCAAAACGCACGCGCACGCGGCTCAAGAGTCTGTCACACACACACACACACACACACACACACACACACACACACACACACACACACACACACACACACACACACTGACATCTAGTTTGATCAGTGACTTCAGACGGATCTGAATCCTGAACCTGTGCAAGATAACTTTTTGTTTAGCACATTTCGCATATATATTGATGAACTTGTTTCCACTGAGGACTGATGTTCATCATCTGACGAGTCAAGCTTTATTTATACCTTTATTTATACAGTAGAGTGTTTCAGAGGACAATCATGCATCACAATTAGAGTGTGTCCAGAAGAGAATAACGTCACAGTCCAGCTTAAGTCAGTTCAGTGACACTTATAGTGTAGTTCTCACTTCGGTGTAGGCTATACATCATGTTAGGTTGCGCTGTGTTGTGTTACTGGCACACTTTGGACTCAGTGTCCTAATATCAACATGTATCTTCAGGTGTTTTGCTTCTCCAGTAAGATTGCCCCTGTTAGACTGTGGTTTTGCAATGCTTAGTTTGTTCTCACACTAATATAATTAAATATTAATGGTGACAATATTCCTCTTAAAGGGATACTCCACTTTTTTGGAAATAGGCTCATTTTACCACTCCCCCAGAGTTAAACAGTTGAGTTTTACCTTTTCGAATGTATTCAGACGATTTATTTTCTTTAATTTATTTATTTATTTATTTTTTATATTTAGAAGAATATCAGTAACCAGACAGTTTCTGCTCTCATTGACTTCCAAAGTATATTTTTTTCCTACTATGGAAGTCAATGAGACCAGAAACTGTCTGTTACTGATATTCTTCTAAATATCAGAAAATCGGTAAAATGATTAACGGTAAAATGAGACTATTTCAAAAAAAAAAAAAAAAAAAAAAAAAAAAAAAAAGTGGAGTATCCCTTTAATAAACCCTCGATGCCATGGAGAACACCGCAGTGTTTGAGCATCTTCATCCTCATCCTCAGTGAAGCCCTCGTCTCCAGTGCGCGGAGAGGTCACAGCTCCCTCCTGTGGCGGTTATCAAATATGCACAATAATAACTCCAGACATGTTTGGAATAGTTCAATCATACTGACGTCCGTCTGACGTGTGAGTTCAGAATAAACACTTGTTTGGACACGTGCACACACTCGAAAGTGTTCTGATTTGGGTGTGTTAGCGCCTTTCTGTAAATCTGTAGAGGAACCTTGATATTTATTAGTAATTTACTAGATTCATTCAGTGGTAAGATCATGTTTCTTGCATTTAAGATCAATAGCAAAGATTAAACCGTTCTTGTCCTCCATTATTCATGCTTTTTATATCTGTACGACTAGATTATTGTAACCCGTCTAACTGGATCTAAATGTGTCTGCTAGACTTCTAACAGGGACTCGTGAACAGAAGCACAGATTTGAGCCGCACTTCACTGGTTGCAGTTCACAACTGATTTTAAACATAGACAGTATAAGAAATGGACATAACGATCTCATTGGAACTCCACTGAGACGATTGAAGCCCGTTTTGGCGATTTTTTTAGCACTTCCGTCCCTGACGCGCAGACTCAAACAGAGCTTGACAACAGATGTGACTGTCTTCTAGTGCTGTGGCATGAGAAATCTGAATCATTCCCTTCTGAAACTTGCAGAGGTGGAGAGTGTGAATAGGAGCTGTCCATGGCTAGGAGAAGGAGACAGTTTTGCTAGATATTCTGATTAATTATTTTGTCATTTTGCCTCCACGTTTCCCAGATTGCGCGTGAGCTTCTTCTCCTGTCCATACGGTAATCTCATACTGTGCGACAGAGAGTCGTTAGCCTACTTTCACTAAAACTGCTTCTACGGGGCAATAACATTAGCTACAAGGTAATGGAGCATTTTATACATTGTCGTGTTTATTTAGAACTAAATAAAAGACAAATGGGGTCTTCAAACGCCTCAGATATAAAGTTATTCCCCGTCAAAGTGACGCCAAAATGAATGGGAGTCAATGGGAATGCTAACGCAAGTGAAGTTCTGCTACAAGATGGCAGCTCCCGCGAGGCTTCAACTTCCGGTCGACGGATTACCCCCTTGATTTTAAATGATTTTTTTGTTGTTGTTGTTGTAGGGATTCTCTGGATTAGCTCAGATACAGGGAATATAATTTTAATAAATTAATTTAAAGGATATTTCCAGAAGTTTTTGATGCCTGAATCTCTCTGGATTTGAAGGATATTTCCAGAAGTTCTTGATGCTTGAATCTCTCTGGATTTGAAGGATATTTCCAGAAGTTCTTGATATTGAATCTGTCTGGATTTGAAGGATATTTCCAGGAGTTCTTGATATTGAATCTCTCTGGATTTGAAGGATATTTCCAGGAGTTCTTGATGCTTGAATCTCTCTGGATTTGAAGGATATTTCCAGAAGTTCTTGATATTGAATCTGTCTGGATTTGAAGGATATTTCCAGAAGTTCTTGATATTGAATCTGTCTGGATTTGAAGGATATTTCCAGGAGTTCTTGATGCTTGAATCTCTCTGGATTTGAAGGATATTTCCAGAAGTTCTTGATATTGAATCTGTCTGGATTTGAAGGATATTTCCAGGAGTTCTTGATGCTTGAATCTCTCTGGATTTGAAGGATATTTCCAGGAGTTCTTGATATTGAATCTCTCTGGATTTGAAGGATATTTCCAGGAGTTCTTGATGCTTGAATCTCTCCAGATTTGAAGGATATATCCAGAAGTTCTTGATATTGAATCTCTCTGGATTTGAAGGATATTTCCAGAAGTTCTTGATATTGAATCTGTCTGGATTTGAAGGATATATCCAGAAGTTCTTGATATTGAATCTCTCTGGATTTGAAGGATATTTCCAGGAGTTCTTGATGCTTGAATCTCTCTGGATGTCCTGCAGGGGGAGTCAGTGTTTTGCGCTTATGTCTCTCATTCGCTCTCATTCTCTTCCACCAGTCAGAAGGGCTCAAAGCACAGTGTTTTCATTGTGTCGAAGAGACTGAGTCTTTCCGATTATGAAAGTGCTCTGTGAGGCTCAGGGGCTTTTATTGATTCCTCTGTCAACATGCTTTTCTAAGCGTTCATGACCTACATCTGTCTCTCGCCACTAGCTTTCCTGCTATTAATCACACTTCACTCGCTGAGACTGTGTGTCGCTGTAACCATGGTGATCCTGCTCCGCTCTCCAGCCCATGACAGGTGAGTATTGGAGCAAACGCCTTTAAGACCCTGCTGCTCTGATACCTGAGACTTAATTAAAGTCCCCATCAAATTAAAACAGACAATTAAAAAAATCAAGAAAAATGGAATGTTGTTCTGAATGATTTATGGGAGCACATCATTATTGTGTTAATAATGTTGACTCAGAATCAGTTCCTCTTGCAGCATAGCTGCTCTCCTCTCAGGATGTGGGCGGGGCAACCTGTCACTCACATGAGATCAGCCAATAGCGAACCACAACCATCCAATCGATTACAGACACAATCAAGCCCCGCCTATATTTGTTCTTGTTCCAGAACCTCTCAAATGGATTTTTTCAGTGTTTGGAGCTTCTCGTAAATACTGGTTGATTTTTTTCTTTAAGCTGCAGGTACTTTTACCATGGTAAATTCATGACCTCATGTGGCTTATTACATTCTTCTCTATATAAAAAGAATAGAGAAAAGTTTGATCTTGGAAGTCATACTCACTTTTTACTTCCCTTTCTTTGGAAAGTTAGTCTTGTTATTATCTTGCTTGTTGCTGGTTAAAGTGTCACTGCACTTCTGCACTCAACAGGGGGCGCTGTTGATTTACCACAGTTAGGGTGCCACACACACACACACTCTCTCACACACACAGACACACACACCGCATCCATCTGAGCACAATGAACTGAAGGACATTCATATATATGCAAATATGTGTGTATACCTTTGCCCTCGTGACTAGTGCAACAACAGTGTTAGGAACAGATCTATATAGCGTGTTATTTGCTAAAGATCATGTCATCTAATAATGTGCCTCCTGCTAATTAATATGCGTATGTGTGTGTGGTGACGCTGGACAGAACGCTTAATATTCACTCCAGCGTATTCATGATGTCAACATTAATCGCCCATCCATAATGGAGTGTGCTGCAAAACGGCGCTCAGTGACACGAGAGGATTAAGACGGAGCCAAATTAAACCCTGGACAGCAAAACGTGCGTGACATTGTACAGGGAAAGCACCATCTCATCCACTAAATATAAAACATTAATCACCCCCAAGATGAATTTCAAACAGCAGCTCATGAGTTTATGCGATCCAAATGGTCCATCTTTTAATGAAAATGCATGCACATTTAAATAAAAATGACCCAGCGCTGTCGTGCAAACTAAAGTCAGCAGTTGCTGTGCAGTGAACAGCTGTTACTAGATCACCACTGACTTTGACTACTGGATTGTTTGAAATTATTATTGTATATTTCCGGCTTCTCTCGGTTGCTGTTGTTGTTGTCGTTTTTCCCTGCTTATTTGAGCTATTCTGCATGTCGAAAAGCATCTCAAAACATGCTGAAAATAGCCCAGTTTGTCTTTGTGTATGTTCAGATTCTTCCAAAAGTGAGTTGTGCATTGTGATTGCCAACAGATTACAGGCGTAGCAGGCAGGAAATTAATCAGACCGTCTGATATCAAATTATGTGCCGTATCGCAGCGTGCCAGACATGATGGATGAGCAGAGTACTCCCACTCACTGGATGTCTGGCACTCACTAAATGTCTGGCACTCACTGGCTCTCACTGGATGTCTGGCCATCACTGGATGTTTGTCACTCACCGGCAGTCACTGGCCCACACTGGATGTCTGGCACTCACTGGATATTTGGCATTCACTGGATGTCTGGCACTCACTGGCTCTCACTGGATGTCTGGCACTCACTGGCTCTCACTGGATGTCTGGCCCTCACTGGCCCACACTGGATGTCTGGCACTCACTGGATATTTGGCATTCACTGAATGTCTGGCACTCACTGGCTCTCACTGGATGTCTGGCACTCACTGGATGTCTGGCACTCATTGGATGACAGGCACTCACTGGATGTCTGGCACTTACTGGATGACAGGCACTCACTGGATGACTGGCACTCACTGGATGATTGGTACTCAATGCCATTCACTGGATGACTAGCTATAACTGGATAACAGGCACTCACTGGATGTCTGGCACTCACTGGATGACTGGCACTCACTGGATGATTGGTACTCACTGGATGACTGGCACTCACTGGATGACAGGCACTCACTGGCATTCACTGCACAACTGAAGAAAACATTCTGCATTTGCACATTTCCAAATGTTGTCCCGACAATGGCATTGAGCACATCTGTGTTTCTGTCTTTATCTGCTGTAGTCTGTCAGTGAAGATGTGTGAATCAGGAAGCACTTGGCAACCTATTTCACAACAACACCAATGACAAATGACGAAACAGTCTCACGTCACCTGTGTTCACCCTGTTTGTAAGTACTAACTGCTGTTGATGCTTATTATTATTATTATTATTATTATTATTATTATTAATCACCTGCTTTGCAGCCCATTAGTCAGCAGATCCTCTGTAAATGCTCAAAATAATAAATTAGCCGTGATGGAGATGGAAACGATGCTGTTTGAAATCACATTATAGATTATTATAATACAACTAATTTGCTACTTTTTATGGAAAAATAACTCTTTTGTTTTAAATGTTTTAAAATTTTTGTTTTAAATTTATCCAATATTCAGATTTCTGCTCTGGACATGCATGCAAATGAGTGCATATTTAATTAGACAGTGTCTTATTTGCATATTTAAACAGAACATTTCAGAAAACCTATAAAATTATTAATGCAGATAATTAACTGGGGAGGTATGATGATGGATTTCATTGAAATACACTTTTGCACCCTCCTTCTGTCCTGTGGCGTCTTGCTTTAAACCGTTGTGTAAAGGACAAAGCTTCATTAATTATGTCCTGCGCACGTTTGTTCATCCGTTCAATTAGATCAGTGTTTCCTGGAGACCTGCGACACACACATTCCTCGACACGCTAATGACTCAGGTGTGTCTAAAACATGCATGAGCAGTGATGAAGAGGACAATGATGAAGATGATGAAGATGATGACGATGATGATGAAGATGAGGAGGATGAGGAAGATGATGATAAAGATGATGATGAAGATGATGATTCCTGCAGTGTTTGTTCATGTGAGGCCACTGGACATTCAGGGCACATGACCCAGAGCTCATAAACATGCACAAGCTGCCCTTTACACACACTCACACACACACACACACACACACACACACTGACCTGAGCTCACAGACTATTAAAGGGCAAGTGCAGTCTGAATATTATGTGTGGCTATTGTGATCGCTAGTGTTTGGGTCAGAGCTCAGATTTAATTCGAAACAGCTGTTTTACACATGCTGTTGTCACTGGAACATTCACACACACACACACACACACACACTGAGCCTCACGCTCCTGATTTCCCAATATCTCTGTGGCTGCCATGAGCAGAGGCAGAGAGCATTATGGGAGCTGGTGTGTTTGTCATGCCGTGTGAGATTGTGCTTGTGTGAGTGTGTGGCTGGTTAAATTTGAAGTGTTTTCTCGTGTGTGTGTGTGTGTGTGTGTGCTGCAGTGATGGGGGAGGAGATGCTAGATTCATCACTGCTGTCAGAGACACACACTCGCACACTGCTGCAGTGTGTGTGGACTCATGCATTTACAAACACACACTGCGTATCCCACAATGCAGTGCGCTCAACATGCCCCTCCCATTTTCAACTGTCACTGAGATCGACAAATGATTACAGAGTTTTAAAAAATGCAAAAGTAATTTCTCCGATTTTCAATCATTTCCAAATATGCATTGTGATGAGGTCATTGCTGGTTGTGTTTTGCATTAACCCTCTTGTGCTCGTCGCGTGTCGGTCAAAAATTAGCTAAATTGATTTTTTGAATGTACTGTATATTAGTTCGGTAATGTGTTTTTATTAAATATGTTGTATTTTATGCCACTAAATTATATTTACGCTGTATTTATAATAAATCCTCGAGGAGCACAAGTGTGACTGTTGTTATTAGGACCATTTAACCTGTTCCAGTCATGGTTATGATGTGTGTGTGTGTGTGTGTGTGTGTGTGTGTGTGTGTGTTCACACAGCAAGTGCCAAAACCGTACCGAGTTTCGTACCATTCGGATGAAAATCCCACAATGTTTCGGTCTATCTGAATGTCAGGCGGTCCGCATGCAGTGAGTTCACAGTGTGTGTGTGTGTGTGTGGCTCTCCATGAGCTGAACTTGACCTGATTGTTCTGTTTCACAGACGCTGATCTGTTTATTATCTGAGGCGGCGCGTGAAATCCTCGTCAGATTCGCTCGGGAAAGGAAACGGCACATTGTCATCAAAGTTTAGCCGCTGAAGAACAACCAGACTGCTTCACATCAGCAGCGTAAAGATGACGAATTGAAATGTAACGCATGTGTGTTTGGTTTACAACGCTGCCTCTGATCTGAGTGTTTCACTTGAGCATATGCTAATGAGAAGGGAGGGGCATGAGTTGATTGACAGTGTGCATGGGGGAGGGGGGGATAAAAAAGCAGAACTAGCAGAATTTTATCATAGAAATCCGAATATTGAGGGTTTCAAGACTTGAAAACTCTTCAAGGGTTCCGTCAGGTGCTTATGTAGGAACTTTTAGTGCACTCTTAGAAGAAAAGGTTCTATGTAGAACCTTAAAAGGTACTAAAGCGCTACGTATTTGGAACCCCTAAAATGCAATGCATGTGAACGATCACAAAATTGAAGATATGGAGGTTAAAAATGTAATTAATCAATATCACACAAAGAGTGCCATTTCAGTTTTTATTCTCCAAAAATCTGCATGATTAAAATGTGATATTAAGTTACTACAACAGTTTAATAAACAATCATTTAAAGAGGCTATATGCAGCTTTTCCCCCCAAAATAAACATAACAATAGCCTTTTTATTTTACCATTTATGACTCAAACATCTGTGACGTCAAGCGCGTTCATGTTACGTATTTTCCGTAAAGCATCCAGGCGGCGCTACATTTAAAAAAATGCAGCGCGTCAAAAAGCTGTCCGATGCCCATCTTTATGCAAATGAATAAGGTCCTTCTCTATATGAGTTCGCATCTACCACGGGTTTTTTAACAGTGTGTTCAGTCGTACATTAACAGTGCAGTCGATGCTGTTGTTTACATCCGAGTGCCTCCATAACGGCCGCTCATCCGGGTTACCGCCCAGAACGTGACGTCGGTGAAAACCCTCAGATGACTCTGCCAGCCCACCACTGCTAGTCAGCAAGTAGCCTACACTCGCAAACAGAACTATCTCAAACAATATATGGATTTAACTGTTCTTACCTCTGTAAACATAATGTCGACCTCCTTGCAGCAGATGACTTGTGAAGTGTGCACGTACGAGCGCGCGCTTCGAGAGTGAGCAGAAAGGTAGAGCATTTCTGTTTTTTTGGCCACAGGTGTCAGTCGCGAGTTTAAATTTCAGGAAAACTCATGTAGCCTCTTTAATTACAACGTCAAAATGTTGCAGAATAATGTAATATATGAACGAATAATAGCCTTTAAAGAACTTGTGTGCCAAAAGTGTTCTTTAATTGTCATTATTGAACCTTTTTAGCTAAATGTCCATGGAGTTGAGTAAAGAACCCTATGCTACATATATAGAACCCTTTTTTTCTAAGAGTGGGATCCAGCGGATCAACAGTTAGTCAAGAAGACTTGATCAAAGTGCTGTATATCATTTTAAGGTCAATTTAAAAGGCAATTTCTTCCAGTGGTAATTAGTAGAAAAGAGAAAGTTATCCATACTGATATTGGTTTAATGCAGGCCAAAATCCAGGTCACGGTTTAGACGTCTAATTGACATCAATGATGTGTGTATCGTTTGATGGACTTAGTTTTGATTAATCAGTTTTTAATTTTATTTTATTTAAGCAGCTCATGAACATATAGCAACATGTAAATACCCCATTAAACAATGATTTAAAATCGAGTCAAGAAGCCTGAAGTCCTATATATAACCTTTTTCCTATTTTGATCAACGATCTGCTGTGTATTTCCCGCTGAGGCTGATCCTCTGGGAATGAATGGGAAAGTGTTTGTGCGGTCGGTGTCGTGTTTCACAACAATAACACAAAAGCTGAGGATGAATAAATGAATGAATGATTGGATGAATGAGTGAATGATGGACTGAAGAACACACTTATTTCCTGCAGAGATGCGGACACTGGTTCTGCTTCACCATAGCAACGGTTCCCCGTGGATGAGCATCCGGTCACAGGAGTGGTTGAACTCGGTGTGGTTACGCATGGCTTCACTCCGGCTTTAATATCTGCAGGAGATGGAAGCGCTGCTCTCTCGCTGCTGACTCCTTTATTTGGACTGTGCTGGAGAAAATTAAAAGGACTGCTTATTTTAATCTCAGCACTGGTCCTTTCTCCCTGTGACTGGTTTTTAAGAGAAAAATGCATTTTCCTATTCATTATAATTCTAAGCGAAAGCAAGTTTATTTTTTTCTGACTCCATTGGTAGATGTTTGTTCTTGTTTTAATAGAGTCCACTTGACAGAGTGCATGAAAATAAGTGAGAGAATTCAGACACTGATGAACAGAAGGACAAGAACAGAGAAAGGAGAAGAGATGAGCAGAACCACAAGAACTACAACTGTGAAACCAGTTTACAAAGTTAATGCATAACATTATTTCTTTCATGCATGCAGAAAAGTACATGTTGAGAATTAACAGAGATTTAGATATTGATACACTGTAAAAAATGCTGGGTTGTTTTAACCCAACTTTGGGTCAAACATGGACAAACCCAGCCGTTGGGTTAAATTTTTACATTACATTTTTAACCCAACATTTGGGTTTGTCCATATTTGACCCAAAATTGGGTTAAAACAACCCAGCATTTTTTACAGTGTATGTTTGCTTTAGTAGACCCTTGACATTAATTTGTGGGACAATGTTTAATAGTGGAGTCTAGAGCTTTCTGTCATCGATGCTGATGATCTGATCTGAGCTGTGCTGAAAGCTGTTTATGTGTTGGTTTGGGGCTTGGCATCATATTTCTCATGTGTTTGTTTGTCTTGAGTTTCAGCAGTGACGAATGGCCAGCTTCGTGACGGCCTGCAGGAGTCTGACGCTCAGGACTGGACGGGTGATGAAATCATGACTGTATATTCCCGATGGGATTTCACTCCTGTGTGAGTCTGCAGACGCTTTCTTGAGACTGTAAACCCTAACGGTCGAAATAATTAATTGGTTTGAGTAGGACAAACTTAAAGTCAACGAATTAGTTCAGTCAAACTAATTTTTATGAGTATTTAGCACTTTCTTTTTCTTTCAAGTTCACAGAACTGATATATTTTAAGTAAACTGAACTGTTTCATTTTTTTGAGTTTTATGAAATTATTTATTTTAATTTAGACCAACTTAAGTTTAACTGAAATGGCTGGGATACTATTTCCCAGCATGCTTTGCCGATGGCACTCGAAAGAGAGTGTAAATGCTAAAATTAAGTGCAATATAATGTTTTTTTGTGTAAGATTAATGTTAAGTGTGAGATTTAGTAGTGAATAATGTTTTGTTTTGGTAATTTAGAAGAATTTCTGTTAATGTTGGCTTTAGGATAGTTACCATCATGTCGACAAGTGGTGCATTCCGCATGATTCGGGAGAAAATTATTCCCTTATATTATTCCGCTCATACAGTAAGTGCTTCTGTGCTTGTAAGTGCTATTAACACACTGTTTCTAATATGTTAGCATTTACTATGTCAGCAGATTAGCTTTTAAAGCTATCTAAGTTTATACTATTAAAAGTGATTTGAGTTCTGCCAGCTTATTCGGGTTTACAGTGTACTTCATAGATTTAAGTTATAGTAACTAATTAGTACTATTAACTTTACTTACCCAAGTTATCTTAACAATAAGTTATTGAGTTACTTGGAAACAAATCAAATATTTTTTATGCTTAAATTATTTGAGTTAATAAACTTAAATGATTTAAGGCAATTGGTTTTCTCAAACGGTTTGAGTTGAACTCATGACGATTATTAATGCAAAACTTGTGTGTTAGCAGCTGCTGTCTACACTTCACAGCATGTTTTAAGATCGGTAAGTCATGAAAACATTATTTATGAACGTTCAACAAAATGTGCCTGTATTTTTTTTAATGCAAATGTTGAGGAAACATTCCATTTCGTCATTCTTCAAACAACAAAGGAATGCCACTTTTGAATGTAACTTTTAATGCCAATGGAGGTTCGTTTGATCATAACTTCACAAGTGATTCCAGGTCATTTGATTTCCCCTGGACAGCAACATAGCGTTGGCTCAGATCCGGGCCGCATCTGGTACATGTGGATTTATGAGTTATTATTTAAACCATGTTAATACTTTTAAAACTTTCAACTAGACCAATGGCAAGAGTGAACGTCACGGGTGGGCCAGGAAAGGATAAAAGACCATCCAATCTGAAGGGCATTAGCGTCTGTGCCTCAGCAAGCGCTCTGTGCTACAAAATATCTGTCATATTTATTGTCGTCTGACACGATGTCATACAGCTCGATACCAATATTATAATAGCAAACAAAAAATCAAAAGCATTTTCATTCCCCGAAGCGTCATCGACGCAGCGCGAGTCCCCTCGAAAGGGAACATCTGAGGTTATGACTGTAACCCTAGTTGTGTTGTGATCGACTTGCTTCGCTATATCGAAGCTAACGCCGGTCAAACCGGATGTGATTTTATCCTTTCCTGGTCGTGACGTCACCCGCCCGTGATGCTCACTCCGCCATGGGACTAGCTTCAGACGCAATCACGCAGGAGTCGTACCCTGAGACGTTATCCACGGTCTTTGTTTGGGATGATCAGCGCGTGACCAGCTCTGTGACTAACACAGGCCGCCGAGGACACGTGCACACGCATGTTAATGTCTGTAAACTCACATCAGCGCAGTGATGAAGATGAGAGTTTCCCTCGCTGAGACCTTCAGCGGTGCAGAGCTACAAATCATTCAACACCCTTCATCTCCGAGACGTGTTTAATACGAGAGAGAGCGTCCCGATCCATTATGTAGAGGACGGACTGACTCAATAATTCACAGACGGGGAAGCAGGACGAGCCTAAACTCAGTTCTGTGACAGCGGGTTATTCTGATCCGGGTCTCTGCGGTGATGATGATGAAGAGCTGCTGTTCTCCTATACGGCCTTCAGACAGAAACTCACTGTGTCAGTCTGTGTGTATATATAATATATAGATCCTTTCCTGTTTAAAACCCCTGGGCTAAAAGATTGATCAGGATGTATTTTTAAAAATAGTTTTTTACTTATTGACCTCATTTTTATCCTTTATGTTCTCCTTTATTTTGTTGACAGTAAACAGTCCAGATGGATCCCTGAACGTCCATTAGATGTGACCGTGACTGACAGCGCTGGGAAATGTTCGCTGAGTCGTGTTCTTCAGACTTTTGCTGTGAGTGTTTTGGTGACATGCGTCTAAAGCCGTCTAAAGTTTATTAGACGTTATGAATGAAGCTCGACACGTTTATCTCAAGCTGTCCCAGGGCTTTCTGAAGCTGAACATGTTGTCTTTCGGAGGCTGGTATAATCCCGAGAAACAGCACACGGAGAGAAGTTAAAGGGTTCGTTCAATCAAAAATGTACAGTATGTAAAGTCAGCTTTATTTACAGAGTGTTTCAGAGCAGCTTTGCAGAGAGAGCTGGACAATAATCATGTAAACATCATAGTGTCACGGTCCGGCTTGAGTCAGTTCAGTGATGGTTTATTTTTGTTGTGAAAAAGTTATTAATTTAGTTGTATATATACAGTATAGCCATTCTGTAAACCGTGATGTCATCGCCCAACTCAGCTCAGTTCTCATATAATGGTGTCAGTACAGGAGATCAATACTATCGTTGAATATTATATGAAATGTCCCCAACTACGCAAGACAAAAGCCAATGGCGACAAGGGTGAAAAAGGCGCCATATGTGCATGTGCAATACACACTGTTAAAAATAAAGGTTCTTTATTGGCATTGATTGTTTAGCCCGGTGTAAGCCAGCGTGGGCCGTCCTGCGGGCTCATGAGGGCTTTTCATCATTACAGTCGCCCAGTTTTCAATAACGTCTGAAAGATCCTGTAGGAACGTGTGTGGTGAACACAAGCGGCGAGTGTGTGTGTGTGTGTGCGAGAGCTGTGAGCTGTGTATTGATCAGGTATTTACCTCGGCATGTTGATCAATAACGGCGTGTGTGACTGTGCCAAAGCTCAGCATTATTATTCTCAGAGTTATTCAGTGTGGCCTTCTCCGTTCCCGTGTGTGTGTGTGTGTGTGCCGAATATTCCCTGTAATCGTCATTCACTGAGATGAACAGCTGCTGTTGCTTCATTAGAAGTTGTTCTGTGCTGAAAGTCACTGGGTGCTTATTTATTATTGTCACATAATTATAAAAGTCATGCATTCTTAACAGAAAAGCTTCTATATGGAAGCTTAAATGGTTCATATTCATTTAATTTCATATTCAGAACCTGCTAGACTCGAGCTTCCATCATCAGATCATTTCATGCATTTAGTTTATTCAATAACAGATTTGGTTAATAACTATTTCCTCATGCATTCTGATTATTATTGATGTTTAATTCCCTGTTTTGCTCTTCAGGCCGTTGGTTTGTGAGGGAATGATGACATTGGCTGAACAGAAGGGTCTCTGATACTGTGAGGCAGCGTCTGATTGGCCGTCTAGCAGACAGGAGCTCCACTGATTGGCTGCTGAGGGGCTCATTCTGAGCTCTGTGGGAATAAATCACGTCGCGTGTGATGGAGAGGTGGCTAATGGCTAGTTCTCCTGCGACTAGCGCTGTCTGACCCTTAAGGTCAAAGCAATAATGAAAGTGTCTCGGCCTTTATCACGGCACACTGGCCTCAGGACCACTCACTCACACACACACACACACACACACACACACACACTGTGGAGGAATGGCTTAAGCGTATTTAATCGCTCAAACACAGGATCCGTCACCTCGGGCCTCAAAGACGAGTGATTCCATCGAAACACACTTTAAAGCAAGTATGTTTGCAAAAAAAAAAATTAATTAAAAGACTTGTGTTGTACAGAAGAAATTAAGTCATTCGGTTTTGTAATGATATGATGGTGAGTAAATAATTCAAATGTTTTGGTGAACTGTCCCTTTAACAGAGATGAACATGCACTGAAACACTGTGTGTGTGTGTGTGTGTGTGTGTGTGTGTGTGTGTGTGTGTGTGTGTGTGTGTGTGTAAAAGTGTGTGTTTTCTTTAATCACGGCACAGGAAATGTTGTGTGATTAGCAGAGCTGCTTCTCATTACAGAAACACGACCCAGACTCACACACACACACACGGCTCCAGAACTCCAGGACTATGTTTATAGTTCACATTTTTCTACATTAACACAATTGTTTTCATTACAATTTGTATAGAACTGAAAATAAATCTCAGGTAGTCACTCTACTCACTACATCCCATGCAAGAGCCATATTTCATCTTTTCATTAATAAGAAGTAGGGCTGTCAAACGATTAATCATTTGACAGCCCTAATAAGAAGTCATACAAGACATTTGATGTTGTACACACTCCTGAAAATAGAGCTTCTTTATTGTCGTCGATGGTCCATGAAGAACCCTAACATCCGAATCTCTCCTTTGTACGAAAGCTTCTTTAGATTGTAAAAATGTTCTTCACGTGTAGAAATAAGTGAGTTTTCTGCAGGTTTCTCAAGAAGAACGAGGGCGGGGCAACCTGTCACTCACATGAGATCAGCCAATAGCAAACCACAACCAGCCAATCAACTCCCCACAGACACACTCAAGCCCCGCCCACATGTTGCTTTTCACTCGTTATAGACCATTTTTATGTAAACAACACTGGTCCAGAAACACTTCCTGTTTCAGTTTGTAACTGTTTTCTTTATTTCACATGTAAAGAAATCATCTTAAAGATGTTTGTTTAACTTTTTGATTCAGTTTTATATGTTCTGTTGGTTGTATTTTATCCCAGCTTTTAGTAAAAAACTGAAACAGGAAGTGCTTCTGGACCAGTGTTGTTTACATCTTGCAAAATGGTCTTTAGACCCTTATGCACCAGAGAAACGTGGGCGCCGTCCATAGGGCGCCGTCATCTAATATAGTCTTTGAACTTCCGGTTTTGCGGTCGCTCTGTATATTTCTATGGCATCGCTGTCCTGGAGTAATTAGCTGTGGATTTACTTCTTGTAGAGTTAACAAAAGTTATCATGAGCATTGTAATGTTTATCATGATCATTGTAAAGTAGATGTCGTAACAAAATGTCGACCGGGAAATGTTTTACGAGCAGTTCTTTCATACCCTGTGGAGATACAGACCGGAAGTCAAAAGACAACGAGCGCAACGCTGAAAAGGGGCGGGGCTACATAAGGTCTATGCGACACGATAGTGTGAAAAGATGATCCAAACTTGAGTTTGGTGCCGATTTTAAAGCCTGGCGAACAACAAGCAGCAACACGTTGTCAGGAAAGAGTGCTAATGAATATATAAAAGATTCTGCTGCGCAAAACAATTATTCCATCACGGCCCAGCGTGACCAACCACACAGAACAAAGGCCGAGTGCTGAGTTTGGCAGATTTTCAATTTGCTCTTTTAAATAAGATCTGTGAGGAAGGCGTCTGGTTAGCTCTTAATAAAAGATGTATTATGCTTATTTTCCCTCTCGCTCCCCTCAGAAGCTCCACGGTGCTTTTATCTCAAGAGAATGGGCAAATGGTGGTTACAACATGCGGCATGACATAAAAAAGAAGCCAAATTACATATAATAATGTTTAACACCACTTTCCAATGAGCCATTTCTTTCTTTTGAAACGGCAAAATGCTCCTGTTCTCCCTCCAGGCTTTGAGGAATTATCCTTTCATGTACCTGTAGACTCTCTCTCTCTGGAGGACAAGGATGGAACGGTGTTTTTTTTTTTTTTTTGGTGGTGGTGGTGGTGGTGGTGGTTGTTGGGGGGGGGGGGGGGGGGGGTTGGGGGGGTGGAACGGGTTTCTGGG
Organism: Cyprinella venusta; assembly: GCA_038021265.1. Classification (NCBI taxonomy): domain Eukaryota; kingdom Metazoa; phylum Chordata; class Actinopteri; order Cypriniformes; family Leuciscidae; genus Cyprinella; species Cyprinella venusta. Next base: position 49,075,442 of record CM075865.1, on the reverse strand, counting down.
AAAAGGGAGTTTCCGCCACACGTCATTTCATCCCAATCGCCGTCCGAGAAGAAAACACAATTATCCTCCTTCGGTTCACGTGTGTTGTTCCAGTTCCAGGCGTCTAATGAGTGTGTTGCGTTCCTGGTTTTAAACGAGTGTGTTTTCTGAAGTGTGTTTCCATCATTACGGTAATAGTGAACCTCAAACCTCAGAAACCTCGCCTCTTTATTCCAGTGCTCGTGTCGTTCAGAGATAAGATCAAGGGACCAGACCTGAACCGGTTAGGAACAGGAAATAAGTGCATGCATTGAAGAATATTTATGTGAGCAAATTCAGAATATAAATCAAACAGACTCTGAAGAATGGCTGTTTTGCAACATGTCAAATACAACATCAGTGTTTCGATGGAATTTTTCCAGGTTCGTTTCAGTGGAAAAGGGTTCTTTAAATTATTCACAAATCGGGAACACTTTACAATAAGGTTCATTAGTTGGTAACTACCTTAAACTAAGAATGCTCAGTGTGTGTGTGAGTGTGAAGGAGCGTTTACTCCAGAAACACACACACACCTTCTCCGCCTGGTGGATAATGGAGATGCTCGACTGATGATGACGCTTGATTGAAGGATAACCCATCAGTCTTTATATCCTGCTGCTCATGTGAAAGCTGAACGCAATCGCCCGTCTGTCATGAATTAGCATGTAATCGCAGTGTGAGATTCAGTCGTTCCGTGTCGCGTACTCCTGTTGAGATTAGCATTAGTTACAGTGATGACAGTGTAATGTTTCATTGATATTCTCTTGGCGTGTTGAATAATAAAAAAAAATATAAAAACGGTAACACTTACACTTTAAGTTTAATGAGGTAACGTATTAATACATGACCAATACATTTGTTATTGTATTTGTTCCTCTTAGCTGTTCATTGTTTGCTCACGTTAGTTCACAGTGCATTCACTAATGTTAGCAAGATTTGAATAAAGTATTAGTAAATGGTGAAATGAACAAGATAAATGCTGTATAAGTGCAGCTCGTGCTATCTAATGTTATCTAATGAACATATACCTAAAAAACATGTTCTGACACATTTTCATGCTCATAGAGTCTTTTTTTTTTTTTTTTTTAGAAATTACAAACATACCATCACAGTTCGTAAACAGAAATTATACAAAAAAATACAAATAAACATCAGAATAAAATAATTGAAAAAATAAATAGTAAAATAAAAAATAGGTAAATTAAAAAAATAACTTAACTAGACAGTCTTTTAAACTAACTATGACAAGAGAAATATATTCCTAGATTTTCATTTAAATATTTTAGAATATAATTCCGTTGCTGAAATAGCTTTCTTATTTTTAACATGCTCATAGAGTCAATTCCTTGATGCGGTTCAGTCTGACATCATCAGCCTGTTATGAGTGACGTGTTGAAGTGCACCATAGGTATTCGTGACAATCGACACCCTAGACGTGTGTTAGGCTACGTTCACACTGCAGGGCTTAATGCTCAATTCCGATTTTTTGAAAAAAAAAATCGATTTTTTTGCAAGGCCGTTCACATTTCCAATTAAATGCGACCTTTTGTGATCTCCTGTGTGAACGCGAAATGACCCAGAAGTGACCCGCATGCGCAGAAGAGTAATCAACGGTCAACGACGTCACTGGTTGTTTGCGGAATAGTTATTTTTTTCCATATGTTGCGAGCTTTTGTTTTATTATTATTATTGCCACAGCCCATATACAAACACAGAGAGACACCAGAGATGATAAAAAGCCATTAAGAGCTGATCAAGACACTATTGTTTTACACTATATATGACACGCATTGTTTACACGTAGATTTCAGAAGTTTTACCTTTCACTAAACATATTTAGATATACGGGAAATCGCAATGGAAGACGATTTCGATATATCTAAATATGTTTAGTTGAAAGGTAAAACTTCTCCGTGTAAACAATGCGTCATGGCGATCACTTCCGGGGTCACGTTGGAGACGGTTCAGTTCGGTTCAGTTGGACATCTGATTCAGAGCTGTTCGACGGCTGAGGTAAAAACTTTATAAATGCTGTTCGTTTTCTCACACAAACCACTCGTTTCGTGTTTTAGGTCATTAAAGTCATTAAATCATGTTTAATTTTGACTTCTCTGTGCATGCTCTTTGAGGTGGGCTATGACTGACAGACAACACAGGTTTGACCAAAAAATGTCAAAATTGAAAATGCTGTGGAAACAACGACACCTACATCTTGGATGCCCTTGAGGTAAGCTAAAACATATCAAAAATTGATTTCAAAGTGAACTTTAATATATGAAATGAAACAATGCATTTTGTTTTATTTAGATAATAGGGGATTATCACGCTTCCGGTTTTCATGGGCGGGAATTGTCAACTTTGTGCATGTCCACTTCCGACACAGTTCAACAATGCCTGAGACGAATGCTATTTATGTCACTACTCTGTTCCACTTTGTAAATATAACCAACAACGCCAACCCTACTTAAGTTTTCATGGATTCCCGACTGAATTGAGTATAAGGAAGAAGTGGATTAAAACTTTAAAATAAAACAAGATAGCACGTTTGTTTGCACTCTAGTTAATCAGACTAATTTACCAGGGATGCCGTATAAATAAACTTAGTGTAGTCCTTAACCAGTTTGCCAGCGAGATCGGTGATTCAACGGAAGTGGCAGTGCACAAAGATCACAGAATCTGGAAGTACTAATGTATCAGCGTGATAATCCCCTTGTAGGAATTGATTAATAATTAGCTTTTCATCATTTTGCGAACCCCCTTCGGTTCCTCCCCAAGCCCTGATGTAATGTGATTTTTAACGCACTTGTTGATGTTTATAACAATCTACTTTCTCTTTGTATTATTTAACTAATATGGTACAAGATTACACTGTTCAAATCAGCGCTATAAACATCATCTAAAAGTAGTACGATTACATTACCTAAAGTGTAATGTAATAGAATTAACGATCATTAGAGTATCAGTAGACTGATAGATTAGGGTTCGGGTTAGTAGAATTAGTACTCGCAAACGTTCTTATAATTAGTAGGACCATTGAAATAAATATTACTGATGTCAGTGTGTGTTTAAACCACCTCTTTAACATCTGACCCATAACATTGCCTGTTGTTTCTTGTTAAATGATCTTTATAGGTCTGTGATGGTCATTGTGTGTTTTCCTCAGGAGCTTATGGGGTGTCGTCATGGTTACGTGGAGCATTGTGGGATTGTGGAGGAGCCCCTCGTCCCTCAAAGCACCAGCTGTCCGAGGACAGAAGAGGCCTAGTAAATCGTGGCCATTATTAGGAGAAAACGGCGGCGAGTAAGGTAATTATTGGTGTCCACGAGACACAGGTGTTCACAGCAGCATGTAAATCAAATACGACAGCAGAATACCCCCCCCAGCCCGAGTTAATAGCCGTTGTGGGATTAGCCGCATGTGCTTCTTTCTTTTCATTTGAATGAAATCTGCACTCGGCAATGCTAATTACGTTAAGAATTAACTAATCTAGTTGAGAGAGTTCCTGTGAGAAATTAATCAGATTAGTCACAACCTTATTAGTTGCATAATAAGAGTAATTAAATCCATTGACAGAAGAACTTCATGAAGATCATGTGATGGTTTTGTTCAACATGTTTCATAGGGCTTCATCATCATTATCTTCATCAGTCTTTATAAGACTCAGACACAACCATTCAGATCTAATTCAGTGTTTAACATGCAGTTTTATCTTGAGAAATCACGTGGTTGAAAATATCCTGACGCTCACTGCGGATCTTACAGCGGTTTCAAAGCCGTACACTCTGAACAATGCTGGGTTGTTTGAACCCAAATTTGGGTCAAATATGGACAAACACAAGTGTTGGGTTAAAAATGCAAATTAAAAAGGTACTGTTGAAAGTGAAAGTTGAAGTTGGGTTAAAAATTGAAATTACATTTTTAACCCAACATTTGGGTTTGTCCATATTTTACCCAAATTTGGGTTCAAACAAGCCAGCATTGTTTAGAGTGCACTATATATATATATTATCAAAGACATTATATTATTATATTATCAAATCATTATATTATCAAAGACAGACATAAAAGGATATAAATAAATCAGAACCACATAAACTAAAAAAACTGTACATATATATATATATTTATTTATATTATATATATATATATATATATATATATATATATATATATATGTACAGTTTTTTTAGTTTATGTGGTTCTGATTTATTTGTATCCTTTTATGTCTGTCTTTTTTTACGTTTTGAAACGTGGATTCTGTAAAGCACTTTGGTCAACTCGTGTTGTGTTTAAATGTGCTGAAGAAATAACCTTTTATTATTATTATTATTATTATAATTACAGTCCATATGCTGCAATTTATATAGTTTATATCTATTTATTAATGTGTTTCAACAAGTGCAACAAAAAAGGAAAAAGACAGTAAATGAACATTATATCTTCAACATGTTAACAGAGATATAAAGATGAAATCAGACTTACTCTCTGAATGATCCAAACATGTTTTGTCTAAATGTTTAATTGAAAATCATTTTTTTTGTCATGTGTCCGACTCCTCAATATAATTTTCCATCTGTTAGTCTTTTGTAGATCTGACTATGAAACTAAACATGATATTATCCTCCAGGAAGTGACATCATCAGGTGGGAAACATGCGATACTCCCTAGTAGACGGTTGTATAGTTATCATATTCTCTCTGATATTATCAATCTAGTAAGTGAAGAAGTTGATAGTCATTACTGCTGTGCTGATTGGACACTTCAGAAGTAGAAGCTTTATTTCTTGTTAATTTAGCCGCTGTATCAAATAAATACCTCGGGTTGTGTTTGTTTTCGTCTAAGAGAGTCGTAAAACTTGTTAAGGCCTTTCTGTATGCGATAGTGCTTTCTTTCCATGAAATGCGACACACCTCTAGTGTAATTTCCAGTTTTTCTGGCTGTTCTCTCGTGTTCCTCCATCTGAAGTGTGTTTACAGTGTCGTTTGCTGCTGAATGGGGAGTTCATTCATGATGTGATGAACAGCTCATTAAGGCCCCGGACCCCCCCCCCCCCCCACCCCTCTCTCTCTCTTTAAACTCTATTATTATCATCTCTGTTCATCGGTGTCATGCTGCGGTGGATGAAACCTCACGTGTGTTTGTTTAGTCGTGTCGCCACACATCTAATTGGACTAATTGGAAACTTGAACAGCTATGGACAAATCAACGGCACTATTTTGATTAAATTAAGGAAATAGTGACAAAATGACGGTTGAAGGAGTTAGTTTAGAAGGAAACTGTGGGATTTGACATCTTTTTATAACATGGGAACGTGATGTTCTGAACAATAAGCCTCATTAGACTCAATCTACAGCACCTATAATGTGCAAGGATGTGCTTTGTCATTTAGAACAGGAGAATTTAGAATCTTTGAAATGAATTGACATTCTGTTAATTTCATTAATGTTTATTCTCAATGCATTACATAAGACACATCCAGACACATTCATGGTGAAATGAGGTTAATAGAGAGAACATGGAAACACACACATTGAAATCATTTTGGAATCAAATTCATTATGTGTTTAGGAGTGTGTTTGTGTGTGACTGTGTGTGTGAGTGAGTGTGTGTCTAGGGATCTTTGGGAACACTTGTATAATTGGTTGCTCATGGGAGACACTGAGATCCAGCCAGTCAATACATGAGAGAGACTCTATAAATAAAGCAGTGCTGTGAATCAGAGTCAGCAGTAAACACAGCGTTACACTGAAGACTGAGACTTACTCCTATCATAACATTATGTGTGATGCAGGGATGCAAATCAGTGGAATATATATATATATATATATATATATATATAAGTATGTTCTGTTGGGAGTTATGAGTATCAAAGAGTGTAAAACACACTTCCTGACTCTATAAATCCACATGGAGCACACTGTTCTGCATTTTATTTATATTATACATATTCAACCCCATGTAATTATCAACAGACCCAGATAGATAGATAGATAGACAGACAGACAGACAGACAGACAGACAGATAGATAGATAGATAGACAGATAGATAGATAGATAGATAGATAGATAGATAGATGATAGATAGATAGATAGATAGATAGATAGATAGATAGATAGATAGATAGATAGATAGATAGATAGATAGATAGATGGATAGATGGATAGATGGATAGATAGATAGATAGATAGATAGATGGATAGATGGATAGATGGATAGATGGATAGATGGATAGATAGATAGATGGATAGATAGATGGATAGATAGATGGATAGATAGATTTATTTTCTTAAAAAAAAAACACAAAGCATTTGATGTTGTGAATATTGCAGTAGTCGTCCCATTGTTTCTCGCACGCGCGCGCGCTCAGTATGAGTCTCTATTGTGCGCGCAGATGTCAGGCGCGTGCCCTGCTCCTCATTCCCAGTCCAGCTCCGGGAATCCGGGATCCGCGCGGACTCTCCTCCGGGTTTTCACCCCGTCTTCCTCAGATCAATGAATCCACATCGCAGAACTCATCGCGCACAGTGAGCGAGCGGCGCGTCAGGCAGAGGATCGCGCGTCACGACCGGGATCGGGGATGGAGAATCGCGCAGTTTAACGTGTCGTTATCGGACTCGGTGTTTTCCCCATTCACGGCGGCGGATGACCCTGAACCGCGCGGATTGATTGATTGACTGTTTGCGTGATTAATAGCGGATTGTGCGGCGCGTCCGGAGACCATGGGCTGCGTCACTGGAGATATTCAGCCGAACACACTTTACGCGCTCCTCGTCGGGCTGTGTGTTCTCACCTGTGTCTCCCAAACACACGGTCAGTGCCTTTACACTCTTACACACTGCTGGTTTCACAGACTGCATTGATAAATAAGTAGCGTTTCCCTCAGGAATCGAGTTTTCCGTGAGTGTGTGTGTGTGTGTGTGAGAACGGTTGTTCCATCTGGGTCGACGACAGCTGGGTCTGTGCGTTCAAGGCTTCAGTTTGTGTGATTTTCCTCAGTGTCTCGTTTTGTGCTGCTGTTTGGGGTTTGAATAGGCTCAGTGTGTGTGTGTGTGTGTGTGTGTGTGTGTGTGTGTGTGTGTTGTGCGCTGCTGGATGGAGAGGCTCGAACACACACACGTTCACTCTCTCTGTTGCATTTCTGTTTTTAGTGTTTAATAAAGTTTAACGAGCAGCAGCTGACGTCAGATGAGTTTATGCATATTGTGTGTGTGTGTGTGTGTGTTCATCGCGGGATGCTGGTGACTGTCAGCAGGTGCTACTGATGCGGGTATCGATCCGTGGCGCGCGCCTGATCAATGCGTCACTGCACGCGCGCGGGGTTAAATGTGGGATTATAAATGTAATGTAGTGTGTGTGTGTTGTGTTTAGCTCGGGTTAGTGTTGTGACGAGGCTGGCTCGAACCCCTGCGCCACAACACCTGCTGTCTGTCTGAACCCTGCTGCTGTATTTACTGATGACGCCAGCAGAGGAGCAGTGTTTCACCGCGGTCGTCTAGCGCTCGCGGAACGCTTTCCCCATTCATGCACAGACTCAGATCCGCATCTGTTGCGGGTCGGCCAGATCACGCGCACTGACGCGCGTTCAACACTCGACGTTTATTTAACACTAATATGCATGTTCTCTCGAAGTTATGAACAATCGTTCTTCCAGTAACATTGATAGAACGTTCGTTTAAAGTTATCAGGTTTTTAACAATATTCTCATTCTTTTGTAACTGAAGCGTTTTAGTTGGATGTTCGTCAAGCGTTATTTTTTAAATCTTACAAATAGTTTCAGAACGTCCAGAGAACATTTAAAAGGAACGTTCCATAATGTTTGGAGAATAGAATGTTCCCTTAACATTCATATAACCAAGAAAAACATGTTTGACACATAAAAAATAATAAAACTGGATGCTTTGAACAGTCATAAAAAACGTTTCGATAACTTGACGGGAACATTAGCAGAACATTATCAGAACGCTCTTAGAACATTTTTGTTTGCTGTTACTGTTAGCTGGAAAGTTCCAGAATTGTTCAAAGGAACAAAGTTGAGATGAGAGAAGGATATACACACAACCTGTCTTAATCAGATTATCATAACTCAAACATCATAAAGCTCATATAAACAGCTGTTTGTTTTTCCTGCTAATGATGAATCTCTAATACCTTGATGTTTAGCAGTATATTGTTCTGTTCGAGACGTGTGGGAAACGTGCAGATCTGCTCTAGAATCTCATGTTTGTTAATTTGAGTTGATTAACTGATGAACTGATGATGTCAGATCACAGATGGACAGATACACTCCTGCTGAAGAGAGAGACACTGAGCGAGAGACACTGGGCGAGAGACACTGAGTGAGAGACAGTGAGCAAGAGAAAGCGAGAGACACTGAGCGAGAGAGAGCGACAGTGGGCGAGAGACACTGAGCGAGAGAGAGAGACAGTGGGCGAGAGACACTGAGCGAGTGATAGTGAGCGAGAGACAGTGAGTGAGAGAGAGCGAGAGACAGTGGGCGAGAGATACTGAGTGAGAGATTGGAGATATCGCACCTGCTGCTTTCATGCATATGCACAATTATGTTTTATACACTGATTGATAATTCTCTCCAAACATCTGAATTGGAAGCAGATGTGTGTGTGTGTGTGTGTGTGATATCTGAATAGATGTATGTGTTTTCCGTCTCCAGCATGTTGAGTATCTTAATTAAACATCAGTTGTTCATTACTGCAGGTCATTATCTCACGATACACTCTTAAAGCTTCACTATCGGCATCGGCGGATCCATGAAGGTTGTGTTCGCTGAGAGGTTTTACGGTGTGTGTGTGTGTGTGTGTGTGTGTGTGAAACTGCGCGTTCATGGAGAGCTGTGGGATTAGGATGATTCCATGATGTCAGATATTAATGAGAGGAACGACTCCTGCGACAGAAGCTCGAAACACTGAGTGTGTGTGTGTGTGTGTGTGTGTCACAGCAGCTGCTCGTCTGTAGGAAACTCAACAGCTCATTTCTGCTGTAGTGTGTGTGTGTGTATCTGCGTCTGTGTGTGTCTGCATCTGTGTCTGTATCTGTGTCTGCGTTTGTGTGTGTCTGCATCTGCATGTGTGTGTCTACATCTTTGTGTCTGCGTCTGTGTGTGTCTGCGTGTGTGTCTGCGCGTGTGTGTGTGTGTGTCTGCGTCTGTGTCTGTGTGTGTCTGCGTCTATGTATGTCTGCGTGTGTCTGCGTTTGCGTCTGTGTCTGCGTGTGTGTCTGCGTTTGTCTGCGTTTGCGTCTGTGTGTGTCTGCGTCTGCGTGTGTGTCTGCGTCTGTGTGTGTCTGTGTTTGTGTGTGTCTGCGTCTGTGTGTGTCTGCGTCTGTGTGTGTCTGTGTCTGCGGTTGTCTGCGTTTGCGTGTGTGTCTGCGGTTGTCTGCGTCTGTGTGTGTCTGCGTCTGTCTGCGTGTGCGTCTGTCTGCGTATGTGTGTGTCTGCGTCTGCGTGTGTATGCGTCTGTGTGTGTCTGCGTCAGTGTTTTAGGGCTTTTTCGTTATGTGACTACTTCATCTCGATCTCTTTTTCTCTGGATCCAGTTCCACACTCTCGCTCCGGATCGATCCGGGTTCAGGTTTTACTCGTCGCTGCTTCTGGAGTCGTGGTGGTTTCTACTCTTAAACTCCGTCAGTGTCTCTCTCTCTCTCTCTCTCTCTCTCTCTCTCTCTCTCTGTGTGTGTGTGAACTGATTGTGAGTCTCCACTGGCATCTCTTGGGCTCAGGATGTGTCTGCAATATTTCAGTTTTCATGTTCACACAGTGTGTGTGTGTGTGTGTGTGTGTGTGTGTCGCTGCTCCTGCTTCTCTTCACAGTGACAGTCATTGTATTTTTGCTCTGCCGATGGAAATAAATGCGATCGAACCTATGCAGTTCCTGAATGATTCAGTTTCATCGTTTAAATGAGTGATTCAATGACTCATAAACTCAGGCTGTGTGTGTGAGAGTATGAGTGAATGAATCGTTTTAGTGAATGATTCAATGACTCACTTGTAAAGACAGCTGCTTGTTTAGTTCCTGAATGAATCAGTGCTGTTGAACGACTCAGTTGAATGAATGACTGAACGAATAAACTCATGTATAATTCACTCACTTGTACTCGTGTAACTCTCAGATAGAGTCAGTGTGAGATCAGACTGGAGCTTTTATGATCTGGTTTATTCCTCTGTTCTGCTGCAAACGAGAGCCCTGAACGAGCAGGAGCGTTCGTGTAAATGCTGTTAGTAGTAATTTGATCAAATAGTGTTATTTAATAGTCAGAAACCAGTTTGCATTGATCGGATCCTTTGAGTTCCCCAGTGTGTGAAGCTTGTCTGTTGGACATCATGACAGACAGCTGTCAATCAACACGGTGGCTTGTGTATCACAGCATCATTTTCAGATGTGTGTGATTTAGACATCGGCGGACCCTAACTTGACAGATAATGAAAGAAAATGTCAAGATACGTTTACCTGGGAAGCTGAAGCCAGCGTGTTCAGCGTGAGTTATCCGAGGGTTAAAGTCAAAGATGGCGTGCTGTGCTTTTGATTTCCATACTCATCTGGAGAGCTCTTCAGCTCAACAGTTCCTCATGCTGAGAATCAGTAATTACACGTATCCGCAGTGCGAGCGCCCGATGCTGTGATTGGAGACTCGCACCACGTGAGCTTCTCTAATCTCTAGAAGTGCTCGTACATCACTGAGAGCCTTGTTTTACAGCCTGCATCCACACACACACACACACACACTGATTCAGGGTCAGTGATGCACCGCCAATAAAAATCTAATAATGTTTTGCCAACATTCCCATTTTTTCCAAGTTTTTCCGCCGTATATAACCAGAATATTGTTACCCAGAACCTGCGCGCCATTCCCTTTATAACCCGTCGGAGGAAGAGTGTGTCCACGTGCGTCTCCTCCCCCAAAGGTACCATATATGAGCTGACAACGCCCCGTTTACAATATCCTCATCTGCATATCATTTACATATGCATATTCATAATCTAAAACAAGGTAAGGATAGGCTACTAAATGATTGTTAGCGATGTATGTGACGCACATCCGAATCTCATATTTTCATAATGTCTTGGAAACATCATGGAATCACGTGGATGAATATGTTTATGCAAATGATATGCAGATGAGGATATGCATAGTAAAACAGGGCATTGTAAACTCCATATATGGTTATTTTGCAAAAAAATATCCAGACTTCTAAAACCGTGCGAGCGCTTTCGGGCACACACACACACACACACACACACTGTTCCTGTTCCTGTCGGCAGGAGTCTGTAGTAGCACCTCATTGCAGTACACATGATCCAGGGGGCGGAGTTGGATCCAGATCTAAGGGGTGGAGATGGGTAGGACTAGGGGTGGGATTATGGATCAGTGGGCGGAGATAGGTAAGATTGGGGGTGGGGTTATGGATTAGGGGGCGGAGATGGGTAAGATTAGGGGTGGGGTTATGGATCAGTGGGCAGAGATGGGTAAGATTAGGGGTGGGGTTATGGATCAGTGGGCAGAGATAGGTAAGATTAGGGGTGGGGTTATGGATTAGGGGGCGGAGATGGGTAGGTTTAGGGGTGGAGTTATGATCAGTAGACAGAGATGGGTAAGATTAGGGGTGGGGTTATGGATTAGGAGGTGGAGATGGGTAGGTTTAGGGGTGGGGTTATGGATTAGGGGGCGGAGATGGGTAGGTTTAGAGGTGGGGTTATGGATTAGGGGGTGGAGATGGGTAGGTTTAGGGGTGGGGTTATGGATCAGTAGGCAGAGATGGGTAAGATTAGGGGTGGGGTTATGGATTAGGGGGCGGAGATGGGTAGGTTTAGGGGTGGAGTTATGATCAGTGGGCGGTGATGGGTAAGATTAGGGGTGGGGTTAGGTATCGGGGGGATGGGTAGGTTTAGGGGTGGGGTTATGGATCAGTGGGCGGAGATGGGTAAGATTAGGGGTGGGGTTATGGATTAGGGGGCGGAGATGGGTAGGTTTAGGGAGGAGTTATGATCAGTGGGCGGCGATGGGTAAGATTAGGGGTGGGGTTAGGGATCAGGGGGTGGAGATGGGTAAGATTAGGGGTGGGGTTATGGATTAGGAGGTGGAGATGGGTAGGTTTAGGGAGGAGTTATGATCAGTGGGCGGCGATGGGTAAGATTAGGGGTGGGGTTAGGGATCAGGGGGTGGAGATGGGTAGGTTTAGGGAGGAGTTATGATCAGTGGGCGGCGATGGGTAAGATTAGGGGTGGGGTTATGGATCAGTGGGCGGAGATGGGTAAGATTAGGGGTGGGGTTATGGATTAGGAGGTGGAGATGGGTAGGTTTAGGGAGGAGTTATGATCAGTGGGCGGCGATGGGTAAGATTAGGGGTGGGGTTAGGGATCAGGGGGTGGAGATGGGTAGGTTTAGGTATTTGTAAGGTGGGAGGAGTTGGATCTGGATCTAACTCCTCCCCCTGGATTTGGTGTTCTGCAGTGAGTTAATTGATTGGTTTGGATCTCGGAGTCTGGCCAAGTGGGAACGCATCCGGAAAACCGGAAGTGAGTTACTCTCCTGCTTATGCCATCATGTCAAACTCGTCCATACACTCATAATGATTTCCCGGCAGAAGTTTGGAAGTGTTTGTGTTGTGCTGTGAACTTTAAGGCTATATATAGAGTCGGTCACTGAAGCGCCACCGACGCGTTTCCCGCTGTAGAGGTTTGATGTGTAATGCTGGTTACGAGTGCTAGCACTGCTAATAACCCGCTCGAGGACGTGCATTACAGTGTTTTTGACTTGCATCATGTCCAGCAACAGCCCTAACCGCATATCACTCACACACACACACACACACACACACACACGGTAAAGTCGCGCCTCAGGGAATCATCATGAAGACCGGTCGCGGATGACGTGGTTTCGCTTCACGACGTCACGCTGAAGCTGAAGCGCTCTGACGTGTGTCACAACATCCACAGGCTCTCGCTAAACTTATCTGGGACGTTTCCTCCCATTAGCGTACACTAGTGACGCGCTGAGGAGCTAGCCGCTAATCAACAGCGACGGACGACGCGTTGTGCTTTTGAGTTTCTGAGGCGTTCTAAATGTGACTGAGGGTTAATACAAATACAGAAGAAACGCTGCACACACACACACACACACACACACACACACACACACAGAGACACACAAACACAGTTGTCTGATGAAACTCAGGAAGGTTTCTGGACATTAATATTTGATGAACCGATGTTCTCCAGAATATCTTATTGTGTGATTGGCAGATATACAGGTTTGGAACGACAGCAATTGATGATTTTCGGTGATGGCTTTAATTGTGATTTACCCTTTATTGTGATTGTGATAACAGTGTGTTTAAACACACACCAGTCGTTCACAGATTCACTCTTTGCTATTTCAAGACGAGATGAAGTGTGTTTCCTCTCCGTCAGATGAGTGTGTGTTGCTGGAGCGGCTCAATGAATAACTCATCACATGTAAAGGACGCGCGTCTGACTGTGATTAATGTTTGCCGGTGGATAGAGGATGTTTGTCCTCGTTCACGTTCAGCATCTCTGAAAGCTGGAGGAAAAACCTTCTTCATTAAAGCCTTAATTAGTGAATTAATCCCATCTAACAGGAGCATCGCCCCTTTACATCTCACACACACACACAAAACCCAGATGAGGCTCATGTTCATCTCTATTTCAGTGCAGAGTTATTTTATTTTTGAGTGATTGTGTGTATATTGTGTTGAGTTTGACTGAGAGAAGCTTTTAAATCTCCGAGTGTTTCTGTTTCTCTGCGTCTCCAACAGCGCGACGAAAGGAAATCTGTGTGTCGCTGCGCATCTGTTACTCGTCTCTGCGTAAAGGACGGCGTCACGCTGATATTTGATTTCTGAGAGTGTGTGTGTGTGTGTGTGCATCAGAACAACAAACAGATGGACACTTACACTCGTCCCTCTTATTCACACTGGCAGCAGAACAACAGCACAAACAGACGGAAATCGATGGATATTAACATACACACACACTGGATTGAGTTTCAAACGCTGTATTCTGTCGACTTGATTCCTGTCGTTGATCATATCTGCACTGTAAAATCGAATTAGTTGGACTTTCTTAAAAAAAAGCATGTAAACCGATTGCCTTAAAGAGATACTCCACTTTTTTTGGAAATAGGCTCATTTTCCCACTCCCCCAGAGTTAAACAGTTGAGTTTTACCGTTTTCAAATCCATTCAGACGATTTTCTGATATTTATAAGAATATCAGTATCCAGACAGTTTCTGGTCTCATTGACTACTATAGTAGGAAACAAATATACTATAGAAGTCAATGAGAGCAGAAACTGTCTGGTTACTGATATTCTTCTAAATATCAGAAAATCGTCTGAATGGATTCAAAAACGGTAAAACTCAACTGTTTAACTCTGGGGGAGTGGGAAAATGAGCCTATTTCCAAAAAAAGTGGAGTATCCCTTTAAAAAACAAGTATAGTGAAATCGGAACAGTGTGTGTTCCTGACGAATGCTTTGCTAGTGTAGTTCACTTACACAAGAGTTCTAGTAGTAGTAGAGAGTACTTGATAATTTACTTTAAATAAAATATAATTGTTATCATTGTAGTGTGACTCAAGCATGATCAATGCAAGAATGTCACAAATATAGATGGATTATATAAACCCAATTACTGGTTTCACAAAGTGTTTAAGACAAGTGGTAGCAAAAAAATTATAAAAGATCATAAACTGACATGAAACATAGTTATATTTTGCATCAGTAATATATATATATATATATATATATATATATATATATATATATATATATATATATTAGGGCTGTCAAAACGATTAATCGGATTTAAAATAAAAGTTTGCGTTTACATAATATATGTGGGTGCACTGTGTATAATTATTATGTATATATATATATATATATAAAAACACAAATGCATGTATATTTAAGAAAAAAATATTATTTATATATAAAATATTTATATTTTTATGTAATATAAATTATATATAAATCTATATACATGAAAATATTTCTTAAATATATACAAGCATGTGTCTGTATTTATATATATAATAATTATACACAGTGCACCCACATATATTATGTAAACACAAACTTTTATTTCGGATGCGATTAATCGCGATTAATCGTTTTGACAGCCCTAATATATATATATATATATATATATATATATACTAGAGTAAACAAAACAAAGTGTGTGAATAGTATTACTGGAGATTTTGCACGAGTCGAATCACAGAAACTTAATCAGTCCGAGAGAACCGAGATTGAGAACCGAGAGAACAGAGAGAACTATATTCTATATATAATATATAATATTATTCTATATTATCTATATTATTTTACTATTTTGATGTCTTTATAATTATTCTATGTGTTCCGAGCTTTGGCAATATTGTATGATGTACAGTCATGCCAATAAAGCAATTTTTGAATTGAATTGAATAGAATAGAGAACCGAGAATTGAGCAACGAGCCCCTCCTGAAACAGAAATAAAGATCATCTCGAACTCAAAAGAGCCGCGTGTTCAAAGGGTCACTCCTCATTTCCATCACAATCAGACCCATCTGTCCACGCTTGGCCCGTCAGCTGTGTGTGTGTGTGTGTGTTTTAATTGTCATGAGTCTGTCTGACTGTGAAGTGGCTTCATGAGCTTTTGTGTGTGTGTGTGTGTGTGTGTGTGTCTCCATGACTCAGAATTTCCGCCTTCAGATGTTTATTCTGCATTAGAGGAGAGTTCACTCTGTAATGAAGATTCTGTCATTAATTACTCGCCTTCACGTCGTTCCAAACCCACGAGACTTGCGTTCATCTTCGAAACACAAATTAAAGATATTTTAATAAAGTCTGAGAGATTAATAGTCTACAGGTCAGAATCAGACCGATGCGTGTGTGTTCAGTGCGCACGAATGAGATGTTTAGCAGAACGTTTTCTCCGGCGGGACGTGTCTCCGTAATCCTCACACACTCCGTCACGCCCCGAGCGTCTCCGCTGACGAGTTCAACATCAGTCGAAGGATCGCTAAACCAGGCAGAACGCCGGATGAGATTGGATCCGTCCGTGGCCCGGCGTCACACACACGTGGAAACACGCTCGTCGTTTATATTAGCATGCGGCTCACGTTACGCTGAAGATGCTACATCTGTAGACGTTCAATCTGTTTCACAAACAGCCCATTGAACATGGTGATGATGTCGCGTGTCCCTTCAGTCTCCGCAAGGGCATCTCCTCACATTCACATTCACATCATGAAGATCGAACACGAGTGGAGCGTCACACACTCTTCTAATCAGCTCTGAACCATTGCTTCTCAACACACAGCTTCATTTCTCATGTGCCTCACACACACACATGGATGATTCAATACCAGCTAACATCAGCATTACAGACTTTTAACTTCATTTTAACTTAAAACACACTTTCATGTTTGAATACCTTCTGTGTGTGAGCCGACGTGTTTTCTGATCAAGGCAGAAATATTTATACACACTATATATATATTTTTCCCCCTGATCTCGCTAGTTTCCAGTGATTTCTCTCTGATAAAACTTTCATTTGTTGGTGAAATGGTGTGTGTGTGTTGTTACGTGTGTGTTTTAGTGAAGTGGCACAGGGGTTTGGGGTTCAGTGCTCTTGCCCCGAGGCTATTGGCCCCGCCCCGCCCGTCTAAAACCCACGTTTAAGTGTGTGAACGCATCACACACACAACAATGAGTAAACACACTGGTGTAGGGTTCTACCATAAAACAAATATCATTTAGAAATTGCTAGTAAATTTCATAATTGGAAAGAAACGGCATGTGACATAATGGATTAACAGCGGGGTTATGAACGAGAGTACAGAGCAGATACTGACGATTAAATATCAATCCCAGAGGGATATCGAAGCAGCACCTGAATCTGAGGAGAAGTGAAGCATGCAGATCAGCTTCATTTACCCCTCCGGCTGTGTGTCGGACTCGTTTGGCCCTGGTAATTGGCCCTGCTGATTCCCCAAACACGGAGTGTGTGTGCTGGTCTCGGCACGGGGTCATTAGAGAGCCTGTGATTCCCATGAGTCTCTCTGTGTGAACGCAGTGACAGAAGGACTGAGCAGCAGGGTTAGAGATGAAAGACTTCAGACCATACGGGTCATACGAGCGTAAGAGCCGCGGTTAACGCTTCTGTCGCTGAGGATACAGCTGGAGCAGATGAAGAGTTGAGGAGTCATTAGCGGACGAGGGTTCAAGTGCTTCTCGACGTAATCAAGAGATAAATCAGTTCTGGACAAAACACTGCGGACTCGAACGACTATCCCCCGCAAACAAGAGCTGACAGATGTACAGTAGGGCTGGGTGATAAATATCAATTCTTATTTTTACAAACCGATATCGATTGTTAAATCTCAAGAATCGATTAGTCATCCTGTTTCATTTGAATGAATGGATCATTGTATCGCGGCTGCGCGCATCCAACAAATCACAATAATCTTTGTCCATTGATACTATTGATATAAAACAAAGTCTCAATTTTCAAATTCCGTCCATTTTCTTTGGAAATTCAAAAACATAAATAGCGTTTTAGCGCTGATCTCTCTTCCAGCTTAATAATACCAGTCACAGCGCCAAATAAACATGAATGAGCATCTGAAAGTGTGTTAAAGATAGAGGACAACTTATCCAAATCCAGATCATGACACATTGATTCACTCAATCAGCGTTTCAACCGTGGAAAGACGTCAGTTAAACAGCTTGTAATCAATATCATAGTCATATTTACCTCAGAAAACCCACATAAACTCGTTAGTCAGCTAGAAAAAATAACTCTAGAGAGGAGCATTTTGATAAATATATACACCATATTACATATGCATTATAATCTTAATGTTCTTCAATATTTAATGCATATTTGAATAAATCTGGCAAGTTTTTATGACAGCCACCATTTAAATGTTTCTATTTCATATAATCTTCTTCTTATAAAAATAAATAAAAGTGTAATTTAAGTGTTTGTATAGCTACAAAACAGTTGATTATGACCTTCATATTAGGCTAATGAAGCCTATAGGCTACAACTAGACTCCCATAGTTTACAGCATTAGTTAAAGGAGTAGTTCACTTTTCAAAAAACTTCTGCTGATAATTTCCTCACCCCCGTGTCATCCAAGATGTCCATGTCTTTCTTTCTTCAGTCGAAAAGAAATTAAGGTTTTTAATGAAAACGTTCCAGGATTTTCTCCATATAGTGGACTTCAATGGGGACCAAACGGTTCAAGGTCCAAAAGACAGTTTCAGTGCAAACTGTTCAAACGACACCAGCTGATGAATAAGGGTCTTATCAAGCGAAACGATCGCTCATTTAATAAATAAATAACAAAGTTTAAGTTTTATAAGCTCAAACGCCCGCCTTGCTCTGTTGTGTAACGCACTCCTGTTCGAACTCGTTCATCAAAATGAACAAATCTTTTTCCGAATCAATTCGTTCGTTTCTTTCGCCGAATGAACCAAATGACCCGGAAAAAGATTTGTTCATTTTGATGAACGAGTTCGAACAGGAGTGCGTTACACAACAGAGCAAGGCGGGCGTTTGAGCTTATAAAACTTAAACTTTGTTATTTATTTATTAAATGAGCGATCGTTTCGCTTGATAAGACCCTTATTCATCGTCTGGAGTCGTTTAAAGCCCTTTGAACAGTTTGCAGTGAAACTCTCATTTGGACCTTGAACTGTCTGGTTCCCACTGAAGTCCATTATATGGAGAAAAATCCTGGAACGTTTTCATTAAAAACCTTAATTTCTTTTCCACTGAAGAAAGAAAGACATGGACATCTTGGATGACACGGGGGCGAGTAAATTATCAGCAAAAGTTTTTTGAAAAGTGAACTACTCCTTTAAGAGATTTGATTTCCTTGAGAAATTTGCCATTTATTGTAACTGATATCCAGAATAATCAATATTGAATCGAATCGAATTGGAATCGAAATCGAATCGAATTGCAAGCTTGTGAATCGAAATCGAATCGAATTGTGAAATTTGTGTCAATACCCAGCCCTAATATACAGACAGAGACAGAGAGAGAGAGAGAGAGATTGAGAGCATGGGGGAACTGACATCTGCTCCTGTCTTTTATTCTCGTCCTCTTATTGTCTGTCTATCCTCCCGCTGTGGGTCAGGAGGCTGGAGACGCGTGTCGGCCCCTGGTGGTGTCGGGCCCTTAATGACTCGCACACATGGGGCCGCACGCTGATCACAGTTGTGTTTGTTTGCTTGTGTTTGCTTTGGTTTGTCTGTTGGATGGCACTTGACAGCATCTCAGACAGGATTTACATGTCTCTCGCTCTCCCTCTCTCTCTCTCTCTCTCTCCTGCTGTTGCCAGATCCACCATCTGCGACGCGGTTCCCACTGAAACAAAGCTCGCGTCAGCTTGTGTGCGCCTCGCATGAATCTGGAAGTTGGAGAACAAATTGTTTTGCAGTAAAGCCTCAGCTTGAGCAGATTGGTCTGCCGTTCCAGTGTGTGTGTGTGTGTGTGTGTGTGTGTGTGTGTGTGTTTGGCCCTCGTATTCTCCTGCATGTAAAGTCTGTAGAGCCATACAGTCAAAGTTATGAATTTGTGAGTGACGTGAAATGAACACAATATTAGGTTCTGTCACTCAAAGCCTCCAGTGCCACCAACACACACGTCTATTTCTGTATCTCTATACACAGCTGACATCACATGTGTGTGTGATCGCTGTTTTACGTGAATATTATGACACAAGTGAAGCACAAAGCTTAGTTTGGGATCTGGTCGCCCGATTATCAGCGAGTTTAACAATATTTCACACGAGATTATAAATGTTTGATTTGTTTTTGATTTATCCTAGTGTTTTTCTACTTTCCCACTGTAAAAATGTGAATATTATAGACCTGAACCTTTTTGTTTGCACATCCCATTCTATTTAACCCATTTGTGGCTGTTATTATAGTAATGTGTGTCAAGTTTATTGGGATTTTAGTTTGGCTTTCTCTGACCGTCAGTTCAGATCAATAACTCTACCAATACTGATCAGAAATCATAGTTCTGCCGTCGTTCTGTTAATATCTGCAGCATTAGTGCTAGTTTGGTGTTATTGATGATAACTGTGCTTTTGCTTTATCGTGTTCACCATCTCCTGTCATTCGCTACAGGACCAGAATGAAGCCAGGCTGCTCGTTCAGATCTAATTGTGATGTATGTAATATCACACTGAATGTGGAGTGTAATTTCCCTCAGACGCCAGAGGAGGAACACGTACGTTATTCGTCGAGTAAATCCATCATTATTAGCGTGCGGGAACAGAACAAGCGTGGGTTTGTGTTGGAGGGCATTTCATTTAAACTTTAGCGACGCTGCTACTGTACAGGACAACTCCGACACATCCGGGTCCAACAGCTTTTAATCAGGGAGAATTTTATTATATTGTATAGGATAAATTATATTACCGCTGACGTGCGAATGAACGGCCAGAACGCAAGTTTTCTGTTGAAAACGCTGTCACGTAAGTGCTCTCAAAATTAATAACTAATTATTTTTTTTACAATGGAAGTGAATAAATAAAATAAAAAACTACAACAAAATAACTTTATCCTAGATCTGCTGTAAATCAAGTCAGCTTTATTTATATAGCACACAGAGTGTTTCAAAGCAGCTTTACAGAGATTATAATGCAACAAAGATTGGGTCTAGAAGAAAATAGTTAAGTTCAGTCATGGTTATTTTTGTTATTAATTTACTTCATATATATTAGGGCTGTGCAAAAATTAATTGCGATTAATCGCATCCAAAATAAAAGTCTATGTTTACATAATATATTTGTGTGTGCTGTATATAATTATTTTGTATATATAAATACCTATGCATGCATGTATATATTTAAGAATTATTTGCGCTTAAATTCTGTATATATTAGGGCTGTCAACTGATTAATCGCATCCAAAATAAAAGTTTGTTTTTACATAATATATGTGGGTGCACTGTGTATAATTATTTTGTATATATGTAAACAAGCACACATGCATGTATATTTAAGAAAAAAATATTATGTATATGTAAAATATTTATGTTTATATATAATATAAATTATATATAAATCTATATACATGAAAATATTTCTTAAATATATACAAGCATGTGTGTGTATTTATATATATATAATAATTATACACAATGCACCCACATATATTATGTAAAAACAAACTTTTATTTTGGATGCGATTAATCGTGATTAATCGTTTGACAGCCCTAATATATATATATAAATTCATAATCTATATTATATAAATATAAATATTTTATATATGAATAACACATTTTCTTAAATATATACATGCATGTATGTGTATTTATATACAAAATAATTATATACAGCACACACAAATATAATATGGAAACACAGACTTTTATTTTGGATGCGATTAATCGCAATTAATTTTTGCACAGCTCTAATATATATATATGTATATATATCCGCTTTGGAGAAAACCATGATGTCATCTCATATAATTCCAGAGATCAATAATATATTATATAATATAATATATAACGTTGATATTAAATGTCTAAAAAGAAGATTGGAGAAAATAGTCCCAATAATGATCATCAGTTGTGTTTAGTTTAGTTTAGTTAGTTTTGATTGCACTTGTCATCATGTGACGCGTCGTCATCAGTTCATCATCTCATCTGTGTGTGTGTGTGTGTGTGTGTGTGTGCTCTTCAGTGTGTGTTTCTGTCTGTTCTGCTGTCATTATATTATTCCCATTAACCCTTTGTGCTGTAAATCCATCTTCTTCATCTTCATCTTCCTGCAAGCACTCGTGACAATAATACTGCTGAATATTAAACGAACTCCGCTGATGAAGCCACAGGAGGTTGGCGTTGGTTGTTATAGTGATAAAGTCGTCGTGGTCGCTATATTGCTGTTGCTCTCGGGTTGGGCTGGAGGTTCAGGTTAAGTCGGAGATATATACTGTGCTGATCCTGAATCAGTGTCAGCGCCGGATAATAGACGTCAGGTTATTGGAAACGCCGCTGTCTTTGTTTGCCACCGAGGCGTTTCGCTGCGAGCTCGACTCCAATCCTTCCTCCCGCCGCTCCGGGAAAATTCATTTCAGAGACTTTAACCTCAACAATACCTTAATGAATCAGGCCCGAGCCGGCGGATTGACGGGTCAAACACACTCTTCAGAGCCGCTGTGTGTGCCATCAGCATTAAGCCTGGATATGAGCGTCAGGGTCACTGATCCGTGATTCGGGATCGACCCCATAAGTTTTCCAGTGGCTGGGGAGATAAATCCTGCTTTAGAAGAGCGAGTTATCAAACACAGGCATGGAGCGCCGAGTTCGGGAACGCCGGGTCATCTGCGGATGAACGTCTGAAGGAGAGTCTCCAGAACATCTGTGTGTGTGTGTGTGTGTGTGTGTGTGTGTTCCTCTGTCCGTCCGTCTGATGTACAGTTTAGAGCCCGACCGATACAGGATTTTGACGGCCGATACCGATACAAATATTTTTTGGTTTTAAAATCCGATATTCCGATATATCAGCCGATATTTTTTATTTTTTTCCGAAACGTTTAACAAAACATTAACAGATTTCCGTAACATTAGTTATTTGTAGTTATTTATGAGTTTTAACTAAAATAAAATAATAATGTGTTTTAAAAAGAAACTTGTTTCTTTTATTGTCGCAACAGAACAGACTGATGATAGTGGCGTTAGCTAGCTTTGTGGTTAGCTAGTCTATGATGAGCCGTAATTTAGCAATGGATAACGTCATACTGCAAAGTGTAAAACATACATTTTCAATATAACAGGCCGAGGAGAGATGATGCGTCTCATTGCTGTAACTGTCACGCACTATTAAAGAAATACTTCAGTCACATTGTCAAAAGATAAAAGGACAGTCAGTCAACGACACTGGAACAACGTAACGTAACTATTACTAGCTAACTCCGCTTCACTCTCGGCTTATTTAACTGGACATGATAGTCACAAATCTTGTCCTGCTTATTTGAGTTTAGAGAACTGATGGGGATGATCTTTTAATTGTTATTCAATGTATGTCTCGTGACCAACTCTGTGTAGAGCGCCCTCTGGTGGACAAACTATACAACTCCAACACTCATGACATGGTTCAAGCGTGTTTCGTCTGTTTTTATTTTATTTTTGAAATATTCATTTATCGGCCATTATAACTGCAGATACCGATAGTTTGGAAAATGCCTAATATCGGCCGATAATATCGGTCTGGCCATACGCGCCAATTTATGTTTTACTCAGTGGGTGCTCGTGGGCGCTGGCCCTTTAAGAAAAAACATCAGCAATTTTCATTGAAGCAGCTGATTTCTGTAAATTAATGGCAATTACTGATGATTTGAGACAAATAAATGTAAATTTTCTATGGAAATCTCGCTCTGTGGCGCAGCAGGATCCTGACGCCGCCCGCCGGTGTGTGTAAGATTCACTCATAGAGAATAATGTGTTTGAGTTTTAAAGACATGGGGCTGCGCGTCTCGTCCGGTGTGCGACCCGTTTTAGGAAACGGACAGCGGCCGACACGAACACACACACACACACCTATTCACTCGATAATAAAGCCGTAAAGTAGGCTATCATTTAACTCAGGACAGCACCACTTACACACACACACACACACACACACACATGATTGGAGATCAAAAGTTTAACTCACAAACATTTCACATGTCCACAAAATTATGAATCTGGCGTTATCCAATGTTTAGATTTGTGTTCTGGAAATGTTTGCAAATTAGTGCATGTTTAATTTGAAAATTTAAATGTAACGTCTGCATATTCAAACGTGTAATACAACATTTTGCAGTTCCTAATGTAATCAGTCAGCTGGGGAAGTGTAATATTAATATATATATATATTGTGTTTACCTGTGCTGCCGCTTCTCATTTGATGTTCCATAAATGAAAATGAGTGTAAATTGATTATATTTCAGCGAGTTGCTGTGCTGATGAATCTCTCTATCTCTAATGAATCGATCTCTGAGGGGAAATGATACAGCGTTTAAGAAACCAGAGAATGACCCCACACTAGATTAACTCTCCCATCATCATAATCATATTACACAAAATCATATCATTAAATACAATAAATATTTCAACACATAAGGGACGGATAAATCATTCTCCGCTTGACTCATGGCCTTCATCTCTTCGGTCACATGACCTCTTATTGCTGAGGCTCCTCTCATTGTTCACATGACCTCTTGTGGGTCACATGACCTCTTGTGGGTCACATGACCTCTTATTGCTGAAGCTCCTCTCATTGTTCACATGACCTCTTGTGGGTCACATGACCTGTCATGGGCTGAGTCAACAGGTAGGAAGACGTGGGCTCTCGTCTCTGTTGTTTGTGAGTGTTTATGCTTTTGCATCAGACTCTGAGTTATGGGTTTCAGAAATGTACAAATACGACATCACAGCTAGCCAAAACTTTATTCTTTTTGCAGTTTTTTGGATGGCTAAACAACAGTGACACAACTCTTAACACACACTCAACACACACACACACACTGCACAACCCTCACCGAGAGCAAAAACACTCACAACAAACACCAATACAGAAAATACACACTTTTTTCATCTTGACACTTTGAACAGTTTCAGTGACTTCATATAAAGTAATAATTACTTCAAAGTAAAGCGTGACACTCTATAGAATATCAGGAGTGTGTGTGAGGCTCTGCTCTCTCTCCACATCAGCCACAGGTGTCGGACGCTCCGAGTGTGTGTGGCTCAAGGCTGAATCTGCTGTGTTGTGAGTGTGTGTGTTGTGCAGGTTGTGGGATAAGTGTGTAGATAAGTGTGTTGAGTTTTGAAGACTGTGTTCAAGCACTGAAGAACGAGCGCGAGTGTGTTCCACATGAGTTCAGCACACACACACACACACACACACCTCCAGTGTGAGACGTCTGAGAACACTAACACTGTAATCATGTAAGACAGACACAATGAGCTCACTGAAGTACTGAATACTTGTTTATTAATAAATGATTATGACATTTAGAAAATTGTAGCACTCTTTGGATCGGTATGCAGTGTCACGCCCCCCCTCTCTCTCTCCAACACACACACACACACACACACACACACTGGATCGGTATGCAGTGTCACGCATCCGTTGGCATTTACTCTCCAGTTCAGTGTCTGCTTCCCCGACTGTGATCGAGCCGTCGCCTGCATACTGATCCTCCCCTGCTAAACACACACACACACACACACACACACTGTTCCTAGCGCAGATACACACTTGCTGCATTCAGAATACACAACCAGTTTAGTGTCAATGCGCTGCAAAACATCTAATCGTTCTCACATCACGACACACTTCTGGAGATATTCAGATCTGTGTACCGAAAAATATTAAAATGAAGTTTGAGTTTAAAGGGATACTCCACTTTTTTTGGAAATAGGCTCATTTTCCCACTCCCCCAGAGTTAAACAGTCGAGTTTTACCGTTTTCGAATCCATTCAGTCGATTTTCTGATGTTTATAAGAATATCAGTAACCAGACAGTTTCTGCTCTCATTGACAGTCATAGTAGGAAAAAAATATACTATAGAAGTCAATGAGACCAGAAACTGTCTGGTTACTGATATTCTTCTAAATATCAGATAAATCGTCTGAATGGATTCGAAAACGGTAAAACTCAACTGTTTAACTCTGGGGGAGTGGGAAAATGAGCCTATTTCCAAAAAAAGTGGAGTATCTCTTTAAAACAAGAACAGATGTGAGTCGGGAAAATAAACCGGTTAACTCTTTGAATTAAGATTTCTCCATTGGCAGATCATTTTGCTTATATTATCTTTTTTTTTTTTTTTTAGAAAACAAGTGTTTTAAATAAATACAATTCTAAAATATTGATAAAACTATATTAATAATTCATACTTGAAGAAACGTAGTGAGTTTGTCAGATTAAGCTGTGTTCTCGAGTACACACACACACACACACACACACAACTGCGACATCTTGCTCAGTTAACATGTGTATTTTCCTCTGGAGAATAATACTCACAAATGGAAGTTTTGGATTATTTTTATCATGTGTATTTTATTAGATTATGGTTAATTGCTTAAATCAGAATGGAGAGTGTTTGCTTCTCCTTCATCAGATCAGATGGTTTTGATGATCATGAAGTATAGATTGGTGTGTGAGTGTGTGTCGTGACTCGTCAGTCGGTCAGTGCTTCTGTGAAAGGAGATTATTCCTCATATTCAGGAAGGATGGAGCGATGGATAAAGAGAGAGGGATGAAGGCGTGTTTATGATCAGCAGAAGAGATTGAGTCAGAGACAATCTTTACTTTAAACCCGACGGATTTGCAGAGCTCAGATTAACGTGTGTGTGTGTGTGTGTGTGTGTGTGTGTGTGTGTGTACTCTTCACGTCTTCAGTCCGCTGGTCTTCAGTCGTTATTGAGCGACAGGCGAAGAGATGTTAGTGCTGGAAAACGAGACAGAAACACTGAGGAAGAAACAAGAGTGTGTGATGATCACTTCGGTCAGTGTGTGTGTTTTCTGTGACCAGATGACCTTCAAAGCACTTGAGGACGAATGCGTTCGTCTCCTCTCTCTCTCTCTCTCTCTCTCTCTCTCTCTCTCTTCATATGCTCCGCTGTAATTACTGTATGATCATGTTCAGAGAGGTCAGCAAACGAGAGAGATGAAGCCTCAGGCGGAGCGTCAGCGATCAGTCGACCGCGAGAGAGAAGCGCAGCAGAACACACTCCAGTGCTGAGAGAAGATCTACAGAGGAAAGCGCTTACTCGCCCCCATGTCCTCCAAGATATCCATGTCTTTCTTTCTTCAGTGGAAAAGAAATTAAGGTTTTTAATGAAAACGTTCCAGGATTTTCTCCATATAATGGACTTCAATGGGGACCAAACGGTTCAAGGTCCAAACGACAGTTTCAGTGCAAACTGTTCAAAGGGCTTTAAACGACTCCAGACGATGAATAAGGGTCTTATCAAGCGAAACGATCGCTCATTTAATAAATAAATAATAGGGTTGCACCGATATGACAATTTTGGCCGATACCGATAATTCTTTATATTTGAAAGCCGATAACGATATATTGGCCGATAAATCTAAATCCACATTTTTAGACAAATTTTGAGAGCCTGATTATAAAAAAGTCTCCGAATTAAAAGCCAAGATACAAACACAATTATGATGTTCCTATTTTAATGTTGTGCAGCCGATATGACAGACTGACGCTGCACATTTTTCACTTTAACTGGATTTTCCTTTTTTAAAGTGATTTCAATCGTATTTCAAGCAATTTAAAAGCATCATGTTGAACAGTGTGCGTCTAAAGTGTAAAGTTAAGTAAATGTAAAGTTCATCTAAATGAATGAATCTTTTTCAAGTCATGACTCGAAGGGTCCTTGATAAGACCCTTATTCATCTTCTGGGATCGTTTAAAGCCCTTTGAAGCTGCACTGAAACTGTCTTTTGGACCTTGAGCCGTTTGGTCCCCATTGAAGTCCATTATATGGAGAAAATGCTGCAAAAACCTTAATTTCTTTTCCACTGAAGAAAGAAAGACATGGACATCTTGGATGACACGGGGGTGAGTAATTATCAGCAAAAGTGTTTTGAAAAGTGAACTACTCCTTTAATGGAAACATGCCATGGAAATCTGACTTTCCGTGTGTGTGTGTGTGTGTGTGTGGAGATGCTGGATCAGATGGGATATTTCTATCTCATAGACACAAGCATCATCCGGTTCACACACACAGTGGATACCCATGATGCCTCAGTCTGAGACTCATCCTCGTTTGACAGGAAGTAGACTGATGTTTCAGAGCTGGAAACTGCGGTTACGTTAATCCTGTCTGAGGATCAATAATACACGCTTGATTTATTAATATTTCATTGAGCATTTCAAACTTTTATTCCTGTTCTTCAATTCTGCTCTCTTTTTGGGATCAGTTTTATTTTAGAAACATCGAGTTAAACTAGTTACACACCAGAAACGTTGCCTTGGAAATATATTAAATAAAACAATATTAATTAAATAATTGTTAAAATAATTAGTGTTTTTCCTGCTTTTTTGCATGTAATCTCTTCTTTACTAACTAACAAACCGATGTCGAGTTCAGGCCGACAGTGAAGCGTCTTCTTCTTCTCAGAACTATGACACACACACACACACACTCGCTCTCTCTATAACTCCAGCTCAGTCGAACGGTCTTCGCTAATGGTTCCTGCACTGCGATCGGAGTGTGTGTGTGTGTGTGTGTGTGTGTGTCGGCGCCTTTAATTCCTCTTCTGTTCTGGCCAATTATATCTGATTAATATCTCCATCTGCAGAAATGTGCGTCTCCGGGACGATCTCTCATACGTTACCGTGACGATTCCCCAGATCCGGACACCTACTTAATTATGCATGTTTATGTAAACCAGCCGACGGTTCCTCGCGGAACACACCGCGGCTAACAACGACCACAGGTAAAGAGCTCGTATACATCACCTTTATGCTAATTAGGCTTCATGTCGCCATAGAAACTAATGGAAACGTCTTAGAAATGGCCGGAATAAAGGACTGAACATTACTGTCGATTTACACACTTAAAGGCTTCTGAAGCGTTAGCTGCTTTTGGAGGTAGAATGTCATGATTGGATGTGTGTGTGTGTGTGTGTGTGTGTGTGTGTGTGTGTGTGTGTGTGTGTGTGTGTGTGTGTGTGTGTGTGGATGAAATCCAGCGTTCCTACAGATGTACGCTGTAGTTTATTCGCTATAGTTTGGTCAGTGGTGATAAACATGAGCAGTTCTCAGATCAGTGGATATGTGACTGGTTTTGTCCGTCCTTCTGTTGGACTCTCACACATGAATTATGTTGAATATCTGTTAAATTGAACTCCACAATTAGATAATACCAGTTTAGCTCAACCAGTGACCAAGCAATGCTTCATGTTGTTCAGTGTGTGTGTAAAAAGAGCATTAGCGATTACAGAACACACACTTCAGCAGAACATCATCAGCTCAACGTGGAGGATTCATCATTTTTTTCGGTCTATGAAGAATGTTAGTGTGTAATATCTCACAGTTGACTTTATTTTGCTCTCCTCACTCACAGAAATGAACTATAGTGTCCTGCACACACTAGTGACACACATCAAACCTCCACCTGGTGTGTGAATGATGTTGTTTTGACTGTAATGCTCACGGCTGTAGACTCCGGGGCTTCTTTGGACAGTTTATATGTGATTCTGCAGTTATTTGAGTAACTCTCCTTCTCCGCCTGTCACACACCATCAGCTTCGGAAAACACATTTCAACCGATGAACGTCTGGGTCAATCTGAGTTTCCCACCGCTCGCGTCAGAGAGATTGAGTTTATGAGTCCGGTGTGTGTAAGTTTGCACACCCTCTGTGTGAGAGACGGGTTAACCTGACTCTACTGTACCAGATCACCGAAAACGAGAGCCGGCATCCCGTCGACACACACCAGCGAGCGCCTGAGAGGTCATTTCACACACCGCTCATTCTGTGTGTGACAGTTTTATATCCCCCTGAACGTGCCATTGGAGAAAAACACAGTCCTCCGGCCGGCTGTTAACTAAAGGCCATCGGATCATCCGTTCGTTCCTGCAGGACGGATGGAGGAGCTTCACCTTTAATCAGAGAGTGTGTTACGAGCTCTTCTACAGGCTTGACGTGATGTCGATAACAGTACAGCTGAACTACGCCGCACAACAGTGCGTTTCTTCTCAGGGTTTCTGTCTTGTATCCACTCCAAATATAGAAATGTTCTTAAATCAAGAAGCTTTGAAAACATTATTGTTTTCCGATGAAGAAAAACTAAATTAAATGAGTTTTTGCTTAAAACAAGCAAAGATTTACAAAGCAAAACCAAATTATCCACCAGTGGGGTTAAAGCCCTTGAAGAAAACATACTCTAACAAATCTTGAGTTATTTTTTTAGCGTTTGAGTAGTTTTTGTGTAACCCTGATCCTGGGTCAGACGCAACAACCCAGTGTTTGGGTAGTTTTTGTGTAACCCTGATCCTGGGTCAGACGTAACAACCCAGTGTTTGAGTAGTTTTTGTGTTACCCTGATCCTGGGTCAGACGCAACAACCCAGTGTTTGGGTAGTTTTTGTGTAACCCAGATCCTGGGTCAGACGTAACAACCCAGTGTTTGGGTAGTTTTTGTGTTACCCTGATCCTGGGTCAGACGCAACAACCCAGTGTTTGAGTAGTTTTTGTGTAACCCTGATCCTGGGTCAGACTTAACAACCCAGTGTTTGAGTAGTTTTTGTGTTACCCTGATCCTGGGTCAGACGCAACAACCCAGTGTTTGGGTAGTTTTTGTGTAACCCTGATCCTGGGTCAGACGCAACAACCCAGTGTTTGGGTAGTTTTTGTGTTATCCAGATCCTGGGTCAGACGCAACAACCCAGTGTTTGAGTAGTTTTTGTGTAACCCTGATCCTGGGTCAGACTTAACAACCCAGTGTTTGAGTAGTTTTTGTGTTACCCTGATCCTGGGTCAGACGCAACAACCCAGTGTTTGGGTAGTTTTTGTGTAACCCTGATCCTGGATCAGACGCAACAACCCAGTGTTTGGGTAGTTTTTGTGTTACCCAGATCCTGGGTCAGACGCAACAACCCAGTGTTTGGGTAGTTTTTGTGTTACCCAGATCCTGGGTCAGACGCAACAACCCAGTATTTGGGTAGTTTTTGTGTTACCCAGATCCTGGGTCAGACAGTGTGTGTTTCTCTCTCTGTGTCTGTGTATTTGAGTGTGTGTGTCTGTGTGAGGGTGTGTATCTCTCTCTGTTTCTGTCTCTGTTTGAGTGTGTGTGTGTGTGTGTGTGTGTAGGTCAGTACTGCTAGTTCAGCGCATGTGTGTGTGTGTGTCAGCCTTCACCTCTGGTCCAGCATCAGAGAGTGTGTGATTAAAACACAAGCTCTTGTTGGATCAGTCCAGATTAAAGCGTTTGTTTCCCGTGTGTGTGTGTGTGTGTGTGTGTGTGTGTCGCTCAGGGAAATAAGCGTTCCTCAATCCCGACCAGAATTCGAAACAGTGGCGTTTGTGTGACCCGGTCCAGGAACACCAGCATTTGCATTCCTCCGCCGTGTCCTCGCCGCAGAAAGGCTGATTAACATGCGCAGACACACACACACACACACGTAGAGCGAGGCGCGGGGGGAGGGCGAGCGAGAGCTGGCCGCTAATGGAATTTCAAACGGATGTGGTTTATTGCTCTTGCATGGAATCAAGAAAGCCATTTTTATGCTGCCCGTGCACTTAAAATCATCTCCCTTCGTTCCCAACCCCCAGCTCTCCTCCCACACACACCCATCGATTCACACCGCACCGCTCATACGCTCAGAGAGAGAGAGAGAGACGAGCTGCTTCCATTATCCCAGAGAAGATGCAGAAGCTGATGGAAATGACGGCGCGTTTCCTCAGCGAGAGCCAATCAATAATCAATCTGAGAAGAGCTGACGCACCTCATTTATCAGGCCTGAAATCATTCAGTGCTTTCAGAACACAGATCGACCCTCACACACACACACATAATGACTAGAAACCATCAAATTACCGTTTATACACACAGTGATTTCAGAAATCAGCTCCATCTCACTGTTCTGAGGTGGTGATCAGCGGGGTTATTTTTATGTTCAGCATGTTCTTCTTGTGTTCAGAGTCGCTGTAAGTTTGTTTTGCAATGCAGAAATTCAATTAAAACACACTGTCAGAGTGTGTGAGTGGGTGTTTGTTGAGTGCTCACAGCACCTGTTGTTCAAATCCCTTCAAGAAAACACACACTCGAAAAAATCTTGGGTTATTTTTTTCTACCAAAATCCTGAGTGGAGGCTTTTGGGTCAATTTATTGGGTTATTTTTTCAGT
Source organism: Cyprinella venusta (assembly GCA_038021265.1). Lineage (NCBI taxonomy): Eukaryota > Metazoa > Chordata > Actinopteri > Cypriniformes > Leuciscidae > Cyprinella > Cyprinella venusta. Next base: position 49,043,521 of record CM075865.1, on the reverse strand, counting down.
GTTTGGGTTGTTTTTGTGTAACACAGATCCTGGGTCAGACATAACAACCCAGTGTTTGGGTAGTTTTTGTGTAACCCAGCTCTTGGGTCAGATGTAACAACCCAGTGTTTGAGTAGTTTTTGTGTAACCCAGATCCTGGGTCAGACGTAACAACCCAGTGTTTGGGTAGTTTTTGTGTAACCCAGATCCTGGGTCAGATGCAACAACCCAGTGTTTGGGTAGTTTTTGGGGTTACCCTGATCCTGGGTCAAACGTAACAACCCAGTGTTTGGGTAGTTTTTGGGGTTACCCTGATCCTGGGTCAGACGTAACAACCCAGTGTTTGGGTAGTTTTTGTGTAGCACAGATCCTGGGTCAGACATAACAACCCAGTGTTGAGTAGTTTTTGTGTAACACAGATCCTGGGTCAGACATAACAACCCAGTGTTTGGGTTGTTTTGTGGAACCCAGCTCTTGGGTCAGATGTAACAACCCAGTGTTTGAGTAGTTTTTGTGTTACCCAGATCCTGGGTCAGACGTAATAACCCAGTGTTGAGTAGTTTTTGTTTTAGCACAATTTGCTGGGTAAAATGAAGCCTACATGTGTTCAGTTCTACCCAGCCCTTGGATGAAAACAACCCAAATTGGGTTGTTTTTAACCCAGTGCTATAAATGAAGCCCTTGATGATTCGAATAGGCAGCGTTTGAGAAGCACCTGATTATTTTTTTGTGCCGCGGCTCCCGGAGGAACTTCACTCTATCACGGATGAGAGAGAGGAAGATTATTGGACTTGCTATTTTTCTGATGAATACTTGATGGATTGTGCTGCGCATTGGCTGAGGGGCATGATGGGAAAAGAGAGAAGCGGTGGGCGATACAGATGCATTAGCTGTCGGGCTCGCAGCCCAGAATACAAATGGCGTCTTCACCCTTGTGCCGCTGAAGCGTATCACGGAGAACAAGCGCTCCGGATCCCGAGTCGTTCACGGCGCCGGAGATCCGCGAGCCATTAAGGTTCATTATTATCAACCTTCCCCACACGCGCGGGCGAGCCGAGGCAAACGCTAACCCGGCTGATTAGAGAGCCATTTATCCCAGCAGGTAAAGCCCTCGCCTCGGCTTTAACCTGCGGTAATTGCATGATACATTAGTTCCCTTAAATGCAAGAACAGGCCTGAAGTCACATCGACGTGGAACTCATTGACCTGAATCATCCCACTCTGACAAGGATTATTTGTTTGCACTGAGCTCTGTAGATGAATATATATTAATACCTTTCATACTCAGTATTTTTGTCTTGTTTCCAGTCCAAATATCCAAACATTCTTAAATCAAGACGCATTTAGTAGATGAGAAAGATACCAAGTCAAATGATCTGCCAGTGGGGTCAGAAAAATCCTTATAACCAATGTGTGATCGTCAACCAGTGGATCTCTGAGTGAGTGAGTGAGTGAGTGGAGGCGGGGCTCATCTGCATATTCATAGAACCATGCATACTAAATGAGGCGAGGGTGTCGAGTTACATTCAAGAAATGTTAAGGCATGAAGACTTTTTATTTCAAGGAAAAACGCTTAAATTTGTTGATCAGAGATGAGTTTAAGGGATAAAATGATTACAGGCGGACTTTATTTAATAGGGTTGGTTCATCTATAAATTATCATTCCATCATCATTTACTCGCCATCAAACCTGTATGACTTTCTTCCTTCCGTGGAACATAAAATAAGATATCTAACAATATTAGACCCCATTGACTTTTATTTTTGTACATGAAGGAATAACAGTTCTCTGAATATGTTCTTCTGTTTTCAAGCGACATGAGGCTGAGTGCATATATTTTGGGTGTTTTTGGTCTGGTTTATTGCTATATTTTTAGGTTGAATCTCCAGCAAAAATAACTTTTATTGTTAGCCCGATGTAAAATATCTCCTATTGCATATCCCAGTGGTCGTGTCAGCACTGGTCTGAGTTCAGTTTGTGCTATAAATACTTTCTTCTGCTAAAGCAGGAATTATTCTGGGCGAAGTATGAAGTCAGCATCTGCAGGCCTGTGTGATGCGGTCGCATTGTTTCTGAGAAAAGGAACTTCAGTGAGACCGAAATGGAGCTAAACCAACAAACATGATCTATCCGAAGACCGAGGCTCGCATGAATCAAACGCTGCGATCTTTAGTCGTGAGAGCGTGGTGAGAGGCTCTCCAAAACATAAAGTGACTTCTGTTTTTCAGCCGTGCTTAAAAAAGCTGAACATCCTCCAAAATGGCACTCTAGGTAACTAGCGGCTCTTAGCGAGATGGAAGCTCCACATGCACAACCGCTGCCAAAACTGTGATTGAAAGCCTCCTGCTTTCCCTCAGGTCCTGGCAGTGCATGAAACACAGCCATATGAAGCTGTCCAATAGACTTAGCAATCAGCCAGCGAAGCGCTGCGTTTCACTAATGAGCCTGTACATCAGCTCCTCCACTGGGCTAATTACTGTCTGACAGAGACTCTAGACCAATCAGATCAGCTCACAGAGACTCTAGACCAATCAGACCCTCAGACAGAGACTCTAGACCAATCAGATCATCTGACAGAGACTCTAGACCAATCAGATCATCTCACAGAGACTCTAGACCAATCAGATCCTCTGACAGAGACTCTAGACCAATCAGATCATCTGACAGAGACTCTAGACCAATCAGATCATCTCACAGAGACTCTAGACCAATCAGACCCTCAGACAGAGACTCTAGACCAATCAGATCAGCTCACAGAGACTCTAGACCAATCAGACCCTCAGACAGAGACTCTAGACCAATCAGATCATCTGACAGAGACTCTAGACCAATCAGATCAGCTCACAGAGACTCTAGACCAATCAGATCAGCTCACAGAGACTCTAGACCAATCAGATCATCTGACAGAAACTCTAGACCAATCAGATCCTCTGACAGAGACTCTAGACCAATCAGATCATCTGACAGAGACTCTAGACCAATCAGATCAGCTCACAGAGACTCTAGACCAATCAGATCATCTGACAGAAACTCAAGACCAATCAGACCCTCAGACAGAAACTCTAGACCAATCAGATCATCTGACAGAAACTCTAGACCAATCAGATCATCTCACAGAGACTCTAGACCAATCAGATCATCTGACAGAAACTCTAGACCAATCAGATCATCTCACAGACCAATCGGATCATCTCACAGAGACTCTAGACCAATCAGATCCTCTGACAGAGACTCTAGACCAATCAGATCATCTCACAGAGACTCTAGACCAATCAGATCATCTCACAGAGACTCTAGACCAACCAGATCCTCTGACAGAGACTCTAGACCAATCAGATCATCTCACAGAGACTCTAGACCAATCAGATCCTCTGACAGAGACTCTAGACCAATCAGATCAGCTTACAGAGACTCTAGACCAATCAGATCAGCTCACAGAGACTCTAGACCAATCAGATCATCTGACAGAAACTCTAGACCAATCAGATCCTCTGACAGAGACTCTAGACCAATCAGATCATCTGACAGAGACTCTAGACCAATCAGATCCTCTGACAGAGACTCTAGACCAATCAGATCATCTCACAGAGACTCTAGACCAATCAGATCCTCTGACAGAGACTCTAGACCAATCAGATCAGCTTACAGAGACTCTAGACCAATCAGATCATCTGACAGAAACTCTAGACCAATCAGATCCTCTGACAGAGACTCTAGACCAATCAGATCATCTGACAGAGACTCTAGACCAATCAGATCCTCTGACAGAGACTCTAGACCAATCAGATCATCTCACAGAGACTCTAGACCAATCAGATCCTCTGACAGAGACTCTAGACCAATCAGATCAGCTTACAGAGACTCTAGACCAATCAGATCAGCTCACAGAGACTCTAGACCAATCAGATCATCTGACAGAGACTCTAGACCAATCAGATCAGCTCACAGAGACTCTAGACCAATCAGATCATCTGACAGAAACTCTAGACCAATCAGATCCTCAGACAGAAACTCTAGACCAATCAGATCATCTCACAGAGACTCTAGACCAATCAGACCCTTCGACAGAGACTCTAGACCAATCAGATCAGCTCACAGAGACTCTAGACCAATCAGATCATCTGACAGAAACTCTAGACCAATCAGACCCTCAGACAGAGACTCTAGACCAATCAGATCATCTCACAGAGACTCTAGACCAATCAGATCATCTCACAGAGACTCTAGACCAATCAGATCCTCTGACAGAGACTCTAGACCAATCAGATCATCTGACAGAAACTCTAGACCAATCAGATCATCTCACAGAGACTCTAGACCAATCAGATCATCTGACAGAAACTCTAGACCAATCAGATCATCTCACAGACCAATCGGATCATCTCACAGAGACTCTAGACCAATCAGATCCTCTGACAGAGACTCTAGACCAATCAGATCATCTCACAGAGACTCTAGACCAATCAGATCATCTCACAGAGACTCTAGACCAATCAGATCCCCTCACAGAGACTCTAGACCAATCAGACAGAGACTCTAGACCAATCAGATCATCAGAAAGAGACTCTAGACCAATCAGATCATCTGACAGAGACTCTAGACCAATCAGATCACCTCACAGAGACTCTAGGGCAATCAGATCAGCTCACAGAGACTCTAGACCAATCAGATCCTCTGACAGAGACTCTAGACCAATCAGATCCTCTGACAGAGACTCTAGACCAATCAGACAGAGACTCTAGACCAATCAGATCCTCTGACAGAGACGCTAGACCAATCAGATCATCAGAAAGAGACTCTAGACCAATCAGATCATCTCACAGAGACTCTAGACCAATCAGATCCTCTGACAGAGACTCTAGACCAATCAGATCACCTCACAGAGACTCTAGGGCAATCAGATCCTCTGACAGAGACTCTAGACCAATCAGATCATCAGACAGAGACTCTAGACCAATCAGATCCTCTGACAGAGACTCTAGACCAATCAGATCATCAGAAAGAGACTCTAGACCAATCAGATCATCAGAAAGAGACTCTAGACCAATCAGATCCTCTGACAGAGACTCTAGACCAATCAGATCATCAGATAGAGTCTTTATTTCCTTTTTGTATTTTATTATGTATTTATTTTGACTTTGCTGATGGTTTCCAAAGTAATGATGTGCATCACACGCGTGTGTAAATGAACACAGAGTCACAGAGTCTGAGAGTCCAAGCGTTTCATAAGACATGAGGGTGAGTAAATGATCCTCTGTCAGAGGATCTGATTGGTCTAGCGTAGAGTCTCTGTCAGAGGATCTGATTGGTCTAGAGTCTACAGATGCACTTTTATGATGGATTTCAAAATTCATTCCTAGATGGTGCGTGAGGAAAAGCGCAAATCTCATTGGTTGGATAGTTTTTGAAGCGGCGTGTCAAACCAAAAAAAAAGAACGAACCCGAGGCTTTTTTAAAAAAATTACGCTTTTACGTGTGGCGTTTCTCGTGTCGGGGAGCACGCTCACATTGGAACCCGTTGGCAAATATCGTGCGCGAAATTTGTCCCGGTGTGAACAGGCCATAAAACAGAGTGAATCATGGGATAGTTGTCATTTTGGGTGAACCATCCCTTTAAGAGGCCAATCACAGGCAGTCGTCACCAAACATAAGGCAGATTCTCCCACTCGGAGGAGACGAACGAAGGTCACGCGTGTGATCTGGAACCGCAGGAGTCCATCTCCAGTCCAAAGCCTGTGGCGCTGGCTCTGGCTCCGACCACCTGCTCTCGGGATTCCTGCCCTGACTTTCCCAATCCCAAACTCCGGAGACTCTGCCAAAGCCCTCGCCTGCCAACAGCCCGTTCCTCAGACGCTCTCGCTAACTGCTCCGTGTGGAAGCGGCCAAAGCCATCGGAGCGTCACACACCTGCTGTACTCCTCCACCGGCTCTCGTTCTCCAGCACCAATATCTCAACCTCCTTACATCAAGACACGTTTACTGGAGAACTACAAGCACTTCTATTAATATACAGATATCTGCCAGTGGAGTTAGAACTCAAACTCACTTCATTTTGGGGATTTTTTCAGACTTATATCTTCAGCAACGGCAAATAACACATTGAATTAAAGGGTTAGTTCAGCCAAAAATGAAAATTCTGTCAGTATTTCCTCACCCACATGTTCCAACCCCGTAAGACCTTCGTTCATCTTCGGGACACAAATTAAGATATTTAAGATATTAAGATCGCTCCTGCATACTAGTCCATAGGCTTCTTGAGGGAATGACTCTTGCTGGCCTCCAAAAGTCATTAAAGACATCGTTAAAATAGTCCAAGTGACTACAGCGGCTCAATCTTAACTTTATCAAACCACGAGAACACTTTTTGTGCGCAAAAACAAACAAAAATAACGACTTTATTTCAACTATTGGTTTATTTCTCCCTCTGCGCGAGTCAGGTTACTAGTTTAATAGCGTAAGCTTCTGTTATTGTACGTCACACGCATCACATGACCAGCGTCGGCCAATAGTGAGCCTGCGTGTGACGTAGCTTTACGCAATCACACTACGCTAACTGACTGCAGGCCCATGGAGAAGGAAGTGAATAGTTGAAATAAAGTCGTTGTTTTTGCGCACAAAAGTGTTCTCGTGGTTTGATAAAGTTAAGATTGAGCCGCTGTAGTCACTTGGACTATTTTAACGATGTCTTTAATGACTTTTCAAGGCCAGCAAGAGTCATTCCCTCAAGAAGCCTATGGACTAGTATGCAGGAGCGATCTTAATATCTTAAATATCTTAATTTGTGTCCCGAAGATGAACGAAGGTCTTACGGGGTTGAACAACATGAGGGTGAGGAAATACTGACGGAATTTTCATTTTTGGATCAACTAACCCTTTAACTGAATAAACAACATTATGAAGAAGAAAGATTGTATTGCATAGCACAATAATCTGACGTTTAATTAAAATCTTAAAAATATAATATTTTTTACACTGTAGATGCATACGGGTTTAATGAGCGCTTTATTTTCATTATATTTTCTATAATTTGCTTAAAAAGGAATGAAGCTAATATTTACTAATATTTAGTATTAAAAACTATTTACTATTTTTTTTTGTGAAATATATATGTTTTTAAATGGCCATTTATCGTGACTTGACACTAAATGTGTGTGTTTAGGTAGGATTGTTGTTTTACCTTTCGTTTTATGCTGCTATGATTGTACAAACTAAAGTCTATTATTACATGAATGAGAACAGCGAGATCGATCAAACGTTTGAAGATAAACGATGTCAGAAGCCAAACCGCCACTTTTCCTCCGGGATTGTATGAAGCGTGATCCGTCTGGGAGATTGTCTGGTGTCGCCGGTGTGGATTGGCTTTAAATCAGCGAGTGAAGGTGAAGTCCAGCGCTAACATCTTATTACCTCGTCCTCAACTGGCATTCTCCCAGAGTGCATCTCTCCCGAATCCTGCGGTCGGAGCCGTGTCGTTCTGCAGCTTCGCTCCGGAGCCGTCGTCCCCCGTTTGGCCTTCGGCGGCAGAACACGAGATTGCCCCGAGACACACCATTATCTTCAGTGATGGCACTCGTATATCACACAGAAACGCTCAGGAATATAGAGCAGGATCGGGTTCACTCGCCACCGTCTCTCACAATCATACAACTATTATTATAATATCACTTTCATAGATTGCAATTAGTCTTCCTTTTCAAATATTAAACTATCAAGATGTTTTTTAGATGGACAAACACTAAAGCCTCTTCTTCTAACTTCTAAGGCCTGTAAATGATCAGATGAACTCAATCTTCTGTGTCGGATCGATCATTTACACTCGTTTAGCAAAACACAGAGACGTGATCATCCGTCATCAGGGTCCCGCGGAGAGTTGCCGGCAGTCTCGGTCGTGTTTACAGGCGTTTGAGGACGTGAAGAACTTCTGTAGACCCAAACACACGTTTATGTTGCAAATGAGGGAAGAGGGCGGCCGGGGATTGTGGGTAATGGTTTCCATCGCTCAGGTTGATCCATCATGTAAATGTGTGCGTGTAATTGCGATGACTGATGTGAACGACAGCGTTTACAGAGGAACAGGCTCTAATGGCTTCAAGGTCAACAGAAATGAGACTCATGACAGACGAGTCTCAGATTGAACTGTGCCGATGTTTGTCTTGTTTGTCGGGCTGCGTCTACATTCATCTGGAGGCATTTGAAATCAGTTTTTTCTCTAACATCGAAACTGTTTTCCATTGGCACTTAAACGCCACGAGACGCTGAAATAATGTGTGAAGCGTAGTGAAAGCTCACTGACATGAGAACAGATATAATACAGTTCTTGGGCTTTTCGTCCGGCAGGATCATTTTATCCCCAAAATATCCAACTGTTGACTTCTTTATCCAGCTCAAACATCTAAACATACTGGAATCAAGACACATTTACTGGAGAAGCGAAATCACTGAAGATATCACTCTGTTTGTGCACTTTCTGTAAACGACGTGTATCGCTATACAAATAAATGTGCGTTGAATATGAATTTAAGAATGTTTAGATGTTAAAATCCTCTTTCTTGCGTACAGAAGGTCAAAGCGTGTGTATAGAGAAGTGCTGGTTCCCCGTGATGTTTGCTGGGAACACATTCCCTCAGTGCCATATGGCTGAGGCACACAGACGGCTCTTAATTTGCCTGGATATACACACACAGACTCGTTTCTAACCCGTCTAATCCTCGCATATCTAATCGCTAATCAGGACTGGGCCTGAACTCTGGCTCTCCGCTGGTCCTCGTCTCTCCTCGTGACAGATGTCGAGTCTCTTCACACTCTCTCCAGTCCAGATGAATGGCCGGATCTGGACGAGTTATCTCAGATTATCCAGTGCTTCTGACAGCCTGTGCTAATCATACGCTCGCGCTCACTTTCAGTTTTCAAGGCTAATCTACGGTTTACAGGAATTCTAGATCCTCTGAAGTCACGTTATACTCAGTGTTGTGCTTTCATTCACATCTGAATTTTCTGACGACTGAGTTTGAATGTGAGTTTTGATGCAGTGACATCCATCCATCCAATGTTCTATTGTTCTGTCCGCCCATCCATCCATCCATCCATCCATCCATCCATCCATCCATCCATCCATCCATCCATCCATCCATTCATCCAATGTTCTATTGTTCTGTCCGCCCATCCATTCATCCATCCATCCATCCATCATCCATCCAATGTTCTATTGTTCTGTCCATCCATCCATCCATCCATCCATCCATCCATCCATCCATTCATCCAATGTTCTATTGTTCTGTCCGCCCATCCATCCATCCATCCATCCATCCATCCATCCATCCATCCATCCATCCATCCATCCATCCATCCATCCATCCATCCATCCATCCATCCATTCATCCAATGTTCTATTGTTCTGTCCGCCCATCCATCCATCCATCCATCCATCCATCCATCCATCCATCCAATGTTCTATTGTTCTGTCCGCCCATCCATCCATCCATCCATCCATCCATCCATCCATCCATCCATCCATCCATCCATCCAATGTTCTATTGTTCTGTCCGCCCATCCATCCATCCATCCATCCATCCATCCATCCATCCATCCATCCATCCATCCATCCATCCATCCATCCATCCATCCATCCATCCAATGTTCTATTGTTCTGTCCGCCCATCCATCCATCCATCCATCCATCCATCCATCCAATGTTCTATTGTTCTGTCCGCCCATCCATCCATCCATCCATCCATCCAATGTTCTATTGTTCTGTCCGCCCATCCATCCATCCATCCATCCATCCATCCATCCATCCATCCATCCATCCAATGTTCTATTGTTCTGTCCGCCCATCCATCCATCCATCCATCCATCCATCCATCCATCCATCCATCCATCCATCCATCCAATGTTCTATTGTTCTGTCCGCCCATCCATCCATCCATCCATCCATCCATCCATCCATCCATCCATCTATTGTTCAATCCTTCCATCTATCCAGCGGGCCGAACCCCGTGAGTTCTGTTTTGTCTTTGAGTTTGAGAAGGTTTGTGTCCAGCTAACTCTTTATGTCCTTCAGGCAGTTGATAAGTGGTGGAAGGGGAGGAGAGGGCTTGGTACCAGCGAGGCCAATGAGATCGTAGAGTTGAGTGAGAGGAATGGAGTGGGAGACTGTAATGAAGGCTGGAGAAGGAGAATTAAAACGCTGACGTGGCCAGAGTCAGCTCCCATGAGAAGGTCATTTGTGATTTTGATGAGGGCAGTTTCTGTGCTATGATGTGTCCTGAAACCCGATTGAAATGGCTCATAGAGGTTGTGCTGAAGCATATGATGGTTGAGTTGAGCTCTTTACAGATGGGTTGGGGTCGTACCCGAGGAGCATAGCAGGTCCAGTGGATGACCTTTAGCATGTGTGGGGCCGTTGACATCTTGTGTCAAATCAAAGCAGTGCAGTAATGACAACGATTCTGCAGCGTAAACGTTACTGGAATCAATGTGGATGTTAAAGTGACCAAGTAAGAAGGTAGAGGTGGGGCAGATCAGAGCAAGGAGGTCAGAGGCAGGACACCGGCAGATGCCTTAGGCGGGCGATAGACACGGACCACTCGCAGCCGCAGATCGAGGCCCAGACAGAGCAAAGTGAATGCATTCAAATGAAGAGGCGTGTACTGGAAATTCTTTTATCTGGAAATCTGCATGATGTATGACAGCCAGTCCCCCCTCCACGTCCAGAACTACGGGGCCTTTGAGTCTTACTATAGCGTTGGGGGTAGCTTGGTTAAGTCCATTTGGTTCTGCCAAGTTTCAATCAGACATAGAAAATCCAGTGTCCTGTCAGTTTGTCATGTATGAGTAGCACTTTATTATTTAGTGAACGAGTGTTCAGCTGCATAAATGAGACAGACTTAAAGGGATACTCCACTTTTTTTGGAAATAGGCTCATTTTACAACTCCCCCAGAGTTAAACAGTTGAGTTTTACCGTTTTCGAAACCGTTCAGCCAATTTTTTCTGATATTTAGAAGAATGTCAGTATGAATTGTCTGATATTTAGAAGAATGACAGTTTCTGGTCTCATTGACTTCTATAGTAGGAAAAAATATACTATGGAAGTCAATGAGACCAGAAACTGTCTGGTTACTAATATTCTTCTAAATATCAGAAAATCGGCTGGACGGATTCAAAAACGGTAAAACTCAACTGTTTAACTCTGGGGGAGTGGTAAAATGAGCCTATTAACAAAAAAAAGTGGAGTATCCCTTTAAGGACAGATGTATTGGTATGAGAGATGACATCATCAGCCCGTTCTAATCAGTGTAGGCGTGGCTCGTTCTGATGACGTCGTCGCTGGGCAGTGATGGACCGAAAAGCAAGGCATATGGGTGTTTGTTTTCATAAAACTATTTAGAGAACATTCATGATTTTATTTTCTATTTTATGCCGTATAGCTCAAATAAACAAACCTATACATGTACATGGGAAAATTTTGTTAATATTAATAATCAGTTTTTGAAATTTACATTTATGCATTTAATATTTCCCCACATGATTTAGCAGAACAAGTTCTTTGTTTAACCCTAACATGGAGCAGCTTATCATTGTTATTGATTTGTTTTATGTCAAATCTTTGGCCACATTTACATCACATGATCACATGGTCCAAGTGACCCAGATCTGATGTTTTCCTCCCATGCGACCCGCGATCGCGAGCGAGTAAATGATGACAGAATAATGATTTTCGGGTGAGCTGTCCCTTTAAATCCGTCCTCATTGAGCTGATGTTCTGGAATGAAATGGGAATTTGGCAGATTTTCCAGTGGAGGATGGGATTCGGTTGTCCTTCACCTGTCAATTAGAGCATCCCGAGCACTAACCGGGATCACATTACATTCTGTGGGAAATCCAATCTGTGTTGTGTGAAAAATGACAGCGCTTCAATTCTCCCCGTCACATGGGTCCAATTCTCCAGCAGTCCCCTTGGATCCTAATTGAATTGGCATGTCAAGGATGTGGATCCCAGACGAGCATCAGGATTCATGCATTATTGTGTGTGTGTGTGTGTGTGAATGAGGCTTCATGCATTATTCCGTCCACACTTGATGAGGGATAGAGGATGACATTGGCGTGTTGGAATGCGTTTGCTTGGATCTGCAGATATGCATGTTGCCTGGTGACATATGACTAAACCAAATTAATGGCCCCAGTGGAAGAGTTAACAGTGTGTGTGTGTGTGTGTGTGTGTGTGTCAAGTCACCTTCATTTATGCAGCGCTTTTAACAACATAGATGTTTCAAAGCAGCTTCACAGTCATAACAGGGAATGAAAGTAACCGTGTTTCGGCTTTACAGCAGATCTAGTGTAAAAGTATTGTCCAGATAAAGTTAGTTGATCAGTAGGAGATGCTTGGCATAGTAAACTGCACCAAAAGCCATTGATTGTTGTGTCCTACGCTTGAAGTGCCTCTAATAAGCCGTCCAGACTCGGCCATGGTTGTTTTCCCATTGAGGACATCAGCAAGTTCCCGCTGTGCATTTAGACGAGGGTTAGAGAGCTGGCGGGGGGCCGATTAACTGATGCCATATATTACAGTGGATACTAATTCCATGTTTGTATAATAATATTATTAAGTGCAAGCAAATAGCAGAGGGCCTAAAACAGAGCTGTAATCTGTGGTGGGATTTGTTTTTTCTCTGAATCATTGACACACGCAAGCTTACTCTTCTGATAGAGAGAGAGAGATGTGATGTATGGAAGCTTATATCCATTCAGTTCACTTTTTTATAGCTTTATATAACAGTGGAAACTAATTCCGTGTTTTTATAATAATATTATTAATGGCAGCAAACAGCAGCGGGCCTAAAACAGAGCTTTGCTGCACTCCATAATTTACTGATATATTTTTCCCCATTTAAAGACCAAATGGTATCAGTTTGATAGGATCTAAATCAGCTTAAAGGGACACAAGGCAGTTATTTTAGCTTAATTTTACAGCTTCAGAGTTATTGAAATGGTTATATGACTTCTTTCGGGTTGAATGGTGGGTGTCTCGACCCCCCCTGGTGCCTGTGAGCGGAAAAATCTCACTTGCAGTTTCTGGCCGGCGGCTCGCCGCACTGAAGTATCGCGTGATATCAGCTCTCGCGATGTAACATATTCCTTTGCGAGTCTTGCGGCAACACCGCACATATCCAGGAACAAGGTCGACAAGGATGGAGTTTGTCACACTATCGTCATGGCAGAGCCGGCATATAAGATATAGAAAGCTAGGAAAGCATTGTCGGAGGAACAGAGAAAGAGGAAAAAGCAGACTGACCGAGCGAGGAGTCAGACGCGAGAATAGCCGTAATGCGCATGTGATATGTCCCCATTGAAGCATCTCGCAGCACGTATGTACCAATACAAACAAATAAAACATCTCCAGGTAACTCTAGTACATTCATTTATTTCGTTTGTTAAATAAGAGTCGATCTGAAATGTGTTGTTTTTGAATTCAAGTGACCAAAGTGCTCGTTGCCGCTGCGATCAGTTTCAGTGGATTCAGTGTTCTGTTGTGATATTCAAACGGACTCGCGCTCATTGCTCAATCCATTGCGGGGACTGAGAGACTCATTACGGTGAAATCACAAAACCCAATGCACAAAAAACATGTCCCTACTTGAAATACAGCCACTAATATTTAATCGGTGTTGATGAGGAAAATAAACTATACTATTGGTAAGAATTAGAACCTAGAACCTGTGAAAAACATGGCAAAAGCATCCTCTGGACCACTAAAGTTCATGGGGATATGTATTTAATCACGTGAAAATTCTCACCACTAACAACATATATTAGATCTCATTAAACAACAACATAAACACAATGTAGTATACTATGTAACACATCATGCCCTCCGTGAGTGGTATTTACAACAGTAATGTTAAAAACAAGTACTCCACAGTTACTCTAGGGGTCGCTGTTTGACAGCATTGTCGTCTAGTGCCCCTTTAATTCCAGTCCCCGAATATCAGTGTACTTTTGCAGTCGATCTCAGAGTATTTTATAGGGGTGTAACAATATATCGCAAAATAAAAATGCGTCAATCTGTTTTGTGTATAGGTCACCCTGGATAAAAATTTCTGTGTGAGAACAAAAGAGTTTTACTGTCAGTACTACATTAAACTAATGTTGAATATAATACTGTATATGATAATGCAATGGTGGATGTTTGTGTAAAAGTGTCCTACATTATTTTATAAATATTTAGTCAGTGCATATTCGTCTAAAATCACTTAAAATAAGCTGTATTTTCAGCTTCAGAATCATGAATATTGTTATTCTGACGTCTCTATCATCTGTGCTTTGGGTTTCAGCACCGAGTCCAAAAGCCTGTTCATTTACACACACCAAAGCATTTTAATAACAGTATATTTGTGTGAATCTTTTATCACGTCTTGGATTATCGCAATAATATTGTATCGTGTACTTCATGTATCGTATGTATCGAATCGTGACGTGAGTGTATCGTTACACCCCTATTTTATGATCTATAGTGTCGATCGCAGCAAGTAAAGCTAGTATTGAGAGACAGCCTGCGTCAGAAGCTAGAAGGGGGTCTTTTGTAATTTTAACAAGTTCAGTTTCTGTGCTATAATGGGCCTGCAATGACATTTTAATAATGATATCTTTTTTTTTTGAGACGACAACTTTTTGTGGTATTTTAGACATACGTAAGATCTGAAAGGGATCCAATTAATTTGAATCTAATTGTGGTTTCTTTTGAAGTCTGCCATAGAATACAAAGTAAAAGTAACTGCAAGTTTTCCCTTGAAATTCTACGGAGGAGTATTGCATTCACTTAAAGAAGAAAAAATCGACTCTGTTTTTCTGAATTAACAAGTTAATTATCTCAGAATTACGAGATATTTTTTCATGGAAAAAAGTTTTTGCTCTGTTTTTCTGATTTAATGAGTTAATTTTTCATGAGAAAAAAAGTTTTTGCTCTGTTTTTAACAGAGCAAAAAAAAAAAATCCATGAAAAATTAACTTGTTAATTCAGAAAAACAGAGCAAAAAAAAAATCCATGAAAAATTAACTCGTTAATTCAGAAAAACAGAGCAAAAACTTTTTTTCTTATGAAAAATTAACTCATTAATTCAGAAAAACAGAGCAAAATGTTTTTTCTCATGAAAAATTAACTTGTTAATTCAGAAAAACAGAGCAAAACTTTTTTCTCATGAAAATATAACTCATTAATTCAGAAAAACAAAGCAAAAACTTTTTTTCTCATGAAAAATTAACTCATTTATTCAGAAAAACAGAGCACATTTTTTTTTTATCATGAAAAATTAACTCGTTAAATTCAGAAAAACAGAGCAAAAAAAATTTCTCATGAAAAATTAACTTGTTAATTCAGAAAAACAGCAAAAAAAATTTCTCATGAAAAATTAACTCGTTAATTCAGAAAAAACAGAGCAAAAACTTTTTTCTCATGAAAATTAACTCATTTATTCAGAAAAACAGAGCAAAATTTTTTTTTCTCATGAAAAATTAACTTGTTAATTCAGAAAAACAGAGCAAAAAAAAAATCCATGAAAAATAAACTCGTTTATTCAGAAAAACAGAGCAAATTTTTTTTCTCATGAAAAATTAACTCGTTAATTCAGAAAAACAGAGCAAAAATTTTTTTTCTCATGAAAAATTAACTCGTCAATTCAGAAAAACAGAGCAAAAAAAATTTTCTCATGAAAATTAACTTGTTAATTCAGAGAAACAGAGCAAAATTTTTTTCTCATGAAAAATTAACTTGTTAATTCAGAAAAACAGCAAAAAATTTTTCTCATGAAAAATTAACTCGTTAATTCAGAAAAAACAGAGCAAAAACTTTTTTCTCATGAAAATTAACTCATTTATTCAGAAAAACAGAGCAAAATTTTTTTTTCTCATGAAAAATTAACTCGTCAATTCAGAAAAACAGAGCAAAAAAAATTTTCTCATGAAAATTAACTTGTTAATTCAGAGAAACAGAGCAAAATTTTTTTCTCATGAAAAATTAACTTGTTTATTCAGAAAAACAGAGCAAAAAAAATTTCCATGAAAAATTAACTCGTTAATTCAGAAAAACAGAATAGATTTTTTTTCTTCAAGTGAATGCAATACGTCTCCGTAAAATTCTGATTGTATTTCACAGCAGAACTGATTGTGCTTCTGTTATTGTCCGGTTTATCACTGTGAAGCTGCTGAAATAATCTGTCCTGTATAAAGTGCAGTAGAAATAAATTGTCTTGATGATGTGAGTCGACCTCTGACCTCATGCAAATGGTCGGATGTCAGATGTTCACCTCTACACGCCAGTCATAACGTCACAGAAACAGGTTTGATGTCAGATGGTCACCTAGTAGTGTGTGCAGAAACAAGTCCGGCGCAGGATTAGCGGGTCAGCAGCACAATCACACACACACACACACACACACACGTGTGCTTCAGAAACGACACATGGATGCTTTATTCAGAGCGCATGGAATAATAAGGCCTTTATGTTCTTATAATAATACCTCTATATTTCTCGAGCGTTTCGTGACATAGACGCTTTAATAGCTCTCTGAAAGCTTAGAGTAATTACAGCGTTACACGGCTATATAAGAGGAAGATGACAAGTCATTTAGTGAAAGAACATCTTTACAACTGTGTGTGTGTGTGTTTCTGAGGTTTCATATCTTAATTGCTATTGTGCGTATGTATAATTAAGGGTAGTTTAGGTCATTAACTGTAGGAAACATCACTGGTTTC
This sequence comes from Cyprinella venusta, assembly GCA_038021265.1. Taxonomy (NCBI): domain Eukaryota; kingdom Metazoa; phylum Chordata; class Actinopteri; order Cypriniformes; family Leuciscidae; genus Cyprinella; species Cyprinella venusta. The sequence continues at coordinate 49,026,794 of CM075865.1, read as the reverse complement.
CACCTCTTCCAAGTTCTACACAAGTTATGACGAGAACACATCATAATTCAGACCGAATGCAGTGATTAGACGATTTTATGGTCCTACGCCTTCCACTGAAGATATATATATATATATATATATGAAGAGTTCAGATGCAAAAGCCTCTAAGTGCCATTTTAAATTTTCTTCTAAAATGATCATTTTTATCAAGCTTGTATATTTAAGTTCAGTAATTTCACTTAAATGACAATTAATAGGTAATCTTCATTGCCATTTAAGTGAAATTACTGAACTTAAATATACAAGCTTGATAAAAATGATCATTTTAGAAGAAAATTTAAAATGGCACTTAGAGGCTTTTGCATCTGAACTCTTCATATATAAACACGTCACACGCATCACACACACATGACCAGCGCCGGCCAATGGTGAGCCTCGAGAGAGGAAATGAATAGTTGAATAAAGTCGTTATTTTTGTTTTGTTTGTTTGCGCACAGAAAGTATTCTCATCGCTTGATGAATTTAGGATTGAGCCGCTTTCATCACTCGGACTATTTTAACGATGTCTTTAATAACTTTCTGGGCCGCAGAAGCCGATGGAGGAGTGATCCAGCTCTCAGATTTAATCACAAATATTTTAATTTGCGTCCCGAAGATGAACGAAAGTCTTACGGGGTTGAACAACACAATGGAGAGTAAATACTGACAGAGTTTACATTTTGCGTGAACTATCCCTTTAAGTTTATCAAGCGACGAGAATACTTTTTGTGCGCAAAAAAAAAACAAACAAAAACATGGACTTTATTATTGAGACTTTACACTACGTAAACTTTGCATTGAGAGGTCAGATTGGGTTAGCTGGACAGACATTAAAGCACCACGCGCATGATAACAGTGGCCCGTTTGACGTGAATCACATGTTTCATATGAGACATATCGACGTCTTTTACAAGTTAATCAGAGTTTTTGCTATGCTAATCTCAGGCGCTGTTTATGTGCTTTATTTACCGTTAAACGCGTGTCATGTGACTCTGATGTCTGTAAAAGCCTGAAGTCTAGGGCTGTAGTCAACCAAAGAAATCCTTAGTCGACCAAAGTCTTGTCCTGCGCAACGATTAGTCGACAAAAAAAAAAACTGTGATGTTTTGATTGAACATTTTTTAAAGCATTGAGCATTTATAAAACAACAACGAAAAAACATCACAAATAAATAAAAATATAATAATAATACAGTTCTTTGAAAATTAAGTGATTTTTTTAACTGTAAGAAGTGAGGAGCTCTGTCCTAAGACTATAGTGACAGTCACAATCATGCACCTGACCACAAAAAATATAACTGCTATCTGCCACATAATGAAAAATCCCAACAAAAGCTCTCGTTTATACAGGCTTTATATTCTTCTTTACTTTCAAAGCTACGGGTTAACTTTCGTCCTGACGATCAAGGTGTTTTAAAGCAACACACAAAAAACCCAAAATAGCCTAAAAACAATCCTAATAATAGGCTGTAGGACCGCGTATAGGTTTATTTTCGTTTTGTTGCATTATTTAGGCTATTTTCAAATGCGTCAAGTGTACAAATAAAAACCAAAACTTATTAAGAAAACACAATCTATTGAGTCAGCATATAGCCATTAAAAGGCTGCTCACGTCTTTTGCGTGCTCAAGTTCGATTTCAAATGTAGGCGCGGGACTTGCGCTCATAATGGAGTAACGCGGTCGCCTCCCTCCACAGTCTTGTCGTCTTTGTTTTACAATGCAACCAGACAAAAGATTTAGATTTCCTGGACATTTTGTCGACTAAAGCCAAAGCAAGCAGCGTTCTGACTGAATGAATACAGCATCCCTTACCGAGAGCCAAGCAGCAGCGGTTCCCGAGTGTTCAATGTGTGTGCGCTAAACTGTGGTGCAGTTACAAAAATAGCCTAAATTAAAGCATTTAAGGATGGGGACAAAACATAGGCTAATTATATTTAGAATACAGTAATAAATAACTGCTTATAAAGGAATAAATATCAAGGAGTAAATCATTGAAAAATTCTTTCTAATGGTAAAAAAATGCGACTGGTCGACCAATAAGAATGTCAGTCGACCAAGACGGCATCGACTGATTAGTCGACTAAACGACTAAAGTTGACAGCCCTAGTAATCTGCTCCCCGGCCAGTAGATGGCGATGAAACACTATAGACTGAGAGATTCTGCTCAGAGATTCCCGCTTTTGTTGTCTACACAAAGACCATTTTCAAAAACGTGCGCTTTGAACCCCGTTTTCAAAAGTTTGCGTTTTCCGGCACCCAAAACACCGTCGTTGTGTAAATGAGCGGCCAAAACGCTAAAACGTTTTACGTTTTGAGTTGAAAATGGTGTCGTGTAAACATAATTATATTTAGTGTAATTATATTTAGAATACAGTAATAAATAACTGCTTATAAAGGAATAAATATCAAGGGGTAAATCATTGAAAAGTTCTTTCTATTGGTAAAAAAAAATGCGACTGGTCGACCAATAAGAATGTCAGTCGACCAAGACGGCATCGACCGATTATTCGACTAAATGACTAAAGTTGACAGCCCTAAAAAGAACAATGAAGAATTCACTTCAGATCTTAAACGAATGGAAACGAGTGTGTTCTTTGACAAAGATTGGTTAAAGTAACGCAGTAGCCTATGTATTTGAAAACGTTTAAATGTTGTAATATTTGTGTATTTGATTATGTAGCCTATTATCATTTTCTTGCTCTCTGGTGCCGCGAGACTCCGCCCACACGCTGCTCTGATTGGCTGTGGGTTTTGATTGATTTTGACGGGTCTCGCCGTGTACAGACGCATTATTTGTCGCGTCTGGTTAGGACGTGGTGTCTAACCGACGGCATCATGTGTTTCAGGAGTCATGTGTGTATCACGCGTGTTCCCGTCTCACGTGTGTGGCGGCACACACACTCTTCAGTGGCTCTGCTGTAATTTCCTCGGACAGTTTTAAACTCAGCACATCTGAGAGCGACAGGTTTGTGTCACAGCGCTGGAATATTAGATTGAGCCGGCGCTGAGGTCGAGCCCTGAGCTCATAAACATAAAGATTACATTGTTTTAAGAACAGATACGGAAATAACCGGAGAGCACCTCCGGCAGCGCTGCTGTAATCTCCCATAATCTCCCGGCGACTGACTGTCAAATTACAGTATGAAGCTCACCGGTAGATTACTGTAAGACTTCTGCTGCTGATTCTGGTCCCTCAAAGACTCTTTCAGTGATCAGGGCTGAACCCTCGGCACCAAGTGTTGACTGAAACATTTGATGTTTTATTTTTTACTTCTTCGAAATCTGTAAAGATTTTGGCATTCTCTGTGTGAACACACACACACACACACACATGATGGGCGTGACTGGAACAGGTGTAATGGTCCTGATATCAGAAATGGCGCATTGTAAATGAATGCGAGACGAGTTTCCTCTAGTGGAAGCGTTTGGAACTGCAGCCGAACAACATCTCACTGAACGCTCGTTTACTGAGAGATCAGCTCACACGCCCAACACACACTTACGCCTCTATGGCAAGCCGTTTTAGCTTTTAATCATTCGCAGAATATGAATTCTTGATATCAACAATTGAATTGCTGATATTGTATTTTCACTAGTGAAATGTCACCATAGGCTGCCATTCAAAATGAATTGTTGATATCAAGAAATGATTTTTTACTAGTAGAAATATCATTTTTGATATCAATAATTACATTGTTACTAGTAAAAATGTGAATTCCTGATATCAATAATTCAATTGTCACTAGTTGAAATGTCTATTCTTGATATCAACAATTCAATTTTTACTAGTAAAAATTACCATTTTTGATATCTGAAAATGTATTGCTGATATCAATATTAATTCAGATATCTAAAATGGCTTTCTTACTAGTAACAATCACATTCATGATATCAGAAATTAACATTGTCACTAGTGAAAATTAAATTATTGATATCAAAAATGAACTTTTTTACTAGTAGCAATTCAATTGTTGATATCAAGAATAGACATTTCAACTAGTAACAATTGAATTCTTGATATCATAAATAAAGGTTGTTACTAGTAATAATTGTATTTCTGATATGTGAAATTGGAATTTCAACTAGTAAGAAATCAATTCTTGAAATCAACAATTGGTTTTGAATGGCAGCCTATGGGGACATTTCACTAGTGAAAATACAGTTGTTGATATCAAGAATTACATTTTTGATATCAAGAATTGCATTTTTGATATCAAATATGTAATTCTTGATATCAACAATTGAATTCTTGATATCAAAAATGTAATTGTTGATATCAAGAATTCATATCCTGGAAACGAATAAAAGCTAAAACGGCTTGCCATAACGCCTCACGTTATCTCCGTCTCAGAGGAACACCGGATTCTGAACATATACACTTCATAAAAAAACTCTATTTTTGTGCATTTTTCATAACAATAAACGTAAAACTGTGGTGTTTGAGAAGAGATCAAACTTCAGTCTGTCGCTCTAAAGCGTTCCAGATTCGACATTAAATTATCAGCTCTACGCTCAAAAACAGAATAAATGGATTATAAATACAGCGGAAATATCATTTAGTACCATAAAATCCCCTAAAAATACTAAATATTAAATCAAAAAAACATTATCAAACTAAAATATACTACATTATTTCATTGAAATAAAACTAAATTCTGTCATTTTTGACGACAGCAGTGATTATTAACAACCGTTTGCTTGCTTAGTGTGAATCAGACATGATTTATAACTAATCACAACAGGCTTGATTGTTTGTATGAAGAGCGCGTCACATGATGATCACAGAGATCATGACGAAGGACACGTATACACTCGGGCCATCGGTCAGACACACACACACACACACACACATGAATAATACTAATTAGTGGCTTTAATCAACAGCCTGTGGGGTGAAATACAGTCTCATTAGCGGAGTCAGCGCGTGTGATGCGTTGGGTCTCAGAGCGAGCCTTCAGACACCGCGACCTTTGACCTTATGCAAAGCTGCAGGGGCCATGTGTTTAATATTCATTATTTAATATTCTCTGTCTGACGCAGCTCTCCTCAGTGACTAAAAATACATCACTATGACTAGACAAATACATCTACACACCTGTGTTCATCAGATCCTCATATTAGGGTCATGTGACACTGAAGACTGGAGTAATGATGATCAATCACACTGTACTGTATATTCACATAAAGAACATATTTAACATTGTCATAATATTTAACGACAGTGAACACATTTCTTGATTCAATAATGTCTAGATGTTTGTTAGAAGAGCATCATGTGGATCCAGCATACGGCTCATCTGTGATCAGGCATTAATATCAGTGTGTGTGTGTGTGTGTGTGTGTGTGTGTGTGTGTGTGACTGTGGCCCTGCTGTCGAGATCCAGTGACGGGTGGCTGGACAATAGAGGGACAGATTGTGTGTGTGTGTGTGTGTGCTCCGGCATATGGGGGCCGGTGTGTGAAGAGCTCGTTGTGTGTGTCGGTCAGGGGTCTCGGGGAACAAGACGAGGCCGACGACAGCCCAGGTCACGCTCCCTCTTGACCTTTATGACCTCTGCCGCTCGGGGTCAAACTAAACTTTGATTGTGTTTGTTTTGGAGAGACAGAAACACTCGCACACTTTTGTTTTTTGAGGGTTTTTTAACTTTTCTCTGTTTCTAGAGGATATATTAAAATGGAACCAAATGAAAATATAACAATTCCCTGAAACAGTGATTTTTATTTTGAGAAAGGCTGCATAGTAGACTTATATATATATATATATATATATATATATATATATATATATATATATATATATATATTCTGAAATGTTTTTCTAATCTGTCTAAAATAACTGAAAATATGAGGTTACTTTTAGGGCTGTCAAAACGATTAATCGCGATTAATCGCATCCAAAATAAAAGTTTGTGTTTACATAATATATGTGGGTGCACTGTGTATAATTATTTTGTGTATATATATATATATAAAAACACACATGCATGTATATTTAAGAAAAAAAAATTATTTATATATATAATATTTATATTTATATATAATATAAATTATATATAAATCTATACACAGTGTATACATGAAAATATTTCTTAAATATATACAAGCATGTGTGTGTATTTATATATATATATATATATATATAATAATTATACACAGTGCACCCACATATATTATGTAAACACAAACTTTTATTTTGGATGCGATTAATCGCGATTAATCGTTTTGACAGCCCTAGTTACTTTACAGCAGAACTGTTGTGTTATATCCTGTTTTTTCTGGATTTGTTTTCTTTTTAAAAAAATTTTTTTTTTTTAAATTATTTTATCAGAACAAGGTTCATTGGAAGTATACGGTGACATGAACACTATTAAAGGCCTGGCTTTTTCCAGATTTCCCCCACAGATTCCCATCCCAACACAACAACACAACACAACATCTGAACATCAACAACTGGATTTGTTTTCTAATGAATATTTTTAAATGTAACCAGATGAAAATATAACAGTTCCTTTAAACGGAGCATTAGTTCCTTTATTGTGGTGTGTTGCGTTGAAGAGCTGTGTGTGTGTGTCTGCTCTTAGTTTAATGAACTTGTTTTGGGGTGAAGAGCAGTGTGTGTGTGTGTGTGTGTGTGTGTGTGTCTAATAGACGCAGGGTCGCTGAGGTTTGCAGAAACACATTCTTCTATCAGTGCATGATTAATATAAGATGTAAATCTTTATATGATGCACACAGGTATGCATGTATTGTTATATAGCAGCCAGTCGGTGTGTTTGGCTTTAAATTATTAGAGTTTAATTTAATAAATGTGCTGCTATCTGTGATGTAGAACTGCTGTGATTCAGATCTCTGTAGATTTGGACTCGTTGTGGAAAGCAGCACTATACAGATAAATGTGAATTGAATTGTGAATGTTGCAGGTGTTAGTCGCTGGGATATTGTGCTGATAATGCTACTTCCATACACACACACACACACAGTAGTAATCCAGATGCTGATCACCCTGATCTGTAAAGCACAGCTTTCTTCTGAGCTCAGGATACAGAGAGACGTAAGATCGGGCTTTTCCTCGGCAGTGTCCAAATCCCCGGCTGTGTTTCCCTGAATGGAGATGTGAGGGAGTGTGTGTGAGGGAGTGTGTGTGATATTCATGTTGAGGAAGGAAAGGCTTAAGGGCATTACGGATCTTCCCAGATCCTCTTAGAAAGCAGAATACACAGCGCTGCTATTGATCGCCGGGAATGTCGGATTTATTCAAGGATTGAGAGAATTCCTCACTGCGGTGTCTTCTTCTGGCTTCTCTAGGCCTTAAAGGTCTCTCAGTGTGTGTGTGTGTGTGTGTGTGTGATATTGATCGAGGCCGGCCGCTGTTCTCTGATTCAGGGAGATTGTCAGACGGATGAATCCATCAGTGCATCTGCTCTGAACACCACAGTTTATTCCCCTTCATTAAAACTCTTAGAAGAGAAACGCAGTGTGTGTGTGTGTGTGTGAGGAAACAACAGGATCTGTGTGTGAATCATGGAAGATTTGTTAATGATCCTACAAGTTCAAACCATCAAGATATGAGGAAAATATAGAAATATATGAAATATTTTGCGTATGAGGGAAGAACAAAAAAAACACTAAACTTGGTAAAGTTATGTATTTATCCGAACTCTCCAGACCGGCGACCGCAGGGATAATATCGGGAACGGGATCAATATCTCCTGTCAGACGAGGAAATCTCCCTCTGTCCGTCATATTCTGTCCATCACGTCCCGGCGTATCGACCCGAAGCGCTTCATCTCCGACACACAGATCCGCCTTAAACTTCAGTCCGCCTTAAACACTGAACAACTGAGCAGATTCTTACAAACTAATCCAGATTAACTCAATTAACTAGTCGTTGTTAATTATCTCCCTTATGTTCCCAGTCCATCTTCATCTGAATTACTGAAAGTGCATTATTTATTGTTTTGTAAAATATGGATTTACTTGGTCACAATAAATGGTCACAATACGTACATCAATATTTATAATAAAAGTTTAAAATAACACATAAATAACGATTTTGAGTAGGCTAAATATTTAGGGATGTATTTACTGAGTAATTATAAATATTTGTTTGTTTATGGGACAATAAAATGGCAATAAAGCACGAATGAGTTGAATAGAATGAGCCATTGATCAGTGTTGATATCTGGACTTCAGCGCTTCATTGATTTACTTTTATTTTGTGTTTGTCTCAGTTAGAGTGAGTGATTTGATTGAGTGTGTGTGTGTGTGTGTGTGTGTGTGTGTGTGTGAGCTCTTGATCAACTGGAGATGTTCAGTGGGATTGATCCTGAAACCAGGAGAAGCTTCAGTCAGTCACATAGAAACACTATCTCTCTCTCTCTCTCTCTCTCTCTCTCTCTCTCTCTCTCTCTCTCTCTCTCTCTCTCTCTCTCTCTCTCTCTCTCTCTCTATATATATATATATATATATATATATATCTACTCTACTCTATATCTGTCTTTCTCTCTCTCTCTCTCTCTCTCTATATATATATATATATATATATATCTACTCTACTCTATATCTGTCTTTCTCTCTCTCTCTCTCTCTCTCTCTTATATATATATATATATATCTACTCTGTCTTTTTCTCTCTCTCTTTTTTTCTTCCTCTGACTCAATCAGTAAATGACAGTGTAGTTCACATGCAGAATGATCCAGATGTTTTCAAACAGGGAATCTGACTCTGATAATCGCATTATTTCATCCCATCTAGTTTAATCCAGATTAGCTGCTGATCTTCTCTAATCTGACATCAATATAATCAACATGTTTTGCATGATAACATATCATTACAACACACTCTCATGTTTCATAAATCAAGCAGAAAGCAGAATTATTTTGGTTATATATTTATATGTATATATGAAGAGTTTGGTTCCAAAACGCTATAAATCCATTTTGATGAATTTGAGTAAAACTGTGTTTTCTTTAGCAAGAAAATGGGAAGATGAAAACCACTATTTTCAGTTTCAAATTTTCACACAGCATTTGTAGGTTATAATATCAATAAAAAATTAAATCCATGTATTGATTTTTAAAAAATGCAATAAAATCCATTAACTTATTTTTTTCAAAATGCAATTAATCGAAAAACTTTTATACACATCAAATTTCTTGTGTAATCCTATAAATCCATTGCTTTAATATAACAATATTCTGTAACACTTTAAGGGTACATGTCATGAATTATCATGAATTCATGGATAAAATGAATCATGCATGAATTATGCATTCATTCATACATTAATATCATCAGGAACTAACAACATTTTTTTAACAGTTCAACGTTTTTCATTCATGACTTCATGGATGAACAACACCTTAATTAAAACATTAACTAAGATGAGCACATCATCATGAATTATGATTATTAAGTATGATCTAACATTACTTCTGCATATCGCTGTTGTCAACCTAGGGATGTCGCCGCTGAGCTTTTTTTTGACGGCGATCAGCTGTAAAATGGCTCGGTCCTGCTCGGTTTTCGTTGACTTTGAATAAAACAACTGAAAGTTTTTCTAAAGATCGCTGGGGTCAGTGTGTCAGCGTTACAGAAGTTTGATGCTGTCGTGTGAGAACAAGCAACAGCCGGCATTTCCATCTCCCGAGTGCCTCATCTTCTTAATCTCCTCACGTACTAAATGATTCGATTCTGATGTCACGTCTACCCATGCAGGATGGCTTACCCTCCGCAGGTTCACCAATGCTGTCAAAATTATTCATTTCTTTGTTTGTTTGTTGATCGAAAGGACACAATAGAGAATCCCTCGGAAGCCCCGTGTAGTTAAAGCGCTTCCGTTACTGTTTACATTGCGTGAATGGTGCGTTGTGATCGGTTAAGCGGATATGTCGCATTTTGCAGAAAAGGGAGACTGGCGTTTGTCGCGGTTTGGAAAGAAAGGGAGAAAACATTACATAATAACACGGCGGATATCGCATTTTACGTCAAATTAAACATTGTTTTGTATCTGGTCGGTATTGAAAAGTCAGATTTTTGCAGTAACTCATTTTTTTAAAAAATGCCGTTTATCGCGTTTTGGAACCAAACTCTTCATATATTTGTTGATTCGAGTTTCTAATAATGATGATGTCAATGCTGCGTCACTCGGAAACACATGCAGTTATTTCACATCACAGCTTTTGCCATTTGATTTTTGCTTTATTTGGATTAACTATGCAGCACAATCACACTCTAGTGTTTTTGACCGTGTGTGTGTGTGTGTGTTAGACCCGCGGTGCGCACTCAGGGCGTCCCAGCATGCATGTGTGTATCTCATAAGTGTGTGTGTGTGTGGTTCCTGATGCCATTTCCAGTCAGTCGCTGACATAATTAATATGAATCTGTCGACTCTGTGATTTCCCGCGGTTTGTTTTGGGCTGCGGATATAAATCACGAGTGTGAACGGGGAGAGAGAGAGAGAGAGAGAGAGAGAGAGAGCCTGTCGAGCTCAGCTTTGATAAGAACACATGCTAATTTCCCAGGCGTTCCCGCTGAGCTATAGAGACAGATGACTCTCGCCAAGCGTTTTATTAAAGCTTATCGCGTTCGAGAGCTTCACACACACTCACACACACACACACACACACACACACACTCACACACACACACACACTTTCTGTCTTTAAAATGCGTCCATGTCACGACTCTACTTCTTCTCACTTCAAGAGCTGGATGATGGACTGTGCAGAACTTGAGCTGAATCACCACACTGATTCATAATGAATCAACACTGTTACTGAACTGAACTGAACTGAATCCACATTGAATCTGGACAGACAGACAGACAGACAGACAGACAGACAGACAGACAGACAGATAGATAGATAGATAGATAGATAGATAGATAGATAGATAGATAGATAGATAGATAGATAGATAGATAGATAGATAGATAGATAGATAGATAGATAGACAGATGGATAGACAGATGGATAGACAGATAGATAGATAGATAGATAGATAGATAGATAGATAGATAGATAGATAGATAGATAGATAGATAGATAGATAGATAGATAGACAGACAGACAGACAGACAGACAGACAGACAGACAGACAGACAGACAGACAGACAGACAGACAGACAGACAGACAGACAGATAGATAGATAGATAGATAGATAGATAGATGGACAGATAGACAGATAGACAGATAGACAGATAGATAGATAGATAGACAGATAGACAGATAGACAGATAGATAGACAGATAGATAGATAGATAGATAGATAGATAGATAGATAGATAGATAGATAGATAGAGAGATAGATAGATAGATAGATAGATAGATAGATAGATAGATAGACAGACAGATAGACAGATAGACAGATAGATAGATAGATAGATAGACAGATAGACAGATAGACAGATAGATAGATAGATAGATAGACAGATAGATAGATGGATAGATGGACAGATAGACAGATAGACAGATAGATAGATAGACAGATAGACAGATAGATAGATAGATAGATAGACAGATAGACAGATAGACAGACAGATAGATAGATAGATAGATAGACAGATAGATAGATAGATAGATAGATAGATAGATAGATAGATAGATAGATAGATAGATAGATAGATAGATAGATAGATAGATAGACTCTCTCTGACAGACAGGGTGTTTTAAGTGATTAAAGATGTTCCAGTGAACACGACAGTCTCAGAATGGGATTATTGGAATTAAATGCAAAGGTCAAACCTGTGTGAGAGAGAGAGAGAAAGAGAGAGAGAGAGAGAGAGAGAGATCGATAAGCTGACTGGACACACGGTAACCATAGTGACAGCCCATGATGAAGAGCTTCAGATGAGTGTGTGAGGAGTCTTCACCGGAGAATCTCATCATCACGTGTGATTTTTCACGAGTTTTGCGGCTCGTGTCGGGACTGGACGACCTGAACCAGCACTGGATAATCCAGACATGTTGGATAATCCTCATCAGACCCAGTGTTCCCTTTCATCCACCAGTCTGGAGTCCAGCTCAGTCTCACACTCGTACCCGTGTACTGTGTATGTGGAGATGAAGAGATGAAGGACACGCTTGTGTTTCGCTCTCTGTCACTCCTGATATCTTCATCCCGATTCAGCAGATATTCAGCTTTCTGGATCATGCACACACACACACACACACACACACACACACACACACACACACACACAGCCATTTAAAAGTTTTGGATCGGTAAGATTTGTAATGTTTTTAAAACGGCCTCTTCTGCTCACCGAGGCTGTGTTTATTTTATTAAAAAGAAGAAAAAAAACATTACTATTGCGAAATATTATTCCAGTGTAAATCTGCTGTTCTCTATGTGAACGTACACACCCATTCAATATCTCATTAATGCAGTTATCTAATCAACCAATCACATGGCAGTTCAGTGCATGTAGGGGTGTGGTCCTGGTCAAGACAATCTCCTGAACCCCAAACTGAATGTCCGAATGGGAAAGAAAGGGGATTTAAGCCGTTTTGAGTGTGGCATGGTTGTTGGTGTCTGAGTGTTTCACAATCTGCTCAGTTACTGGAATTTACACACACAACCATTCCTAGGGTTTACAAAGAATGGAGTGAAAAGGGAAAAACATCCAGTAAGCGATGGCAATCTTGTGGGCGAAAATGCCTTGTTGATGTGTAGGGTTGTGTATCGTTTGAATTTGAACGATTCTGATTCCGATTCCTTGTTTCGATTCCGGTTCACAACGATTCTTGATTCCGATTCTTTTAAGAGGCGGGGTCAAAAAAAGTTTAGCTAACCTTGCTAACCAACCTGATGTGATGCTGAAGTGTGAGCGTTTAGTTCACACACACTGCCTGCTGTATTTCCCATGCGGAGTGTGTCGTTCCGTCAGTCCGTCGCATTGAGAGTCTGGAGGAGTCCTGACAGGTTTTCTGCTTCGGCGTGTCACAGAAAGGACATCTCTCTTCGCACTCGTTCTGCTGTCCTCCTTTTGTCTTCACCGTCTCCATCTCTAAACGCTGTTCCATATGGAAGAGAGATGGAGACGAGGAGAATCTCACACACACACACACACACACACACGATGACGGCTGATCGACACTGAAGCGCTCACTATTCATCGTCTTCTCTGTTTCTGAGCATTTTCTGCTGTGATGTTGGGGGAAATCTCTCTCTCACACACACACACACACTCACACACACACACACACACACTCACACACACACACATTGAGGGCTGATTGACACTGAAGCGCTTGCCTTCTCTCTCGCTTTCTGATTTTCTGTTTTGGGGGAAATCTGTGCAATTCTGTAGAATGAACTTAACATGTTAAACAGAGCTGGAGTCCTTCGCTTCACACACACACACACACACACACACGTTCTGATATTTTTAGGATTTTTCAGTCAAGTTAAGCTTTTAGAAGCTCATTTCTGCTCTTGAGCGCTGAAGCATGTCTCTCATGAACCCAAATATTGCATAAGCGGTGTGTGTGAATGTCGTTGGATGTGTGTGTGTGTGTGTGATGGATGCATGTGGTGAAGACGGGTTTGTCACGCTGAGCGCTGAAGTATCGTCTCCTCACACACAAGACAAAGACACGGATAGCATGAGGTGCTTCTCAGCGGGGTCGAATTAGCATTTGAATTAGCGGCGGCTGATGCGCTTCATGCCGTCGCTGCGGAGGGTCGAGCATCCTGACACACACACACTCTCAGGGACACTTCAATGCACTCCCTGATGCGATACTGTAGTAGACGGTTGTATAGTTATCATTTTCTCTCTAATATTATGAATCTAGTAAGTAAAGAAGTTGATAAAGTCATTACTGCTGTGCGGCTTGAACACTTTATTTCTTGTTAATTTAGCCGCTGTATCAAATAAATACCTCGGGTTGTGTTTGTTTTCTTCTAAGAGGGTCGTAAAAGTGTTTCTTTCTGTATGCGATAGTGCTTTCTTTCCATGAAATGCGACACACCTCTAGTGTAGTTTTCTGCTTTTTATTCAGAACGTGAGTCTCGTATTTTATGAATATTGTATAATTTCTTCTGATTATGAAGTGTATAGCCGACTGATCTCCTGGTTGTGTGGTCCTCAGGCGCGGATCCCCCGTTCGCGGAGCTGCGGTTCGTCCGGGAGCCTCAGGACTCGGTGACGGTGCGTGGTGGAGTCCTGCAGCTGGACTGCGAGGCGTTCTCGGACCGGGGCGTGCCGGCGCTGGCGTGGAGGAAGGACGGGGTGTTGCTGAGCGCTGTGGTGGACGAGCGGAGGCTCCAGATGCCCAACGGCTCGCTGATCGTGCAGAACGTGCTCCACTCACGCCACCACCGGCCCGACGAGGGCTCGTACCAGTGCCTGGCCACGCTGGAGGGGGTGGGGGCCATCGTCAGCCGCACCGCACGGGTCATCGTCTCCGGTACACACTCACACACACACACACTCTCACACACACACACTCTCACACAAGCCGCGTTTCCATTACCCTTCAATTTGCGCAAATTGAGATTGCGAAATGAAAATACGCTCAATGGAAACACGTCAATTTGGCAAAAACTCAATTTATCGCAAAAAAGTTTTTACGCTCGCATGAGGAGGTTTTTCAGGCAATTCGAAAAAGGATTTTTCCGCAAAACTGCAATGGAAACGGATTTTGCGCATTTACAGTCACCTGACTTAGAAGACGGAGTGTGTTTTAGGTCCATGTCTGCAAATAATAATAATAATTATCATCATTAGCCTATTATAACATTTATTAGGCTACATATGTAGAAGACGCTTTTATCCAAAAAAGGAACAAAGCAATTCGTCACATCTCATCAGTACAGGTTGGACAATAATAATAATAGGGCTAAGATTATCACAAATAAACACTCAATTTTGACCAATATCCAAGAGTGTGTGTGAGTTTGGAGCACTGGATGGCAGACAGATGCGGGCGCGCCGTGAACACTTTCATTTTCCCATCAACAGTGGAAACAACTTAAAATACTCTATCATTTCTGGTTATACAGAAAATAATAATACATTATTTGCAACTACTTTTATTTGCGTAATGTCACAATAACAAGTAAACGTTGTTCTTTTGTAAAATAACATAAAACAATCAGGCGCGCTTTATGATCTTCGTGAACTGGAGCGCGAGAACTGAACCAATATCCTTTATAGACTAAAGCGTTAAATGTCCACTTTAAAAAGAACTAATTCGAATCGTAAACTAATACCTTCTGATTATGTAATCCGTATGAAAGGTGCCGTTCTCTCTAAAGGTGCATCCGGAGATTATGTTTTTAGCTCGTTATATTTTCAGACGCATTTATAATAACTCACCTATAGCCTGAAGCACTGCGGGAAAAATATCATAAATAGGCTATCCATGCTCTAATTTGGCCTTAGAAAACCAGTAAAATCTTCATTTTTTTCCCCATATTAATTTGTGAATATTTTAAATGTTTTAAAAAAAGTCATAAACAAATATCTGAAATTTCGTTGAGATATAGCGCAGCATCGGTGTGGTCAAACTAAAATGATGGTGTTCACGTTTGAGTTTTAAAAATACAACAACCGTTCATTTTTCATTTTACAATGACCGTTTGGACATAATACGAGATAGAGTTCTTTATTAAATTCATTTAAAAAAAAGAAACAATAATCACAGGAATAGCCTCTCTAAACCTCAAAGAAATGCCATCAAGACATCGAAGCAGAAATAAGGGAGAAACACCAGGAACTCTGTGTCTTTCCCTGCTATTAATGATTGGATAACACACCACGTCTCCTTCCATTAATAATAATAATAATAATAATAATGTCTAGTGCGGTGCATGGCTGTGAAATAAGTTAAGAAAAAAAGACGTTTTAGTCGCATAACATCGGTTAATGGAAACACCATCATTTCGCAATAGTTTTTCATCGAAATTTGGAAAATATCGCAAAAGTTTTGTGCAAATCTGTAATGGAAACGCGCCTACACACACACACACACACTCTCTCTCACACACACACACACACATACCCTTGTGGTGGGGAAGATAATGTAATGACATTACATATTCATACACAGCTTCATTATCACAGCATTAACCTCCTGCAGAAGGTCCTGTGTGTCCGTCAAAGCGATTACAGGCTCTCTTCTCTCTCTCTCACACACACACACACTGAAGGTGCTCTCCTACACTTCAGATTCCAGCATTCTTTAATATTCACACACACACACGAGTCAAGTGCAGCTTCATCACATTCCACTGTGTTTATGACTGGATTCTGTATCTGAATGAACTGAATGAAGGGCAGTTATAAGCAGCAGTCATTATCTGAGTGTGTGTGTGTGTGCGTGTGTGTGTGTGTGTGTGTGTGTGTGTGTGTGTGTGTTGAATAAAGCTGATTTAACAGCTAGAGTTCCGTATTCTTCAGAGGAACATTTGTGCCGTTCTCAGTTTGACTCGTTCATGCTTTCAAACACACACACACACACACACACACACACCCCGCTTCAATATAGACTCTCGACTCCAAACAGTGTTATGATTGCAGTGCATTGTGGGCCATTATAGTTGAGTGGCATCAGTAACCTTTCCTCAGTTCCTCTGAAGCGGCAGTTTTCCAGACGCTCTGAACACACACACACACACACACACACACCGATCTGTACAGTGGAGGATCTGCGGTGAGAGGCGTCTGTAGTGAAGGACACTATCCTCAGAAAGAGCAGTGTGTGAATGTCAAAGTGTGTTTTGAGGCCCTGAGCTGTGCTGGAGAAGAGTGGACGCTTATTCACTAACAAATAAACTATCTGTGATGATTCCTTCATTCCTTCGCTTGAGTTTAGGAATAAATAAAAAAATAAAAACGTTTCAGTTCAGCTCTAAAAATAATTAAAAAGTATTTCAATCAAGAGAAGCATCAGTGCATGACATATTAAGACTTTTTCATAAAACAAGTAAACGTTTTTCTGAGTAAACGCTCTTCTGATTGGCTGTTTGTGATTGATTTGGTTGCGAGTGCAGTTACAGAGACTCCGCCCACACGCTCTTCTGATTGGCTGTTTGTGATTGATTTGGTTGCGAGTGCAGTTACAGAGACTCCGCCCACACGCTCTTCTGATTGGCTGTTTGTGATTGATTTGGTTGTGAGTGCAGTTACAGAGACTCCGCCCACACGCTCTTCTGATTGGCTGTTTGTGATTGATTTGGTTGTGAGTGTAGCGAGACTCCGCCCACACGCTCTTCTGATTGGCTGTTTGTGATTGATTTGGTTGTGAGTGTAGCGAGACTCCGCCCACACGCTCTTCTGATTGGCTGTTTATGATTGATTTGGTTGTGAGTGTAGCGAGACTCCGCCCACACGCTCTTCTGATTGGCTGTTTATGATTGATTTGGTTGTGAGTGTAGCGAGACTCCGCCCACACGCTCTTCTGATTGGCTGTTTATGATTGATTTGGTTGTGAGTGCAGTTACAGAGACTCCGCCCACACGCTCTTCTGATTGGCTGTTTATGATTGATTTGGTTGTGAGTGTAGCGAGACTCCGCCCACACGCTCTTCTGATTGGCTGTTTGTGATTGATTTGGTTGCGAGTGTAGTGAGACTCCGCCCACACGCTCTTCTGATTGGCTGTTTGTGATTGATTTGGTTGCGAGTGTAGCGAGACTCCGCCCACACGCTCTTCTGATTGGCTGTTTGTGATTGATTTGGTTGCGAGTGTAGTGAGACTCCACCCACACGCTCTTCTGATTGGCTGTTTATGATTGATTTGGTTGCGAGTGTAGTGAGACTCCGCCCACACGCTCTTCTGATTGGCTGTTTATGATTGATTTGGTTGCGAGTGTAGCGAGACTCCGCCCACACGCTCTTCTGATTGGCTGTTTGTGATTGATTTGGTTGTGAGTGCAGTTACAGAGACTCCACCCACACGCTCTTCTGATTGGCTGTTTGTGATTGATTTGGTTGCGAGTGTAGTGAGACTCCGCCCACATGCTCTTCTGATTGGCTGTTTGTGATTGATTTGGTTGCGAGTGTAGTGAGACTCCGCCCACACGCTCTTCTGATTGGCTGTTTGTGATTGATTTGGTCCTGACTGTTTTGCAGTTAACATGTCGTTTACTTTAGAGGACACACTGCAGGAGATATTAAAAATAAAATACGTTAAATACTATCTATGCAAATTTACCGTCTCATGCTGTGTAGTTTTCACTTTAGATACGGATCCAGGATACACGTCCTGCATCTCTAATGGGTTACCATTACCTTATCCATGATGCATTATTGATATTAATTTTGACCCTGTAGTTAGTAGTCTTCATGAATAATTATATTTATTGATTAGCTAATAGTGAACGTACACATTCATCTGAGCGCTCTTACTAGCTGATGAATCCGAGTGTTGTGTTAGCTAATGCTAATGTTGCTGGTTGTTTATTAATGGAGGAACAGTGTTAGCCAGAAGCGCTGCTGTGTTCAGAGACCAGTGTACGAGATGACAGAAGCCAGCATGAGGTCGTGACCTTGACCCCGAGGAGCTTTATGAGGACGAGCGCCTGGTTCGGCTCAGCTAAATCAGATTACACGCGTGTGGCGCGCTCCACCTACGGCGCTGTAATCCAGTTATCATCACAAAAGGTCTCCAGTCGCTTCCTGAGCAGAGCGCGGGCGGTAAAGCTGAGAAATGAAATGAGCGTTTAATGAACACGCGGAGGTCAGGAGGTCAGGCGGCGATCGGTCATGTGACCCGCGTGAGTTTACACTGGACTCGTCAGTGCTGGTTAACGCTCATTAACTAGGGCAGATGATGTGGTTTTAATGGGCTAATGAGCATCACTGCAAACGAAGGAAACGCTGGATAAAGTTAAAGTAAAAAGTATCTACAAAAGATGATTTCATAAGGACACGACTGCGCTGTGTGTGTGTGTGTGTGTGTGTGTGTGTGTAATGTTCCGTCTATGGGGAAACTTGTTATTGCCTTTAGAATCCGAGCAGTGAAATGAACAAATGACGTTAGTTTAAGGTTTATTCCAGATATATTATATTACTGGTGCTCTGATGGCCCTCTGCTGCGCCTGAAATAAACCCTGGAACACACACTCCGGCACCATCAGCTCTGTGTGTGTGTGTGTTTACTCACAGCCAATCAGTGGATCTGTTCATCTCAGCGGCGACACTCTCTCTAAAGAACATCTGTGAAGATGAAGACAGACAGATAGATAGATAGATAGATAGATAGACAGATAGATAGATAGATAGATAGATAGATAGATAGATAGATAGATAGATAGATAGATAGATAGATAGATAGATAGATAGATAGATAGATAGATAGATAGATAGACGGACGGATAGACAGACAGACAGACAGACAGATAGATAGATAGATAGACGGATAGATAGACGGACGGATGGATGGATGGATGGATGGACGGATGGATGGATGGATGGATGGATGGATGGATGGATGGATGGATAGACAGATAGACGGACGGACGGATAGAATATTTAGTAGTGATGAAATATCAGGAATGGACTTATTGTTGAGGTGGACCGGATCGCGTGCTGGCCTTCTCTGAGCTCCTGAGATGAAGAAGAGTGTGTGAGGCTGTGAGAGTGTGTGATGAAGAGGAGTGTGTGATGAAGAGGAGTGTGTGATGAAAGAGTGTGTGAGGCTTGTATCCGGCACGGGCTGGGAGTAATTACACTCTTATTCCTTATTCTCTTTTCCACATCGCTGTGTGTGTGTGTGTGTGTGTGTGTGCTGATGACGCTGTCTGGATTCACACTGAAACGAGTGTGTGTGTGTGTGTTTCCACAGATCTGGCTTTGATCCTCACAGCATGTTGATCTGCAGCATCTCTCACTGCTCTCCTCAAGCAACAGTGTGTGTGTGTGTGTGTGTGTGTGTGTGTGTGTGTGTGTGTGCGCTACACTGTCCAGGGTGAGCACGATTCTGCATATCTGTGGGTTTCATTACGATGTGAGCGTTCAGTTTGGCAGCAGTATTTATTTAATAATCTCAGTTTAAGCTTAAAAATTATATATATATATATATATATATATATATATATATATATATATATATATATATATATATATATATAATTTTTTTTTATTAATATTTTTTTTTATGATTTATTTATGCATTTTAAGATACATTACAAAATACTGGGAGACAAAAAAGGCATTACAATATATGTTACAGTAAGCAGATACACCGAAGTCCCAAAAAATGATATTTTTTATATTAAAATATATCATTGGATGAACTTTATAAGAACAAATAATATGAGAATAATTAATATGACTGCTCAAAACAGTCTAAATTTAAGAAGCACACTTATTATTTTTAACAAAACAGCACCAATATTACTCTGAAATGTTTTCAAAACATATGAATTTTACTTGAATAAACATACACTAAAACTGAATAAATGATGATTTTCATAAACACTCTTTT
Organism: Cyprinella venusta; assembly: GCA_038021265.1. Lineage (NCBI taxonomy): Eukaryota > Metazoa > Chordata > Actinopteri > Cypriniformes > Leuciscidae > Cyprinella > Cyprinella venusta. The sequence continues at coordinate 49,006,335 of CM075865.1, read as the reverse complement.
CCTCTTTCAAAATTACACTCTTTTGTCTAGAAGCTTGTGCTCTACAAACACATAACAATTTTGTCATTTTATTTTAACTTCAGTATTATTGTGTGTGTGTGTGCATGATCATAAACAAAATGCAGTGCAAAGAATAAAATGTGTGTGAGTGAAAGAGAAAATAAATGCATTTTCCAGACGGAGAGAGAGCGATGCTTTGGTCCTGTTAGATCACTTCATGCGTAACTCGTTCACGTTTCTGCGTTTAAAGACTCAAATGCGTTCTAATATATTTATGAACGGCACTAAAGACCGTCGAGACGCTGATCGTTACGGCGCACGCATGAACGCTTATTTGCAATCAGACTTTCTGAAGAGACTCGTATGATAATGCATCCCTATCCTGCAGTGTGTGTGTGTGTGTGTGTGTGTGTGCTTTGACATGCAGACCCGCTGCGCTTGATGAGTGTGTGTTCTCCGCAGAAGTGCAGCGCTGGTCCTCTGGACATCATGAACACACTCGTGACCCAGTTCTGCCGTTGGACGGATGTTTCTGAACATCATTACAGTGAGCGGCTCGCGTATCAGAGGATGTTTTACTCGCCGTAATGAGCCTCAGCTCCTCGTTTAGACTTTACCGTCCGCAGAATGCACAACTTTTGATTCATTTCCAGCGACAGATCTGATTTTCTGGACATGATTTATTGAACGAGTCAAAGCGTTTTTCACAATGCACATGATTTCAGAACATCATGACGGTCATGTTTACAGCATCGGGATATCTCCATGCCTTATTGTTGCATTTAAGTGGTTATTTATGATACTGTAGTTTTATTTTATATGGAGCATTTAAGTATTATTCTCAAAGCGCTTTACACTGAAAAGGTAAATGCATAAATAACAAGACAGATAAAAACATTAAAACAATCAAAATACAATATACAAGATATACAATATACTAGTACGCTACAAAATCATATAAGCAAATCTAAAAAAGTGAGTTTTATGAGACGAAACAAGCAAAATGGTTGAGATTTGCTATAATGTTGCTTAACATGGTTGAAGTAATATTGCAAATACTTATAGTTGTATAATTCATTTTTAAAAGGACATTTTTCTTAAGTCATGATAGTTTTGTGTGATGAACAGATCTCTCTCTCTCTCTCTCTCTCTCTCTCTCTCTCTCTTTTTAAGAGTAGCACAACAATAATTCCCCATAAGCTCCGCCCCCAAGCACTGCTTGTATGATCTTGCAATTAAATTTTATGTCAAAAAATGTAATTAAGTCAACATTTTATGTCATAATTCTGGCTTTTTAAAGCAGTTTTATCTTTTTAAATCATTCATAATTTTGTCTTAAATTATGTCATATTATAACTTAGTGTCATAGTTCCAACATTTTGACTTTTTACGTCTTCAGTCAGAAGAATTTTGACTATAATAATTTTGACTTGAAGTTAGTTTTGACTTTTTATATCATAGTTATGACTATTTACTCAGAATTTTTACTCAAATTTTCAGTTTTACTAAAATTTGACTTAATTTTTTGACTTCATTCCGTCACTATTTTGAGTCAGTTTAAACTTTTTATGTCTTAAGTCAATTTTGACTATATATCATGACTTTTTATATCATAATTATGACTGTCAGATTCAGTTATGCTAAAAAATCTTTGGTTTCTGACCAATCACAGCAGACTGGGGCATCTGACCAATCAGAGCAGAGCATCTCTCAGAGAGACTGAATCTTTGATGGAGGCGTTTCAGACACTGAGAGCTGACGCTGCAGTGGAGATTATGAGGAAACTAAAGTGTTTCTGACCTTGACGCATGTGAACCTGATCTAGAAGACGAAAAACAACATGAGGAGCCTTTAAAACAGTATGATAGAGGCACTTTTACAAACTCCAGAGGCATTTGTCTAGTTTTAACAGCTCACCGTCCATCTGAATCGACAGATTCTTTGATTGCCTTGTTGACTTCTAAATTAGTTAGCATACAGCGGCTCGCTAATGAGCGTAACCGCTGACTGACAGATTACGACCCGTCCACGCGGCCAATTAGCAGAGCAATGACAACAGAGAAAAGCCCTGTGATTAGCAGAGACGTCGAGATGACGGGCACGTTAGCAGGTGGGCCGGCGAGAGCAAAGCATTGTGGGTCGTTAGATTGCATCTTAATTAGTGTGCGAGGTCTTGGCCTTTGTGTCGACGGATAAAACACTGGCATAATCACGGCGGATAAATGTAGAAATCATTGTTAACAGTCATACAGAGAGTGGCGTTTGTTTGACTTTGTGCCGCCGGCACGACCTTCCTGCCGATAATTGCCTCGTCTGTATTTCCCTGAAACAGGTTTTCAAAGTGAAATGCAAATATTTTTTGCATATTTAAATATTTGGGCTATTCTGTGCTTGTAATTGAAGTGCAGAGACAGATCAAACGCTGAACGGATCAGCTCTGAATGTCAATGTGTTTGAGGTGCCGCTAGCGGTGACTCAGTGTTTGTGACATTGTGATGTCACGTTTGTGTTTAGTGATGCGTATCAGATGTGTCATGTGACACTTTAGTGATGCGTATTAGAAATGTTGCTGAACATGTGACGCTTTAGTGATGCGTATTAGAAATGTTGCTGAACATGTGACGCTTTAGTGATGCGTGTTAGACATGTTTCTGAACACGTGTCGCGTGATGTGTGTTAGACGTGTTGATGAACATGTGACACTTCAGTGATGCAAGTTAGACGTGTTGCTGAACACATGTGGTGTGATGCGTGTTAGACGTGTTGCTGAATATGTCGCCTGACATTTTAGTGATGCGTGTTAGACGTTCATCATGCTGAACACATAATGTTTTAGTGATTCGTGGTAGACGTGTTGCGTGCTGTGTGTTGCTGAACACGTGTCGTGTGCCGCTTTAGTGATGCGTGTTAGACTTGTTGATGAACACGTGACACTTGCCACTTTAGTGATGCGTGTTAGATGTGCTGATGAACACGTGACGCTTTATTGATGCATGTTAGACATTGCTGAACACGTGTTGTGCGCCGCTATAGTGAGACACGTTGCTGAACATGTGACGCGTGACGCTTTAGTGATATGTGTTAGACATGTTGCTGGACACGTGTTGCGTGATGCGTGTTAGACGTTGCAGAACATGTGTCGTTTTGGTGATACGCATTAGACATGTTGCTGAACTTGGTCGCGTGACGCTTTAGTGATGCGTGTTAGACATGTTGCTGGACACGTGTCGCGTGATGCTTGTTAGACGTTGCAGAACACGTGTCGTGTGACGCTATTATTAATGCATGTTAGACGTGTTGCTCTACACATGTCACGTGACACTTTAGTGATGCATGTTAGATGTGTTGCTGAACGTGACGCTTTATTGATGTGTGTTAGACATGTTTCTGAACACGTGACGCGTGACACTTTATTGATGCGTGTTAGACGTGTTGCTGAACGTGTGACGCATGATGCTTTAGTGATATGTGTTAGATGTGTTGCTGGACACGTGTTGCATGACGCTTTATTGATGCGTGTTAGACATGTTTCTGAACACGTGACGCGTGACGCTTTAGTGATATGTGTTAGACGTGTTGCTGGACACATGTCGCATGATGCGTGTTAGGCGTTGCTGAACACGTGACGCGTGACGCTTTATTGATGCGTGTTTGTAATGAAGACGCAGGCTGAGTGGGATCCATCTGCAGATTTATTCAAATATAGCGAGCTCAGTGTACAAAAAACAGTCAAGGGGTCAAATACCAGGGCAGACAACAGTATCAGAGACGGGGCATCAATCGTGGTCAAAACAGGCAGAGGTTCAGGACAGGCAGCTGACAACAGAAGAGAATATCCGGGTGAAGCAGAGGTCAGAAGGCAGGCTGAGAAGAGTCGTAGTCGGTAATCCAAGGCAGGGTCAAAACACAGGCAGAATATACAAAGAATAACGCTCAGAAATGTAGCCGGGGCAAACAAGACTTCGCAATGTGTGTGAGAACAAGCAGGGTTTAAATAGTCTGGTGATGAGGATCAGGTGTGCAGTAATCAGTTCCTGTATGTGGGTTCTTGGGAAATGTAGTTCAGGGCTAATGTTCAGTATTCAGGAGAGTGAGACCTCCGGTGGCCGACAGGGGAATCTTCACAGGCGTTTGTGACAGAGCCCCCCCCCTGCGAGCGGCTCCTGAAGCGAGAGCACATCTGACGTCGGGGTCTTCCTCGTGGTCGTGGGGCCGGTCTCTCCGGGTGGGTCCTGTGAAATTCAACGATGAGATTGGGGTCGAGGATATCGTCCGCATTGACCCAGGACCTCTCTTCCGGACCGTACCCCTCCCAGTCTACCAGATATTGGATCTGGCGTCCCCGACGTCTAGAATCTAGCAAATCTCGCACTTGAAATGCCTCCTCGCCGTCCACGATCATGGGTGGGGGGCCTGAGTCACCGCCTTCCTCTTCCAACCTCGGACCACCGGCAGGTTTTAGCAGAGAAACATGGAACGTAGGAGAGATGCGATAAGTGGCTGGTAATTCAAGGCGGTATGACACAGCATTGATTTGTCTCAAAATTTTGAAAGGACCCACATACCTGGGACTGAGTTTCTTGCAGGGTAATCGCAGACGGAGGTCTCGAGTTGAAAGCCACACCCACTGACCAGGAGTGTAGTTGGGACTGGGGCGACGATGGCGGTCCGCTTGTTCTTTACCCCTGTTTATGGCACGTTGTAGGTGGACATGCGCCTGATTCCAAACAGTCTCACTTCGTTGAAACCAGTCGTTCACAGCAGGTACTTCGGATGGCTCACCAGACCATGGGAACAGTGGAGGTTGGAACCCCAGAACGCATTGAAAAGGTGTTAATCTTGTGGAGGGTTTGAGAATTGAGTTCTGTGCATATTCTGCCCAGGGAAGAAAGCGGCTCCAGTCGGATTGGTTCTGCTGACAATACATTCTGAGGAATTTAGTGATCTCTTGGTTTAGTCGTTCCGTTTGTCCATTAGATTGAGGGTGGTAACCTGAAGTGAGACTTACATTGACATTCAGTAATTGAAAGAAGGCCTTCCAAAACCTTGATGTGAACTGGGGACCTCTATCAGAGACAATGTCTTCGGGAAGACCATAATAGCGGAATACAAAGTGGAAGAGGTGTTCTGCAGTTTCGAATGCTGACGGGAGCTTAGGTAGAGGTATCAATCGACATGCCTTGGAGAAACGATCAATGACAGTTAGTATGGTTGTGTTACCCTGCGAGACTGGCAGATCGGTGACAAAGTCAATAGCGATGTGGGACCATGGTCGCTGTGGGATGGGTAGGGGTTGTAGTAGTCCTGTTGGTAGTTGTCTGGAGGTCTTTGCTGCTGCACAAATGTGACAAGAATTCACGAACGTGCTGGTGTCTGTCTGTAAAGTCTCCCACCAGAACCGTTTTTTTAATAATTTAACTGTAGTAGTGATGCCTGGGTGGCCAGAGCTTGTGGATGAATGCACCCAGTGGATTACCTTTTCCCGTAGTCCTAGGGGAACAAAGGTTTGGTTGGGCGGGCATTCCGGAGGTGGTGGGTTCTGTGCGTGAGCCTGAGTGATTTCGGTCATGATGTCAATGCGAATGGCCAAGTCAATGAATTGATCTAGGGTTTTGTCTTCATCACGACATGCAAGTTCTGACTGCAAGTCAGAGTTTAATCCCTGGCGGAACAGCAGTTTTAATGTATCGTCTACCCATACAGTTTGGGCAGCGAGAGTGCGAAACGTCAGAGCAAATTCAGCTGCTGTACCTTTTCCTTGACGAAGTGCAAGAAGTTGTTCCCCAGGACTCCTTCCTCCTTCAGCATGTTCAAACACCTCTCGTAAACGTTGAATAAAGTTATTGTAAGTGGTGTGCTGTAGTCCTTGGTTGTTCCAGACGGCTGTTGCCCACTCTAGTGCCTTTCCCGTGAGCAGAGAGCACACTAACGAAATCTTACTGTTATCCGTTGAGTATAACGAAGGTTGTTGAGCCAGGAAGATGGAACACTGCATAAGAAATCCTTTACATTTTGTTGGGGAACCATCAAACTTCTCTGGAAAGGCTAAACGTGGATTAGCAGATAGTGGGCTGGGAGGTATTTCAATCGGTACCTGATCTGGTTGAGGTGCTGGGGCAGTGGGTGGAGAAACAGGCTGATGGAGACTCTGTACTGCTTTCATCAACTCCTCTGTCATAGTGGTGAGTCGACTTAGTTGTTGATGGTGAGCCGCCAGTTGATTCGCTTGGGCTGAAAGCTCGCTGGTGAGTTGCCTGAGAACTGCTGGATCTGTAGTTGGCGAAGTCTTCTGTAATGAAGACGCAGGCTGAGTGGGATCCATCTGCAGATTTATTCAAATATAGCGAGCTCAGTGTACAAAAAACAGTCAAGGGGTCAAATACCAGGGCAGACAACAGTATCAGAGACGGGGCATCAATCGTGGTCAAAACAGGCAGAGGTTCAGGACAGGCAGCTGACAACAGAAGAGAATATCCGGGTGAAGCAGAGGTCAGAAGGCAGGCTGAGAAGAGTCGTAGTCGGTAATCCAAGGCAGGGTCAAAACACAGGCAGAATATACAAAGAATAACGCTCAGAAATGTAGCCGGGGCAAACAAGACTTCGCAATGTGTGTGAGAACAAGCAGGGTTTAAATAGTCTGGTGATGAGGATCAGGTGTGCAGTAATCAGTTCCTGTATGTGGGTTCTTGGGAAATGTAGTTCAGGGCTAATGTTCAGTATTCAGGAGAGTGAGACCTCCGGTGGCCGACAGGGGAATCTTCACAGGCGTTTGTGACAGTGTTAGACATGTTTCTGAACATGTGACGCGTGACGCTATAGTGATGTGTGTTAGACATGTTTCTGAACACGTGACGCTTTATTGATGCGTGTTAGACATGTTGCTGAATACGTGTTTCGTGATGCTTTAGTGATGTGTGTTAGATGTGTTGCTGGACACGTGTCGTGTGACGCTTTATTGATGTGTGTTAGACATGTTTCTGAACACGTGACGCGTGACACTTTATTGATGTGTGTTAGACGTGTTGCTGAACGCGTGACGCATGACGCTTTAGTGATATGTGTTAGACGTGTTGCTGGACACGTGTTGCATGACGCTTTATTGATGCGTGTTAGACATGTTTCTGAACACGTGACGCGTGACGCTTTAGTGATATGTGTTAGACGTGTTGCTGGACACATGTCGCATGATGCGTGTTAGGCGTTGCTGAACACGTGACGCGTGACGCTTTATTGATGCGTGTTAGACATGTTTCTGAACATGTGACGCGTGACGCTATAGTGATGTGTGTTAGACATGTTTCTGAACACGTGACGCTTTATTGATGCGTGTTAGACATGTTGCTGAATACGTGTTTCATGATGCTTTAGTGATGTGTGTTAGATGTGTTGCTGGACACGTGTCGTGTGACGCTTTATTGATGTGTGTTAGACATGTTTCTGAACACGTGACGCGTGACACTTTATTGATGTGTGTTAGACGTGTTGCTGAACGCGTGACGCATGACGCTTTAGTGATATGTGTTAGACGTGTTGCTGGACACGTGTTGCATGACGCTTTATTGATGCGTGTTAGACATGTTTCTGAACACGTGACGCGTGACGCTATAGTGATGTGTGTTAGACATGTTTCTGAACACGTGACGCTTTATTGATGCGTGTTAGACATGTTTCTGAACACGTGACGCGTGACGCTATAGTGATGTGTGTTAGACATGTTTCTGAACACGTGACGCTTTATTGATGTGTGTTAGACATGTTGCTGAATATGTGTTTCGTGATGCTTTAGTGATGCGTGTTAGACGTGTTGCTGGACACGTGTCGTGGGGATCGCTGGTGGGTTGTGCAGAGATGTTCGAGGATCAGTCAGTGCTGGTTTGGTTCCTGAAGAGTGACACACTCGCTCTTTCACTGCATTGATCTGTCTAATTCATGACTAATGATTCCAGGTGAAATTCACGAGGAAGAGATTAGTGTAGTCATCCATCTCTGCTGTTAGCCTTCATCATTGTCCTCTTCCTCTAAACGCTTTTGTCTCCATTCAGCAGGAGGAACTAGTTTTTTATTTAGTTTTAATTTCATTGTTTTTATTTTATTCATTATATATATATATATATATATATATATATATATATATATATATATATATATATATATATATATATATAATTTTATCTTATTTTTTTATTTATATTATTTTTATTATTATTTTTATTACTATTTAATGGTACATTTTGTATTTTTGTATTATTTATTTATTTATTATTATTATTATTATTATTATTATTATTTAGCTATTTATTTTTTTATATTCTATGTTTGAGCAGCACAGGAGTGTCCAGTGGGATTGGCCTGTGCTTATGGAGCCAATCAGAAACACTCTTTTCCTGTCAATCATCCTGAACATTAAGGTTTAGTTTGAACAGAACTCTCTTTTATTTTCCTGATGTGAGTTTTAGAGAAAAGCTGTGAGAATGAAGTTAGTAAATGATTTACAGCACCTTCAGCATGAGGGACGACTGTAGGAGTCGATTGAGTTTCCTCTCTCATTATCTCTCTCTCTCTCTCTCTCTACTTTCATTCTCTCACAAACACACACACACACACACACACACACACACACACACACACACACTCCTGTGATATTCCTCTATTTTGGGAATGCAGGAGCTGAATAATTCCTCTGCCGTGCTCCTCATTTCTCTCTCTCTCTCTGTTAATTAGATTTAAACGCTCTCTCCATTAATTTGCATATGAACACCCTCTTAATGAGAGCAGATAATGAAGTTCTGTAATCACAGGCCACAACGTGTCCCTCATCAGCGCAGGAAACGCTCATATTCAGCACATTCATAACATGCGTATGAGATTATGAGTCGCCTCCAGTTCTCCTGCTTCTGCTTCATTGTTTTAATAAACTCTTTTGTGTTGCTGAAGTCAAAAGAAGTTTTTGATGTTCTGTGTGTGTGTGTGAGAGAGAGAGAGTATATATTTGTATTTGTATATTTATTTGATCAAAAACACGGTAAAACAGCGAAGTTTTATTCCAATGTGTTTTCTATGTGAATATACAGTAAAGTGTAATTCATTCCTGAATTGATCAAAGCTGAATGTTCATCATCATTACTCCAGTCTTCAGTGTCACATGATCCTTTAGAAATCACTCCGATATGAAACATTTATGACTATCATCAGTGTTGAAAACGGTTGAGCTGCTTCAGATTTATGTGGAAACCTTCATACATTTTTCATTTCAGGATTTTTTGATGAATACTGTAGAAGCTCTGATGAACAGAAATAGAAGCTTTTGTAACGTTATAAAGATCTTTCCTGCCACTTGTATCAATGTAATGCGTCCTTGAGAATAAAAATGTTAATTTCTCTCATACAGTAAGATAAAATCTCAAACATGTGAACGGTATGAGCAGAAGAAAGACTCGAGTGTGTGTGAGTAAATGATGACAGAATGCCGTTCGGTTTTCAGATCTCATGATTAGACTGTAAGTGATAATCATATTTATATATTAGCCTCAATCTGTTTCACATTCCCTCGTTTGACCTCGTTTATGTTCTGATGTTGATAATCAGAGGTTATATACGGCTGTGTGTGGCCTGAGGCTATTCAGTTAACACACACACACACACACGCTGAGTGTAATTGGAGGCTGTTAAGGGAACGATGTTAACAATAACCACTGCGATAAGATGCAGGACTCCGGCAACACAGTTTCTTGGCAAAAAGCTGAGAAATAATTGCGGTTCCCTTGTGAGTTTGTGTAATGCGGGGCTCAAACCACATAAACACACAGTCACAAAAGTTATTAGCGGGATCTCCGTCCTCTGAGACTCACTTCAACCGCTTATATAACACGGCAACACAGATTTGTGTGCAAATTATTTTTACTCAGAAGTGGCCTATATTTCAGTACAAGTTTTGTTCTCATCTGATTGTGTCAGTGCAGTGAAATCGATACTGAATATTCAGGTGTTGATGTTTAAAAGTGGGCGTTCACATGTAAATGAGTTACTTGAGGTCATAGTGCAGTCGTGAAGCTGCTTTTCTGAACTTGAGTCCACATCTAAAGAGGATCAGCTTCATGTACAGTTCGCAGAAGTAAAGAAAAATATATATTTGCATCATAACGTGCATTCATCCCATAAAAAACAGCTATAGAAATGACCTAAAACAGAATAAATTCATTGTCAATTATGTATTTATTAACTTGCTGCTACAAATTGTAACAAAATAAAATTAAAACTGTAACAATAACTATTTTGACATCAGAATGGAATGAAGCAAGGAAATGCAAGTGAATTTATTTGTGTACACACTTTCTGGCATACACACACATTCACTCCCTCACTTCCTGTGTGTCTGCTGTTCTCCCTCAGGTCCTCTGCGAGTGGTCGTCCCCACAGAGTCAGTCTCCACACACCTGGGTGACACTGCTCTTCTGCGGTGTGAGGTCACCGGGGAGCCCATGCCTGTGGTGCGCTGGCAGAAGAACCGGGAGGACCTGCCCTTGACCTTTGACCCCGAGAGCAGAGTGGTCATCCTGCCCTCGGGGTCGCTGCAGGTCAGCAGGGTTCAGCCGCCCGACTCGGCCACATACCGATGCCTGGCGGAGAATCCGGGAAGCTCCCGCACCGGCACAGACGCCGACCTGAGAGTCCTACCGGGTGAGTCTCGCGGGATCATTTACATTTAATCATTTAGCAGACACTTTTATCCCAAATGAGGAGAACAAAAGAATCAGTCAGACCAACGAGAGGGCAACTGTATACAAGTGCTTTAACAAGTCTCAGCTAGCACAGTACACATCTAGCACAGTACACATAGCATGTTCTCAGAAAAACAAAACATATAAAATAGAAAGTGCTAGTATTAATTGTTCAGGTGCTGACGAAAAAGGTGTGTCTTTAGAATTGTTTTCATGGCTGAGCAGTGGGGTAAAGAGTGGGATGCAGTGGGGTAAAGTGTGGGATGCAGTGGGGTAAAGTGTGGGATGCAGTGGGGTAAAGCATGGGATGCAGTGGGGTAAAGCATGGGATGCAGTGGTGTAAAGTGTGGGATGCAGTGGGGTAAAGCATGGGATGCAGTGGAGTAAAGTGTGGGATGCAGTGGAGTAGAGAGTGAGATGCAGTGGAGTAAAGAGTGGGATGCAGTGGAGTAAAGAGTGAGATGCAGTGGAGTAAAGAGTGGGATGCAGTGGGGTAAAGTGTGGGATGCAGTGGAGTAAAGCATGGGATGCAGTGGTGTAAAGCGTGGGATGCAGTGGAGTAAAGAGTGGGATGCAGTGGGGTAAAGTGTGGGATGCAGTGGTGTAAAGCATGGGATGCAGTGGGGTAAAGCATGGGATGCAGTGGAGTAAAGAGTGGGATGCAGTGGGGTAAAGCATGGGATGCAGTGGGGTAAAGCATGGGATGCAGTGGGGTAAAGCATGGGATGCAGTGGGGTAAAGCATGGGATGCAGTGGAGTAAAGAGTGGGATGCAGTGGGGTAAAGCATGGGATGCAGTGGTGTAAAGTGTGGGATGCAGTGGGGTAAAGAGTGGGGTGCAGTGGTGTAAAGTGTGGGATGCAGTGGAGTAAAGAGTGGGGTGCAGTGGGGTAAAGAGTGGGTTGCAGTGGTGTAAAGTGTGGGATACAGTGGGGTAAAGTGTGGGATGCAGTGGTGTAAAGCATGGGATGCAGTGGGGTAAAGCATGGGATGCAGTGGAGTAAAGAGTGGGATGCAGTGGTGTAAAGTGTGGGATGCAGTGGGGTAAAGTGTGGGGTGCAGTGGTGTAAAGAGTGGGATGCAGTGAACAGCCTGTGAAGATGCAGTGAACAGCTTTGAGATGAGTTACAGCAGAGACTGAGTGTTTCTCGTCCAACATCAGTGCCGGACCTCACTAATGCGCAAATATTCCCATAAACACACTCCTAAACTTTGTTGAAATCCTTCCCAGAAGAGTTGGAGCTGTTGTAGTGGCAAAGGGTGGAGCAACTCCATATTAAACCCTTCGGATCAGGAATGGGATGTCACTACAGTTTCTGTGCATGTAAAGGCAGACGTCCCAAAACATTTGGCAATAGTGTTTTCACAGTGTATATTTGGACAAATCGTGTTTCATCCAGTGAATGAAATGCTTCCGATGACAAATGAAAGAGTTGCAGAAGCTTATCCCATAAATATCACTCATTTTCCATAAATGATTTGTGCAGCTCTGACATTTGCGTTGATCAATGTAGGAGAATCAATGACTCGTTAGTCGTGTTTGAGTCAGTGACCTCAGCGTCCTGCTAATGATCCCAGTCCCAGTCCTTAAACGAGACTAGAAATCAGGAGAAATGCAGTCGCTCCTGATTCATTCTTTTAAAACGCACATGCATGAAACCGCTTGTTAATGCACAAACTAAAAGTGTTTTCTGCTGTCAGTGTGAGCTGAACCCCGCTGAGAGAGTCACTGAAACTGTTGACATGATTATAGCAACGCCACATTTGGTTTAATGAGACAAACTCCAGCTGTATCGCTCATGAACGTCGGCCCCGTCTGTCACTCAGCACAGGTTTTGTTTGGACATTGCTTTGGATAAAGCTTCAGCTAAACGGATAAGGTGGCCTTCGTCAGATCTGTCGTCTTAGCAGGACTGTGAGATGTTTCAGCAACTGTGTGGAAGGAAATCGCACACAACAGCAGTATAATCATGAATATTTATCGGTACAATGCGTCACATGACTAAACTGGTCATCAGTTTTAAATTTCTCAACGTGAAAACACCATTTTCAAATTCATCCACATTGGAGAGCGTTTTCAAAGCTCTGATTTAAAATAATAAAAACGCCGTCTCAGTGTGGACTGAAGGACAAAACAGAGAGAAAAGATGCGCATTAGTGTGGACAAGGCCTCCGAGAGGAAGAGGAGATCGATCTGATGGGATTGTGTGTGTGTGTGAGATGATCAGGTGTGTGATGATGACCTGAAGCTGTTCCTGGAGTGTTAGATGGGAAACGAAGAGAAAGAGTGAATCCCCTCCGGCCAGAACGGACGTCTCTAACGGCCCAGACGGACCGAAACAGGGCATTCTGGGAAAGGCGTACAGGAGAACTTTATCCTGAGAAACACTGAAATGGAGGAAAACATCATATTTCACTGAATACATTGATATGCGCCTCCAGAGATGAGGCTTCCTGACCACAGCCAGAGTAAACAATCAGATGCGTGTGTGTGTGTGTGTGTGTGTGTGTGTGTGTGTGTGTGGAGCAGAGCCTGGAGTGGCGAGAGGTCTGGTGTTCCTCCAGAGGCCGCAGAAGGTTTCGGCTCTTCAGGGAACAGACGCGGTTCTAGAGTGTTCCGCCTCCGGGTTCCCCAACCCGACCTTCCACTGGATCAGAGGAACTGAGCTCGTGCAGAGCAGGTGAGCACACACACACACACACACACACACACACACACAAATTGCAGATAAAATGCATTACATTTACTCTTGCCATGGCTGTTTATTTGATAAACAAAACAAAAGAAAGTGGAACAGGGTTTCTGCGGGGTCTTAAAAAGAAGTCTGAAATTCTGAACTTTAAATTTAAGGCCTTAAAAAGTCTTAAAAACGGCTAGTTTTTCATCTGAGGTCTTAAATTTGATTTTGTCAGGTCTTAAAAAGATTTTACCCTCGTTCATTTGCCGAAACTCTGGCTGCAGAAAGTTATTACAAAGTAGCAAAAAGTATTGAGTCGTATCCTACAAAGCGGAGCTCTAGTGCAGGGGTTCAAACCGGTTCAAACACACCGCTCGCGTGCTAGCATTAGCTCGTGGTTTGATACGAGGTAGCTCACCAAGAGGCCGTTCATACACCAGGTTTGTGTGCTCAAGTTCATTCAAATATAGGCGCGTCGCATCCACAGCGAGATTGACAAAATCTCACCGATTCAGATTCAGAATGCCGCAAACAAACCGAAGAATCAACCAATTAGATCCTTCCGTAACAACACTGAAAGCTAACAGTCAACATGAAGGATCGCGGTGACCCGAACACTACCGGTGTTTTTCTCTTCTCCGTCAATAAATCTCGTATCAGAGCTAACGTTACAGCGAGCGTTTCTCGGTGGCGGAAATCCACTGGCTACTAAAACGTCTTTGTCGTTATGGAGAGCGCAGTGCATGGTTGCTTAGCAACGACAGACGCAACAGGAAAATCGGCTGAATTTTACTATCAATAATAAAAGATAAGGGGATGTGAATGTCAGTAATTTATCATTTTTTGACTCAATCTTTTTATAAAAGATTATTTAAAGGCTGAAATACGTGAGGTTTATCTGTTTATAAAACTATTTTTGTGAAGACTTTATTTTAACTAGATTTAACCTGTTGCAAGACACTCCTTTAAAATCTGGCCATCATTTTTAATGGTATTTTAATGTTTATGTAAACAAAAATGCTAATTTTATTTGCTGGGTTTAGACATACATTTGGCAAATTGATTTCATAGTAATCATAAAATGAAATGTTCATGCCATTTCATCTCTGGGTATGATCAACTATAATTGTGTTTTTACAGTATAAAATGCAAAGTACAAATTTCACCTACACACACATGTTATATAAAATCTTTTTTTTTCTGAATATTTTCTTATTTAAATTTTTGGTATTGCGTTGTGTAGGTCTTAAATTTCAATGTTTATGGTCTTAAAATGTCTTAAAAAGGTCTTAAATCTGACTTACTGAAACCTGCAGAAACCCTGTGAAATATTATTAAAATGTAAAATAGCTGTTTTCTATGTGAATATTTATTGATTTATCAAAAATACTACAAATTGTGTTGTGTTCATACAAAACAGTAAAATATTACTCCATCAGGGGCCTGATGTATAAACGTTGCGTACACACAAAATGGCCATAGAAATATGTGTACGCATTTTTCCACGCACATATCGGGATTTATAACAAATAAACTTGGTGTAAATAAGTGTGCACTGTAAGGATGCTCTTGACCGTGTGTACGCACTCTTTTAGAAGAGTATGTGTTTGGGCGACACCGATGGTGAGCTGGAGTTAAATGTCTTTTTGCTCAATATTAGACAGAGAATCTAAAGAAAATTATACATCTATTCAAATATAATTTCACAAACCTATCATCACTTGAAGCAAACATCCATCCCTTCTTAAATGACCGCGCCAGCAAACGCACATATAGTCTATAATCTAACGGCAGATGGAGTAAAACCGTAAATCTTCATTATGAGTCCATCATAAATACAGTGCATGTTCAAAATAACAATTTAATAAATAAAAGAATGATTTAAACTATACTTCTGATATAAACTTTTAGCCTATTTTAATTGTGCCATTCTCATTAATGGAGTTAAACACTTAAACTACATGAAATCATTACTGAGAAGTTACAAAAAATAAATAGAAATAGACCTATTTGTTATGGATGCAATGCTTGTGAACACTTTTCTTCTGGCATGCTGTGTTTTAATGTTTTAACTAGAGATAATTGCTAATCATG
The DNA here is from genome assembly GCA_038021265.1 of Cyprinella venusta. Classification (NCBI taxonomy): domain Eukaryota; kingdom Metazoa; phylum Chordata; class Actinopteri; order Cypriniformes; family Leuciscidae; genus Cyprinella; species Cyprinella venusta. The sequence continues at coordinate 48,990,846 of CM075865.1, read as the reverse complement.
ATAATAGCAGATTGTCTGAGAAAATGGTTTCGTGCAAATAATGCACAACCACATATATCTGTTTCCATTAAAATATAAATCAATTAAAAATACTATTTGGCCAGTGGAAAAGACTGAGAAAAACTTTCAAACTTGTTTGATTTATTTATTCAAAAATAACACAAAAAATTAATGTTTGTAATAATGTGACGGCACATCCACATTTCATATTTTCCTAACGTCTTGTACCGTTAAACTTGGTATCACGTGGATGAATAATCATATGCAAATGATATGCAGATGAGGATATGCATATTTAAACTAGGCGTTGTAATCTCCATATATGGTTATTTCGGGGTGGAGACTCACGTGTGCACAATCTCCCGCTGACTGGGATTTATAAAGTGACTTTTGCGCAGGTTCTGGCGTACGAACGGTTTTATAAATCTGAAACTTTTGTGCGTACGTAAATTCTGCCTTATGTCCGTACGCACACTTTAAGGATGAAATCTACGCATAGTTTTATACATGAGGCCCCTGTTCTCTATGTGAATATACAGTAAAGTGTCATTTATTCCTGAATTTATCATCATTACTCCAGTCTTCAGTGTCACATGATCCTCCAGAAATCACTCTAATGATCGACACACAGTTATGCTTATTATTATCAGTGATCTTCATATTTTCGTGGAAACAGTCATTCGTTTTATTTCTCAGGATTGTCTGATGAAAAGAAAGTTCAAAAGAACAGCATTTATTTGACGGGATCTTTCGTGACGTTATAAATGTCTTTAATGTATACTTGATGAATATTCAAATGAAATATTAATTTCTAACTGAATAGTCAAATCTCATTAACGTTTGTCAGCTGATCTCTATATTAATGAACTTTTAAAGCTTCGGTGGAGAGGAGAAGATCAGAGTGACTCGCTTCAGTTTGCGTTCAGACTGACGTGTGTGTGTGTGTGTGTGTGTGTGTGTGATTCTCTCTCAGATCAAAGAAATACTCTCTGTTGAGCGGCAGCAACCTCCTGATCACCAGCGTGACGGACGACGATTCGGGAGTCTACACCTGCGTGGCTCAGAACACACACCAGAACATCTCTGCGTCCTGCGAGCTCGCCGTGCTCGGTGAGACACACACACACACACACACTCACGTCCCTCAGGAACACGCCTAATATTAGTATATATTCTTGGCAGCTTTTCATAAGCAACAACTCACTTGATTTTGAATAATTTCCCAAGAAAACAAGACATAACATCTTTTACCGCTTTACTAAAAACATCTTGATTTGAGAATTGTAAGAAAAGCGGGTGAACGTCTCGCTGATTGCCTTAGGTGTGTGTATAATTGAAGCCACGGCCTCCTCTAGTCAGATGATTGAATCTGCTGTTGGCGGAACTTAAAAAGTCATCAGCTTTTGGGCGTCTTGTGATTAAAAAGGCATCTTTTATCCTGTCAGATAGTCAACTAGACGTGCAGTGGAGCGATATTCATCATAATCTGTTCAGAAGAGCTCAAACATCTGTTGATCTGAGCGGCTCCATCGCTGGTGCAGTTCACGTTAATATTCATGTGTTGTTGAGCGAGTGTGTGTGTGTGTGTGTGTGTGTGGGATTAAAGGGATTCTGAAGAAACTTTGACTCCTGAACCGTTTGCAGAGAAACTCTTGTTTTTTTTTTCATTTCCATGAGTTTGATTTTCCTTTGTGAGATTCTGCATTTGATCGTTAGCGCTTTGAGATGAGCTTTTTGTTCTTGTTTTTATTCAGCGGTGATTATGTCAGACTTCACAGCTCTGCGTGTGTTTGTAGATGTTTTGTTCATTTTGTGAAACAGATGCTTCAGATTCTGTGTTCTGATTGGATGCTGGTACACACAAACTCTGTTCAACAGTTATCTCTGATCCTCTGACTGTTCAGAGATCAGCTCTGGGGGTTTCAGTCATTGTGTTCATTGATTGATTGATATGGAAATAATTGGCAACATTCTATAAAAGCATATAAAAGTTACATTAATAAAAGTATATAAAAAGCTTTACATTGATTCGAGTTTAAGTGTTAAATTGATAAAAGCAAGTAAACTGTTGTGTTGATACAAATACAGTATATATAAAAATGACTTCGATAAAAGCATATAAAACTGTTACGTTGATGATAAATAGCTTATAGGATTGTGACATTCATACAAGTATACATAAGAGTGTTATCACTTTTATTTTCCATCAGTGTAACACTTTTATATATTACTCCATCTGTGAAGTGTTACACTGATCAGGATTTGAGCAGGATTGCTGTAGTGCACGAGATGTGGTTTGGATGAACACTAGTGAGTGCCCTTGAAAGCGAGCTGAAGTCAGTGTGTGAGAGATTGGACAGATGGTTTGTGGGAAACTCGGCGTATGACAGTGTTTCACGCGACCTGTCTTTCCTTTAATTAAACACAAGTTTTGTGGTCAGAAACTTTCAGCCTTTTTAATTGGTTCTTCAGCTTTATAATATCCACTTTAGATTTAAATATTAACATATGTTTTTGTATTTTAGTGTTTTTCGCTCTCGAGACGTTGAGTTTGTGATTAAAATGCATGAGTGTGATGAGTGTTTGCTGATCTCACTGATTTACGTTACAAGCATCCAACTTCCCTTTACCAGCTTCTGAGGTGTGTGTGTGTGTGTGTGTGTGAGTGTGTGTTTCTGACGTCTCTCTGGGCTGTAATCCTCTCTCCGACACGTGAAGTGTTGCTCGTGGATCTCCTGTCCGTTACTGACGGCCTCCAGCTGATCCTCCAGAGCTGATCTGTGCCGGCCGACCCGACCCCAGTGGCTCATTACTGCTGCCTCTAACTCTGTGTGTGTGTGTGTGTGTGTGTGTTTTAGTCTCTCTCTCTCTCTCTCTGTGTGTGTGTGTGTGTCCATGGCTTCAGCATGAGATAATGAGGATCCACAGGGTTTAGAGTTCACTCATCGTTGACTGAGACGAAGGAAACGCAATCAGTGTAAAATACGAGTGGCATCAGCTTGTCAAACTCAGTTTCGTTCATATCTGCTCTGTGTGTGTGTGTGTGTCAAGAGGTTTAATCAACTCAAGCCAGACATAGAAACTAATCGAGTCACACTAGTCGAACTGCTGAGAGTGTTTTAGTGTGTGTGTGTGTGTGTGTGTTCTGTTTAGATGACTGAACTAATATATGTATGTAAATCAGTGCGAGTAATATATGTGTGTGAATCAGTGTGTGTGTATTTACTGTGTGCACTAGCGACTGTGTTATTATACAGTGTGTATTAGCAAGTGTGTTATTTACAGTGTGTTTTAGCGAGTGTGTGTGTGTTTACAGTGTGTACTAGCGAGTGTGCACTAACTGAAGTGGGATTGTGTACTAATATTAATACTGTGAAAAGAGATTAACAGTAAATCCAGCTACTGTAAGAATAAAGTCTGGGATTGACATTATGAATATTAACCCTGACCCGCTTAAACCAGATTAACGACCCGTCGAATCCAGTTCGGTGTAAAGGAAGACGTGTGTTGTCATGATTATGATGAGTGTATGAAAACAAACACTTCATATACTGGAGTCAGCCGTATGGAGCAGATATGATGGAGTCTGTGCTAATAACGAGTGAGCATCTGAAGGGAAGTGTGCACTGTATCTTATATATCTTACAGTTGCCCAAATATAATATAATATCAAAATACAAAAACACAAAATAGCAGAAAACAACAGCAGGAAAACATCTCAACGCCCAGAGGAATTAAACGCTGATAGATGAGTTTTTTAGGCAAGGCAAGGCAAATTTATTTATATAGCACATTTCATACACAATTATATTTTTTATTTTATTTTTTTATATTTACTCATTTCATCGTATCCGTCTGTCCTCGTCACTCCAGCTTGTGGTTGATAATGAATGTTTATTATTTCCAGTCATAACGACTCTCATTAGCCTCTATTAATCATCTCATAATCCGCTCTTACGCTGAAACTCGCCGTCTGACTAGATAAGTCACTTCTGTATCATTATAATTATCAATATTTTATTAGTTGTTATTTTTATATTTTCTGTGTTAATTTAAATTAGTTTTATTAATTATTTTATGAGTTTTTATTTGAATTATTTATTGTTTTTATATATATATGTATAGTTTTTATTCATTTTTATTACAGTTTTAGTTATTTTAGTACATCTAGTTAAACAGTGTGTGTGTGTGTGTGTGTGTGTGTGTGTGTCTCAGGAGAGAGTAACTGACAGCTTGTCGCTGCTGACATTTAAACCGGCCATGGCTCCCAGTGGAAACGTGTGTGTGTGTGTGTGTGTGTGTGTGTGTGAAGCATATCCCTTTAAGTGTGTGTCGCAGCCCATCAGCCACGAATACAGCGGCGCATCGGGAAAACGGGTTGTTATGACAATAAAACCCCATTTCAATTTATATTCTCAAACAATAATGCATAATTTATGAATCTGGAGACAGTGAGGGCAACACACACAAATCACCCATAATCCTCCACTCATGGGCGTTAGGATTACAGAACACACACACACACTAATTACACACACATATGTGTACAATAGAATACACATGCTCATTTATATACACACATTCTCTCTGTCCATCCCTCTAGAAGTTCTGAAAGAGTCTCTTCTGCTCATCAAGGCTGCTGTTATTTCATCTAAATACAGTAAATACAGTGAGATATTATTATGATGTAAATCATCTGTGAATATACAGTAATTTATCATGAATTGATCATCATTACTCCAGTCTTCAGAGTCACATGATCCTCCAGAGATCACTCTAATATGAGGATTAAGTTCAAAAGAACAACATTTATTAGAAATAGAATATTTTGTAACGTTATAAATGTAGTTACTTTGAAGACTTTAATGCGTCTTTCATTAATAAAAGCACCAATTCTGTGGGAAAAAAATCTTTCCACACTCCTGAATACTAGCCATGCGCTGGTGAGCGGACACACACACACTTTCACTGATTTAATCTGTGAATGGAAGCGGATTAACACTCGGTCACCTGTTGATGTCCGCTCTCAGGAAATATCTGGTTCTGTTGCATTATGGGTCGTGAGTGAAGCGCATTAATCTTTCCAATCATCAGAGTTCATCTGTAGGAGACCCACTGTACTGCATTATCCCTCATGGGTCATGACCTCTGGCCAACACACACACACACACACACGTGCACACACACACTCTCACTCTCACTCTCTCTCACCCACACACACTTTGTGTGTTCACTAACACCCAGAACAGTGTAAAGTGTGTAGAGAGTGTGTAAAGTGTGTTAAGAGTGTGTAAAGTGTGTTAAGAGTGTGTAAGAGTGTGTAAAGTGTGTTAAGAGTGTGTAAAGTCTGTTAAGAGTGTGTAAGAGTGTGTAAAGTGTGTTAAGAGTGTGTAAAGTCTGTTAAGAGTGTGTAAAAGTTTGTTAAGAGTGTGTAAAGTGTTAAAGACTCTGGTATTATATATTTAAAACCTCATGAATCCTTTCATCGATCCGGCTCTGTCATTCGTGTGTGAGAGTGAACTGATAAACATGGTGAATGAGAGCACAGGAAACACACATTCACTCACTCACTCACTCACTCACTCACTCACATACACACACACACTCACTCACTGACTCACTCACACACACACACACTGACTCACTCACTCACTCACTGACTCACTGATTCACTGACTCACTCACTCATTCACTGACTCACTCACTCTCTCACTCACTCACTCTCTCACTCACTCACTGACTCACTCACTGACTCACTCACTCACTCACTCACTCACTGACTCACTCACTGAATCATTCACTCACTCACTGACTCACTGACTCACTCACTCACTGACTCACTCTCTCTCTCACTCACTCACTCTCTCACTCATTCACTCACTCACTCACTCTCTCTCTCACTCACTCACTCTCTCACTCATTCACTCACATACACTCACTCACTAACTCACTCACTGACTCACTGACTCACTCACTCACTCACTCACATACACTCACTCACTCACTCACTCACACACACACACACACACACTCACTGACTCACTCACTCACTGACTCACATACACTCACTCACTCACTCACTCACTCACTCACTCACTGACTCACTGACTCACTCACTCACTCACATGCACTCACACACTCACTCACTGACTCACTCACACACACACACACTGACTCACTCACTCACTGACTCACTGATTCACTGACTCACTCACTCATTCACTGACTCACTCACTCTCTCACTCACTCACTCTCTCACTCACTCACTGACTCACTCACTGACTCACTGACTCACTCACTCACTCACTCACTCACTGACTCACTCACTGAATCATTCACTCACTCACTGACTCACTGACTCACTCACTCTCTCTCTCACTCACTCACTCTCTCACTCATTCACTCACTCACTCACTCTCTCTCTCACTCACTCACTCTCTCACTCATTCACTCACATACACTCACTCACTAACTCACTCACTGACTCACTCACTCACTCACTCACTCACATACACTCAATTCAATTTCAATTCAATTCAATATAGCTTTATTAGCATGACTGTGTAACACAATGTTGCCAAAGCATCAACATATTAACATATTATATATAAATAATAGAGCAAACACACAGAACATATATGTATAGATCATGTCATATAGATCATGTCATATGTAGCATGGTAAATAAATAAACACAGTATATATTAATAAATGAATAAATATGATTAGCTGTCTCTGGCCTTGTGAATAGCTAACACATATTTAGCCGCTAGTGCAGCTGTATTATCATCTTCTCCGAGTAAGAAGAACATTTTCTCAGTGTCACTCAGATCAGAGAATGATGGGATCAAGGTTTCAAATTTGGGCAGGAAAGTTTCTCTAATATTAGTATATTTGGGACAGAAGAGCAGAAAGTGTTCCTCATCCTCTATGTGTTGTAGATCACAGTGTCTACAGATCCTCTGCTCTCTCTCTGTCCATGTGTGTCTATGTCTTCCTCTCTCTATCTCTAGATCATGGTCACTTAATCTGTATTTGGAGAGGATTTGTCTTTCTTTAAAATGTTTAATAAATAGATAACTGGCCAATTTAGTGGTTCTATTGAGGGTCGAGTAACATTGAAGTTTATTTTGGAGGTCAAAACTTGCTTTTAGTGATTGATCATGAGTGTGTTTTAGATGTGTGTGGATCTCTTTAACAATAGTTTTGGGGCTGTAGCTGTGGTCAGTGGGGAGTGTAGTCTGATGGACGAGTTGGAGAGCGAGTGTGTGTAGAGGATGAGGTTCTGCTGAGCTTTCATTGGCGAGGAGGGCTTTATATTGGACTGACTCTGGATCAGACTGATGGAGGTGATGCCAGAACTGAACACATCTCTTCTGGATCTCGATGTTCAGCGGGTACAGGCCTAGCTCAGCCCTGCAGGCGGCAGTGGGCGTGTTTCGGTGAACCCCTAAAATATTTTTGGCAATTTCCAATTGTAATTTTTCTACTAATGTTTTCTCCCAATTTTTTAAATTTAGTAGTGGTCCCCAAATTTCACATCCGTATAAAATAATTGGTTTTATTATCGAATTATATAATTTGATCCAGGTTTTAATGGGTAATTTTAAGTGTCCACATCGTGATTTTATGGCATAGAAAGCCCTCCGAGCCTTTTCACTCAGTGTTTTGACAGCCAGACCGAAGCGTCCCGAAGCGCTGATGTCGATGCCCAAATAGCTAAAGTTTGTGCTGTGCTGCAGGACCTGGCCTTTATACAGGAACTGGTGTTTGTGTTCCTGAGATCTGGCCTCAGTCACTCACTCACTCACACACACACACACACACACTCACTGACTCACTCACTCACTGACTCACATACACTCACTCACTCACTCACTCACTGACTCACTGACTCACTGACTCACTCACTCACTCACTCACTCACTCACTCACTCACATGCACTCACTCACTCACTGACTCACTGACTCACTCACTCACTCACTGACTCACATGCACTCACTCACTCACTCACTCTCTCTCTCACTCACTCACTCTCTCACTCATTCACTCACATACACTCACTCACTAACTCACTAACCCACTCACTCACTCTCTCACTCACTCACTCACATACACTCACTCACTAACTCACTCACTCACTGACTCACTCACTCACTGACTCACTGACTCATTCACTGACTCACTGACTCACTCACTCACTCACTGACTCACTCACTCACTCTCTCACTCATTCACTCACATACACTCACTAACTCACTCACTCACTGACTCACTCACTGACTCACTCACTCACTCTCTCACTCACTCACTCTCTCACTCACTCACTCACTTACACTCACTCACTAAC
>CM075865.1:48959995-48979995 GCA_038021265.1 Cyprinella venusta | reverse complement strand
CCCTCTCTCTCTGTGACACACACACACGACTGCTTTCTGCCGATGTTTATTGGGGTCTCTCTCACACACACACACACACACATGACTGGATGTTCATCGGGGTCTCTCTCTCTCTCTCTCTGTCGTCAGTGCCGCCTCAGTTCCTCAACTACCCGTCGAACATGTATGCGTACGAGAGCACGGATGTGGAGCTGGAGTGCGGCGTGACGGGGAACCCTCATCCCAGTGTGCGCTGGGTGAAGAACGGGGAGATGGTGGTTCCCAGCGACTACTTCCAGATCGTGGTGAGCAAACACTCAGGTCTCTCAGATCTCCACATTTACATTTATTCATTTAGCTGATGCGACTTACAATGTCAGAGGTCAACTAAGGGTTACGTGTGTTGTTCAGGGACACATTGGTGTCTCACAGTGGATTCAAACCCGGGTCTCTCACACCAAAGGAGTCAGATTTATTCTTAATAATATATTTTTATTTATTTATTTACTTATACTTATTTATTTTAATTAATTTGAATTTAATCAAATTATACTATTATTTATTTATTTATATTTATTTATTTTAATTAATATGAATTTAATCAAATTATTCTATTATTCATTAATTTTTATTTATATATATATATATGTTTTTTATTTATTAATATTTATTTATGTATTAATGTGTATTTATTAGTCACTCTGTATTTGTATTTATTTGTATTTATTTATTTAATTTACTTATATTTGTTCATTTATTTATTTATTCATTTTTATTTATATTTTTTTATTCATTTTTATTTGTTTCTATTTATTTATATGAATTAATTTTTGCTAAATCAAATGACACTGTTATACATTCATTCATACATATTTATTTATTAATATTCATGAATTTAATTGAATTACTGTGTTTATTTACTATTCATTCTTATTTTTTATTCATTTTATATATTCATATTTATTAATATTATTCATTTTTATTTTTTATTATTTTTTTTATTAAACATTATTAATTAATAGTTTTTTAATCAAACAATACTGTTATTTAATTAATTAATCCGTTCATTTATTCCTATTAATTGTTTATTTGTTCATTCATTTATTATCACTAACTATTTAATTTTATTTTTTTTATTTTAGCGTCAAGGAAAAATATGCAAAACGGATCCTGTATTTTTAGTTTAGTGCTCGTACATCATGAAGCTCACAGTGAGAAGTTCCTGCAATCTCAATGCATCTTAAATGTCCATCATGATGTTGAGTGTGTGTGTGTGTTGCAGGATGGTGGTCATCTCCAGATTCTGGGTCTGGTTCGATCAGATGAAGGATTCTATCAGTGTATCGCTGAGAACGAGGCGGGAAACAGTCAAGCGATGGCTCAACTGATCCTGCTGCAGCCCGGTAAGAACACACACACACACACACACACACATACACACACTCTCACACACGCACTGAATGGCAAATCACAGATATTTGCTGGTTGTGGGCCAGATGTGACTCTTTCACAGCAACAGTGTGTGTGTGTGTGTGTGTGTGTGTGATCTGTCACCCTCCTGAGTGCTTTATTTTTCTTAGAAAGCACATGTTTCGGTCGAGGAAGGTTTAGTCTTAAGATCTGTATCTCTGATGTCTGAGAGCTTTACCCAGAATGCTCTGCTGTGCTTTTAGAACACTGATCACACACACACTGATGTACGTTTAGAACACTGATCCAGGGCTTTACATAAAAGATACGTAGGTTTAGACATGATGAGGTGTGTGTATGTGTGTGTGTGCTCTTGCTCGAGCTGCTCTTACGTGTGTGTGTGTGAGTGTGTGTGTGTGTGTGTGTGTTCTCACTCTGGGATCCGCGGCTCATTGCTGATTGAAACAGGAGGAACCCGTGGGCCCTGAAACGCTCGCTCCTGTTTCATTAGGATGTTTTGCTCGAGTGTCAAACAGCTGCTGATGTTTTTCTGATCGACACGACGTCGTGATTCAGGTGTTCTTAATCTATAATAATAAACATTTCTGGGGGAAACTTTCAGAAACAGACAGATGCTTTCTGACACAAGTTTCATTTTCATTTCATCTCTCTCTCTCTCTCTCTCTCTCTCTCTCTCTCTCTCTCTCTCTCGCTCTGACAGTGTTTCTATCCATTAATCTCATCTGTGTAATTAACAGGCTGTGATTTAATTATCATATTCACTTTAATCAGAGACACGGATCAACACAAATATGTCGCCTATATTAATGATGGCTCGTCCTCGTCTGGATGCATTTACCGGATCAGATATTGATATTCATCTCATCTGCCCTCAAATATATGTGTGTGTGTGTGCAGTTGCAGTTGAAATGATCTCCATAGCAAATCAGGCTTATTGGCCAAATATACAGTGTTGCGCTCATTACTGCACGGGTGTTTGGTAGAGAACGCAGGTTAATAGGTGGGAGGTGCACGTTCCTGATTGAAGGAGGGACAAGTTAAGCATTGAAACGCTTATCAGTGAGATCTTAAAAACGGTGCGTTATTATGAGCTTGAGATGTACGCAGAATCAAGTTTGTTTGCATGATTGTCTCGTCGGGAGAGACGCGCCACCGGTAAGCTGCTGTTTAATAATAAAATACTTAATGAGATGCGGGGTAAGTTGCCTGCTTGTTTATATAATTAATGACGACCGCGGCATATGCGCGCAATTTGTGTGTAGATAAATGTTATTAAATGTTGCTGTGGGAACACTGAGAACCTCGTTTGAAATCAATGTTTAATGTTGTCGTATCGATAGTATTCGTGGTAAAACTTAAGGAAATGTTTGGATTTGCAGCGCTTCACTTTCATATGAGTCACTTCCTGGTTTGCGATGCCGGATGGGAAATGTAGTTTGTCGTCTTGCGTTGATAATGAGTTACTATACTGAAGCGCCACTACATAAACTACACTTACTAGATTCGTCGGGCCAACGTACTGAGAATATTTCTTTGATTTAGAGCAAATGGCTTAATTGAATATTGATGTATTGTGTGAAGCTGTTGCATCTCTGTGTTTAATGTTTATGTTATAGTCATTTAGATTGAATACTAGATTATACTATAATATTTATTGAGAACGTTGATTAATATTACGAGATATTTCTTAGAGTTAATATTTTATATTGTTCAGAATTTATAGTATGATATGTAAGTGGTTATTAATATTGTTATTTACTCTATCTTTTTATGTCTATAGGTTTATAACCTCTTTGTTTGTGGACTAATCAACTAAATGTGGAAATAAAGATCCAAGTAAACAAAACCACAATTGAGTTATGAAACGTGTTCTCTCCTGACGCCCCGTTCGGTGGGGAAATTCTTGGAAAAACCGAACATACAGACTCTCAGCTGTTTACAATCAACACATCAACAGAAGTAATTGAGATAGATGAACAAAACTAATGTTTCTAGTGGTTTCCCCAAATTTAACTGAAAACGCAACATTTATGGCTCGTTTCCTCTGAGTGGTACGGTACGGTACAGTTCGGTTCGGTACGCAATTATTTGCGTTTCCACTGTCAAAAGTTATGAATGGTACCAAAAAGCCGAACCGTACCGTACCACTTTTTGGGTCCCCTTCCGTTGGGGTATCTAGCACAGTGAAAGGGTACTAAAGGGCGGAGCTAGACTCACTGTAGAACGCTGATTGGTGGACAGAGTATTGTCACTCACGCATACTACAAGGCCATTAAAGCAGACAGTTGAACTATAATTCTACTGTTATTTTTTCACTAAATGTAGTTTTAAGAGTATTTTTAGTTTTTAGTAAAAAGTAGTTTTTGAAAGCTCAAATCTGTGGTTTATTTATAGATTTATGATAATTTGACTGAGATCCATTCCAAGCGATCACCGGACGCTCGCGCTCGTGTCCCCCGCCTGGAACAGCCTTTCCTCGGCTAGTCATTCTGATGTTTGCCGCTGACTCAGACGTCTCTGTAGTGGTTAAACATGAGATGTAGTTCGTCTTGTATAAACCTAACAGGTGATCTTTGGTCTCATGAATCTATAATTCGTTCCCTGGTCAAAAGTTTTGGCAGAAGGCTACGTGAAGTTTCATATCTTTGAGCGCTGAATTTATTTGACTGAGTGAATTGTTTCTTAATGTTTTTTATGCTTTACTGTATATTTTATGTACCTTTTACTTATATTTTTATAATGGCTATTATTGATAAAACTGAAATTCAACAAAAGAGATAGTTTTGTCATTTTTTAAATTTTATTACAAGATCATCTGTAATGTTGTTTATTGCAACATTTGTACCAATGCGATATGCAATATATTACATATTCCCTGGAATATGTTTAATATTTTTAAATTTAAACGAAAAGAGGCAGGGTTGTGTTTTATATTTAGTTTTGTTATAAATATAACGTTGCATGCATGAATATAATCAATAGGCTATGCGTTGCCTGAACCACATTTGTGTGCTTTATTAGGTTTAAAATGTATTGAAATGAAATCGAAAAGAAGCAGAGTGGTGTTTTATAACATATTTCGTTTTATTGTTGCCTTATAAAATGAACATACAGAGATAACCGGAGTCACAGAGCCAGAGCGAGCTGAGTGCCGCGTTCAAGAACACGCTGTTCCATTAGCAGGATTACTGGACTCACGTCCTCGGGATCATTCTCTTGAGTCGGACTTTGCGTTGGCTTCTTGGAAACGCCTAATGCCAGCGCTTGTTTCTAGTGACAAACAAGCCGAGAAGCAAGAACAAGATCTGCTGTCTGTCCATTGTTGTTTACTATGTTGCTTTCTTTGCGTGAAAATGACGTCGATCGCTTCTTTCCAGCATACCACGCCTATCAAGTAAGGGTACTGTTGGCGGTGGAAATCATGGTGTACTCGACCCGTAGTGTACTGTACCGTACCGCACCGTACCCCTCAGTGGAAACGAGCCATTAATGACTTATGCTGTCTCAAAATGATTCGCCCCCCTTACAACAGCACAGATCTGCAGAACAGGAGGAGTAATCAAGGGCTTCATGAGCGGCAGCAGGTGTGCTTGAGCTGGAACATTAATGAAAAAATTAATGGGACAAAAAGAAATCAAGAGACATTTAGAATAGATGAAAATGTGCGATTAATCACGAGTTAACTATGACATTAATGCGATTAATCGCGAGTTAACTATGACATTAATGCGATTAATCGCGAGTTAACTATGACATTGATGCGATTAATCGCGAGTTAACTATGACATTAATGCGATTAATCGCGAGTTAACTATGACATTAATGCGATTAATCGCGAGTTAACTATGACATTAATGCAATTAATCGCGAGTTAACTATGACATTAATGCAATTAATCGCGAGTTAACTATGACATTAATGCGATTAATCGCGAGTTAACTATGACATTAATGCGATTAATCGCGAGTTAACTATGACATTAATGCAATTAATCGCGAGTTAACTATGACATTGATGCGATTAATCGCGAGTTAACTATGACTAATGCGATTAATCACGAGTTAACTATGACATTAATGCGATTAATCGTGAGTTAACTATGACATTGATGCGATTAATCGCAAGTTAACTATGACATTAATGCGATTAATCACGAGTTAACTATGACATTAAAGCGATTAATCACGAGTTAACTATGACATTAATGCGATTAATCGCGAGTTAACTATGACATTGATGTGATTAATCGCGAGTTAACTATGACTAATGCGATTAATCGTGAGTTAACTATGACATTGATGCGATTAATCACGAGTTAACTATGACATTAATGCGATTAATCGCGAGTTAACTATGACACTAATGCGATTAATCGTGAGTTAACTATGACATTGATGTGATTAATCGTGAGTTAACTATGACATTAATGCGATTAATCGCGAGTTAACTATGACATTAATGCGATTAATCGCGAGCTAACTATGACACTAATGCGATTAATCGTGAGTTAACTATGACATTGATGCGATTAATCGCGAGTTAACTATGACATTAATGCGATTAATCGCGAGTTAACTATGACACTAATGCGATTAATCGTGAGTTAACTATGACATTAATGTGATTAATCGCGATGAAATATTTGAATCGTTTGACAGCACTAATATCTATCTGTCAGTAGATGTGTGAGTCTCAGCATCTCGTCTCCTGTTCTCTGTCGGGAATCATCCTTGTGTGGCGTTTGTCTCCGCTGGGAATGGATGGATCGTCTTTAGGAATGCAAATAGATTCTGTCTGAGTGACGGGATGAGATCAGTCTCTCTCTCTCTCGCTGCAGTCAGAGCTGTAAACACGATGGAGTGTGGCTCAATAATTCATGTGCAATAATAGAAAAGATGCGATTGCTTATTTGTATTTAAACAGGCTTGAGTGCGGACGGGGAAGGAGAGAGCGGCTACACGGACCGACACAGTTTTGCACTTTGCTACATGATGCCTTTTGTGTTGAAATGTCTCATTTGCACATTATTGTTGGTGTGTGGATGCACGTGATTCTCCACGTCTGCAGCTTCAGTCCTTCAGCTCTCGGAGAAAATACTGTTATCAGTGTGTGTGTGTTATCAGTGGGAATACAACAGGCTTTACTAACACAGCTTATTTAAGGTGTGTGTGTGTGTGTGTGAGGCTTGTTTGTCTTCTTCAGTCGCGCTTGCCTCTCACCGTGTGTTTTTCTGTCGAGTGTGACGTAATAAACACCGTTGAGCTTCAGGAGGTTTTCTCTGACGGATGCGACGCACATTTCCCTCCGTTTACTCCTTCACCGAAGGTCAAAGGTCTGCGCAGACGAATCAGCCGTGACTCGTTCTGACAGCTTTAGAGACGCTCTCCTGTCAGACACGATCCACACACACACACACACACTCTGAGAGATGTAACCGTGGTGTCATTATCAGTAGTGATGGTTTGACGTGATGTCGCCTGAACTAAATAAAGCATTAAAAAAAAACAGTTAACATCCGGGCAAAAAAAAAAAAGTGATGTCTCTTGAACAAAAAATTATTTCTCAAAGTTGTAAATGAAACAAAACATGATGTTCTGTTTCATATATATCTAAACATTCCCTCTGGTGCTCTTTGTTTCTGACTGAAATATTTGAAGATTTTATTTTTTTTACTTCATCGGAATGGTACGAAATTTGGTAACGGTTTTGGCACTTGCTGTGTGAACACACACACACACACACACACACACATGATGGGCGTGACTGGAACAGGTGTAATGGTCCTGATATCAGCAATGGCGCATTGTAAATGAATGCGAGACGAGTTTCCTCTAGTGGAAGTGTTTGGAACTGCAGCCGAACAACATCTCACTGAACGCTCGTTTACTGAGAGATCAGCTCACACGCCCAACACACACTTACGCCTCACAGTATCTCCGGATAGAAAACCGCATTTTTAGACTTCATAAGAAAACTATAT
This sequence comes from Cyprinella venusta, assembly GCA_038021265.1. Lineage (NCBI taxonomy): Eukaryota > Metazoa > Chordata > Actinopteri > Cypriniformes > Leuciscidae > Cyprinella > Cyprinella venusta. The sequence continues at coordinate 48,972,605 of CM075865.1, read as the reverse complement.
TTTTGTGCATTTTTCATAACAATAAATGTAAAATTGTGGTGTTTGAGAAGAGATCAAACTTCAGTCTGTCGCTCTAAAGCGTTCCAGATTCGACATTAAATTATCAGCTCTACGCTCAAAAACACAATAAATGGATTATAAATACAGCGGAAATATCATTTAGTACCATAAAATCCCCTAAAAATACTAAATATTAAATAAAAAAAACATTATTAAACTACCAACTCTTGAAGAGCTCGAGAGGGTTAAGAGTGTGTAGATATTAGCGCTGGAGAACGAGACAGAAATATGATGTTTTTCAGTGTGATTTATCGAAACTGAGTCTGAAATGAATCTAATGATGCAATCTTGAGATCAATACAAACATATGATTGTATGATTCTATTTTGTTTCAGTGTAAATATAATTTAGGACCATAAAATCCCCTAAAAACACTAAATATTAAATAAAATACATTATCTAACTAAAATATTGTACATTCACACACAAAGTGAAGAGAGAGGGTTAAATAAGAATTAAAAATCTATGTATAAATGTATTAAGTAGGGATGCACCGATATGAAAATTTTGGCCGATACCGATAACCGATAATTTGATAACCGATAACCGATATATCAGCCGATAAACTTAAATCCAAATTTTTATCTAATTTTGAGAGCCTGATTACAAAAACAAAAGTCTCACAATTAAATCCATGTCCCAAGCGCACAATTATAATGATGTTCTCATAACCAATGACAGATTTGCGCTGCACATGATGCACTGAACTGTATTTTCATTTTTTGAAGAGATTTCAATAATATTTCAAGAAATTCAAAAACATAAACAGTTCAACACGTGTCTCAGCTGAAGGGAATAATACATTATTTATTGGCTTTAATATATCGGCCACATTTTCGTACCCGGCCGATAACGATAACATTAAAAATGAACATATATCGGACGATACCGATATGCTGGCCGATATATCGTACATCCCTAGTATTAAGTGAATTTATGGTTTAAAGAAGAATGAATATCTGCCAATCAAGTCAGAAACATAATCTTATATATAGGGTTGTGTATCGTTTGAATTTGAACGATTCTGATTCCGATTCTTTGTTTCGATTCCAGTTCCCAACGATTCTCGATTCTGATTCTTTTAAGAGGCGGGGTCAAAAAAGTTTAGCTAACCTTGCTAACCAACGGTCTTTCTGAAGGAAATACTCCTTTCTAAAGGGAAATACTCTGCATTTTGCTGAGATTTTGATATTTTTAGAAAAGTGAAGCCACACTTTGGACCGCCGACGTAAGCTACTCATGTTCGACTCGCGCGGTTATGCCAACACTTCCTGTAGACGCTTCTTCATTGGTGTTGTTCAGCGGTTTCTTCTTCTGGTCGGCGGACTGTGAATATCAAAACTAGGAATCGAAATTTTTACTTTTGAACGATTCCGGGAAAAACAAAAAGTTAGTCCCGGTTCCAATCGATACTCGATTCTCGATACCCCACCCTACCTATATATATATATATATATATATTAAGGCACACAATATATTTATTATATTATATTATATTTATACAATATATGCATGTATATATTTAAGAAAAATCTGAAAGTATATACTTTATATATATTTATACATTATTGTTATGTATAAATATAAATATTTGATATATTAAGAACACATTTTTCTTAAATATATACATGCATGTGTGTGTATTTATATATACAAAATAATTATACACACTACACACACATATATTACATAAATACATACTTTTATTTTGAATTCGATTAATCCCGATTAATCGTTTGACAGCCCTAATATATATATATATATATATACTGTATATCATGTTTTGTGTGAAATGAAACATTTTTTTGTCGCTGCTATTGAAGAACATAATGAGTGTTTAATAATCAGCGCATTAACGAAGGCAGGGGCTGGAGGGATCAGGACACACGGTTTATGTCTCTTATATTTCATCTTTTCATACGTGAACCTGTGTTTGAGCTGCGGGAACAATGCGGCGTTTATCAGCACAGGTCTTGGTGTCAGTCAGATGGAAATAAGGCTTTGTGTGAGCGAGTTTGTCATGAGACATCAGTCATAGATGTGTTCACGCCTCGCTAAAGCTTTCAATCACACGCTCATCCGATTATCTGCATGCTTGAGCTGGCAAATTATTATTATTGTGTAAATTAGAGACGGGCGTCTTTCTTTCTCTCTGTCTGTCGATCTCTCTGACTGACGGGAAATGGCATCGGCTCATAAGAGTGATGAAGAGTTGGAGGATTGATGGGAGGAATAGATGTTCTGACTGGGCTGCGCTCACCTGCTTCTAGACAACTAGAAATTAATGTTTTTTTGCCACAAACTTTTATGTTGGCTTGACTAACCCTTGTATGAAAATGTGAACATATTCGTAACATCACGTGATCACGTTGTTAGCTTGTTTTAGCATTTACGTAGAAGATTTTAGCATGAATTAGTATGTTGTTAGCATAGTTTAACACATTGCTAGCATGAATTACCATGTTGCTAGAATGATTTAGCCTGTTGCTAGTATGTTGCTAGCATGGATTGGCATGTTGCTAACATGTTTTAACACGTTGCAAGCATGTATTAGCTTTTTGTTAGTATGAATTAGCATTTTGTTAGCATGAAAAAGCATGTTGCTAGCATGAATTGGCATTTTGCTAACATGTTTTAACACGTTGCAAGCATGTATTAGCTTTTGTTAGTATGAATTAGCATTATGCTAGCATGATAAAGCATGTTGCTAGCATGAATTGGCATGTTGCTAACGTTTTAACATGTTGCAAGCATGAATTAGCATTTTGTTAGCATGAATTAGCATTTTGTTAACATGAATTAGCATTTTGCTAGCATAAATTAACACGTTGCTAGCATGAATTAGCATGTTGCGAGCACGTTTTAGACATGTTGTTGATGTAGCAGATGTCTTTTGTTCGTCCTCATCATTTTTTGGACCGTATGGATCTGGCGAGTCACAATGAAACCATCAGAGATATGGTCTCCTGTTGTCTGGAGCTGTAGTCTTTAGAGACGGAGGAGCATTAGATCATGTCCTCAGGATGGATCTCTCTCTCTCTAATGACCGTCTGCTGTTGTAAACCATCACCTTTATAAACCCGCGGGCCTGTGTGTGTTTGGGGGGCGGAGTCTCGTCCCAGTATCCATCAGGGACGCTTCATATCTGTGGAAACGCTTCAGAAACGCAGCCGGTGTTTCAGGAGGAAGACGAATGTCGGCGCTCATAATGGGAAAGAGAAAAGATTGTGTTTCAGACACTGTTCAGATGATCCATCAACATCAAGAGCGCCACCTTCAGTTTAAACAGTAAAATCTAATTATTACAAATCGAAGATAAAAAGTTACATGTTTTATCTTCAGATCAGGTGAAGTCTATACTCAGGTGATCTGTAGTAAACCGTGAGCCAGCTCTCCTGACGCCCGCACCGGCTGACCAGAGTCACGTTTGCTCTCGTATCCTCTCTGAAAGGCCTGATGTTCTCATTCAGATCAGACCACACGTCTTCAGGGCCCATTGTCCGCTTAGCTGTAGGAAACCACCGAGGCGAGGTGTCCGCCGCAGAGACTGATGCGCTGGCTCCGCTGATGACGCACGTTATCCGCGTGTCTTTTGTGTGCCGAGAAGCTCCAGCGGCTCCATGTGCTCAGATGATCTCAGAACCATCCTGGGCTTAATGAGGATTCACTCACAATACCAGCCACCATAATACATGAAAATCCAATGTGTGTTTCTCTGTGTGTGACTGGTTGTGACCAAAATCTCCAAAAAACTCTATCTAGGGATGTTCTCATTTGTATAGCTGGTATAAAAATAAAGTAATTAAGGTGTGTGTGACGGGTTGCTTCAGGATAAGTGGACATAATATACATGTTGTACAGTATAAAAACCATTATGTCTATGGAATGTCCCCATTTAGATAGCTGAGTAAGTGTGTGTGTGTGTAACAGTAATTCCCTGGTGATAGTGAGTGTGAATGTGCTGTATGACATTGAGAGAACCTCATCAGAGCTGTGAAATCACTCTCTCTCACACACACACAGACGGATGTCACTCTTGTTCTCACCCACATGAGTCTCTCTACAGTCAGAAAACAGATTCACGGCCCTTAACATCGGGAAAGATGCTTTTCTGTTCATCAAATGTGTGTTTTTGCGGCCCTGATATACTTAAAAGTTCTTCTTTTTCAGCTATGAGTAAAACGAAACAATGTTGCAGCAATTATCCTGATCGTCCTGACTCCGCCCACATTTAGATGAATATGCAAATATGGGTAGCGCTTCCTTTTACAGTACAGTACTTACAGTGTACTTACCTAGAAAGTACTGGCTAATATAAGGTAAGTACATGGAACAGGGGTAGGTTTAGGGTTAGTACTAGTTATTACCCAGTAATTGTAGTTACTAAAATAAGTACATAGTATTTACATGGGTAACTGGACTGTAAAAGGAAGCATTACCCAAATATGTGCTGCGCTCTTTCCTCTCGATAACAAAATAAACACAAAAAATATGAAAACGGCAGTTGAGAAAGCATCTGATCATAGAGACGCGAGTACGTTTGCGATTCAGTCACGTTTATTTATAAAGCACTTAATACGATAGATCGCTTTAAAGCTGCAGCTTCGCCGTATTAAACATGAAAACCGTGTCAGAAGCCATGTTTCCATCCACTTGTCAATGGAATTATCTGAAGTTCGGTTAAAAAACTCTTGCGGATAAAGCTGGTGAACGTGTGTTTCCATCCAACGGCTTTAAAGGGAATAAAAACCTGTGCGTAATGACGTCACATGCTGTTTTGCGATCAAATTGGTATATCGAATTGATTTGAGACATTTTAAGGTGTTTCCATTCATTTTCGCACTGAATCGAACAACATTCAAGCAAACTTTTGCGAACAAAGTTTTGTTAGACAAAATGGATCGCGCCATCTACCAACAAATGATCAATATTTCACAATTTGAAGCCTAATAATGCTTACGTGCCAGCTGATAGCGACAGATGTGTGGGATAATGTATGCGAGGCAGTTGTTGAAGGGGTTGTATTCGCTATAAAAACCGCCTCGCAATATATTATCCTGCTTATTACATTTAAATCAACCAAATAAATAAAAAAATTGACACAAAATATTGACATAAAAAAACGAGTTTATTGATTTAAAAACGAGTATTGCTTCTGCTAAAGAAAATAGTCTGTTCCGTCTCTGAACTGCGTCCACGGCAACGGTGTGTTAGTTAGCAGCGCCGCAGTCCGTAACACCACATTCGACATTAGAATTCAACCAAGCCACGTAAAAACCAGCAAAACTAACCTAAGAAAACAACGACGCTATAAACATTGCTATGATGAAGCCGATGCACGTATGCCCGACGCCAGCGGAGGTGACTGTGGTGTGGGAACGATAGCGCTCCGTCAGTTCTGGGAGATCGTGGTTCACAGAAACCCTTTGGTTGAAGCATCTTTTTGCTTTGTCCACTTTGTTGACATCCGCCATGTGTGCGCAAACAGACTGGCCGGAAATGAACTCGTCTTCTGGCGTGTTGCAACCGTGAAAGGGCCTAAAACTTAATCGCAATTCATTATTTATTCGGCAAATAACGTTTCCATCGGCTTTTATCACGTTAGCCGTATATCGATCAAGATAAAATCCGATGAGACCGAACGTATTTCATTTGAGTCGATTTTCATGAAATTTCATTGCATTTTACTGTTTCCATAAGGCGTTTTTCATTCGATATCACTTAATTCGGATAAAAACGTGTCGATGGAAACATGGCTAGAGTCTTTGTGTAGAATTACAGCTTCAGTTTCTACTATAAAGCTGCTCTGTTCGAGTTTTTACTCACGTCTGACATCGACGGACTGAACAGAAGTCATTTATCTCAAAGAAGGCGGAGCCTCCAAGCCACACCTATGGCCGTGTGTCCACCAAAGTGTTTTTATCAGCTGAAAACTGCTGGAGACGCCGTGCTTTGGGCGCTTGAGAGCGTTTTGGCAGCGCAGCGTTTTTTCCGTTGAAGCGTTTGGTTGCTATGATACAGAATATCCGCAGCAGTTTGAATGTTGTGACAGTTGGTCGGTGTGGTTTAGTCCCGCCCCTCCTCCACTGTGATTGGACGGCTGGGTAAAATGTGACAGTGATGAGCGCTGCGTTTATCCAAAGTTGAACATTTTTCAACTCCCAACGCCGGCCGCTTCAGTGTGAAAACAACGCTCAGCGCCTCGGTACGCTCATGGCGTTTAAAAAAACGTGGCGCTCCCATTGAAAACATACGGCAGGAGCGTGGAAAAACACTTTGGTGGACATTATGAAGTAATCACCACATGGACCAATGGCAGTTCAAAGGTGTTTACAAAACAGAGCTATTTTGTTTGAAATGCATCAATTTAGCTTGTACAATCGGGGCCTTTGTTTGCATTCTCTCTCTAATCTCGTAGAACGCTCACTGTCATCTCATTCTGACTCTGGCGTGTGTGTGTGTGTGTGTGTGTGTGTTAATTGTCTGTTATATACCTGATCTGTGATGCTGTGATCTTCCTTATCGCTCTCTTTTCTTTTCTTCCTGATGTCTTCTGTTTGTTTGTGTTTTCTTTCCTTATCTACTCATTCCATCGGTCACACTCCTCTCGTTCTGTTATGTTCTGCCCCTCCCCTCCCACGCCCCCCCTCCCCTCATGCCCCTCCACAGAGGCCACGCCCCCTGTCCCGCCCCCTCAGCCTTCTCAGCCCCCGTTGCCCCGCACTTCCTCTTTGACTTACTCCTCTCCTCCCCCCCCAGTTACCCCGAGCTCAGGCGTCCTCCCTTCTGCTCCCCGTGACGTGGCCCCCGTCCTCGTGTCCAGTCGATTCGTGCGCCTCGGGTGGCGCCCCCCGGAGGACACGCGCGGGACCATCCTGACGTACGGAGTCTTCTTCTCTGAGGAGGGAATCAACAGGTACGTGTTCTGAGCCCTGAGGCACTCCAGATGATAACAGTGATGGATAAACATGTAGATGGAGAAGAGAAGCGGTCCCAGCACTGAGCCCTGAGGCACTCCAGTATCTAGATGTTGTGACTTAGACATCTGTCTTGTCAGAGAAACAAAGATTCAACCAATGATCTGAACAAAGTGTTATGGAATATTGTTCCTTGGTATATTGAGGTTATTCCTTGGGGTGTGACGTGAATATTGCTCATTTGGAATATATGAAACCAGACTGTTATTGTTTCTCTGAGCGTGTTCGCATGTGTGCCGCAGGGAGCGATGCATTAACGTGACGGAGCCCGAGAGTCTGCAGCTGACGGTCAGCAATCTCAGACCGGAGGCCACGTACTCCTTCAGAGTCGTCGCATTCAACGAGCAGGGGCCCGGAGAGAGTTCAGGGGTCATCCGACTGTCCACACAGCCCGAGCGTGAGTCCCACAGCTGATCACTCAATCTTTGAAATGTCCTCATTTAGTTTCCTCCTACGTTCACGAGGTCAGTATTTGAGATCGACTACCATATTTATTTTAAAGTCTCGAACTGTACAAAAATTCAACTTACACTAGCGTCTTGAATGTGCAACGAGAGTAAAGCCTATATTCTCTTACCATCAAACCAAAGCAACAGTAACCAAAGAAATATCTAAGTTGGCAACATCAATAAAACTCAAAGGTCTTATCAATTATGATTCGACAAGTGTCCAATCGAGCCACGAGTTCATCCGTCAAAGTTCATGAATAGACATGAAAATGCACATAAATGGTTGTAATTCAAGATTGCTTTGGAATATAGACATATGATTGGTCTCTTTTTAAAGAAGACATTTGGCAGATTATTGTTGAAGTGAAATAAATTAAGAAAGTGAAACAGAAAAAAAGTTCTAGAAGTTTGAGTTTATGGAAATGTACAATGTAAAAATATTAATTATTCATATTTTACATAAAATATATATTTTCAAAACCTGGGCTACTCTAAAACGGCAGAAAAATCAAAGCCAAAAATCTGAACAAGTTGTGTTTCAAATTTTAGGTTGATATCTCAAAAAATGAGCTTTCAGTAAGATTTTGTTTGGGCGCAGTACCGAACGCTTCCACTAGGGCACAATCAGACTCCATTACTGCCCATATAAGGGCGCCTGCATTGATATGAACCATTATCTCCACAATTTTCATACAATTTCTGAAGTAGAGATCCTATTCAGAAGTAGTATGGGAAGTTTGGCAGATTTTGATATGAATTCAACCTCTAAGAAACACATACAAAGAACACGCATGTAAGTCATAGCTAGCTGCCACGTCACAAATGGTCAATTTATTATTTTTTTCTTGATATTTCAAACTTTTCAGACCTTTTTTTCCAAAATAATAAAATGGATTCTATCTTTTGAACTTTTGGCATGAAAACAAACTGAGGTATCTACCATTTTTTCATGATTTTTCATGTTTACTAAAGGTCTGAACACGCCTTATGAGTATGAAAATATTCTTGTTGCATATTGATAAATTATGGCTCCTCTGTAATATATTTTGAAAATCAGTCACCAAATATGGAAACTAGAGATTGTAAGCTTTCAAATAATATACAGTTTGTCAATATTATTTAAGGAATTTACTAAGATATTATTGTTTTAATAATATAGTGGTTAACTGACAGCAGTGACTGTATCTAAAACCTTCACACGACACACAGCTCATATCTTTCGAACAAAATTGTATTGAGGTTTTTGCTGTGGTTTTATGTCATTTTAGCCTTTGCAGAGAAGTGATTGATACAAACCGAAGGTCTGTGTGGGATCTTTAGAGTTTCGAGTGGTGTGAAAAATTCTGCAATATAAAAGTTTTTAGCATGTTTAATCTTCTGTTAAATGTGAAATAATCAGAATGTAGATTTAACATTGTGTGTGTGTTTGTGCAGTTCTGGTTCCTGGTCCAGTGGAGAATCTTCAGGCAGAATCCGGGTCTCCGACGTCCATCGAGGCGTCCTGGGATCCTCCCGCTCACGCCAACGGGCCCATACAGAGCTACCGGCTGCTCTGGACCGAGACCTCCACCGGCAAAGAGCAGGTGAGACTCCGCCCGAGATACACACCCTCAACGGTTTTTGAACGATTTGGGAAAAACCTGAAATGTGCATACTTGGGTCCGTTTTTTTTTTTTTTTTTTCCCCAGCTCAAATCTCTTTCAGTAACCATAAAGTGAACAGAGAAAAATCTGAAATCTCATTAAAAAAATATCAAAAATTCAATATGACTATAAAACAATAATAAGGATTTGATTGTGATTATTATTAAATAAAAAATAAGACGTTTATTGTAATAATACTGTTGTAGTGTAAAAAAAAATATTTTACTGTAAAATTACAGTACTAATATTTACATCTTAATTTCTTCATTTTCAAATGGTAATCCAGAGAGCGTTTAAGTTGTCAGGTTGCCTGCAAATAAAAATATATGCGCTGCCGATTTCAGAATGGAAACACACAGTGTGTTCATTTACACGCATGCTGTCTGAAAACCAGTGGGTGTATATGTATTTATTTATATGATTTTTATTTAATAAAAATATTAAACAAAATCAGAAGTATATTGTAATAATAATTTTATTGTACTTAATATACAAAAAGAATTAAATTATATATATATATATATATATATATATTAGGGCTGTCAAACGATTAATCGCGATTAATCGCATCTAAAATAAAAGTTTGTGTTTACATAATAAATGTGGGGGCACTGTGTATAATTATTATATATATATAAATACACACATATGCTTGAATATATTTAAGAAATATTTTCATGTATATACTGTATAAAGATTTATATATAATTTAAATTATATATAAATATAAATATTATATATATAAATAATATTTTTTTCTTAAATATACATGCATGTGTGTGTATTTATATATGTACAAAATAATTATACACAGTGCCCCCACATTTATTATGTAAACACAAACTTTTATTTTGGATGCGATTAATCGTGATTAATCGTTTTGACAGCCCTAATATATATATATATATATATATATATATATATATATATATATACCGACTGTTACTGTACTTCATTTTATTCTAAATGGTTTTAATTTGCTGTATTTTATTTTTATCATAATTTTTATTTTTCATTATTTCTTATTTTTTATTCTAAACTGTTTTAATTATTCTGATTTCTTTTGATTATTTTAATTTCTTCTATGTAAAGCACTTTGAATTGCCATTGTGTGTGAAATGTGCTATATAAATAAACTTGCCTTGCCTATATACAGTATATACAGGTATATATATATATATATATAAAATCACTTTTTGACATTCACACTAAGCCATATTGTGATTTAGGTTTTACTTTGATATATATCGTGCAGCACTAGACTTCACTGGAGACAACAAAAAACCACTCCCTAGCAACACCTTGGTAACCGCATAGCAACATCCTAGCAACCACCCACAGTAGCTCAGCATCACAAAAGCCATTTTTTGAAACACCACTCGCGTTTTCTTCAGAAAATGTTAAAATGCAGTTGAATTAATTTTTGCAGGTAAACTTGTTGGGTTCTGATAGAGCCGGTGTTGTGTTGGTCTCCTGACTGTGTTCTCAATCATCACTGCTGGAGTCTGTCATCATTACAGTGTTTTAAAGACATGACCGATGCGCTCTCTCTCAGTGTGGTCAAACGTTCAGGACAAACATGCACTTACCAGCCAATACTGCCATAACAGCTCGTTCTCTGAGTGTTTTAACATCCGCCCGATCGACAGACTTCACTGAAGCGTCTATAGGAATGGATTGGTTTTCAGAACTGAGCTGATAAAGTGCTGCAGATTAATCCCATATTGTTTTTTACACGGCTGGACTAAAGCGACGTTACGGCGCATCTAACATCTGTTGTTTTTCTCTAAAGAAACTGCCAAATCCTGCGGTCATGTGTTTAAAAGCTCCATTTTACAGCGATTGCTCTCAAACACAGAAATAATTAGGCCTTAATTTAAGATTTATGTATTTTTGGCATAAAAAATGTCCATCTGTTTGAATTACACTAACTATTATTAAACTAATACACTTTGTGATGCGTATTTGTCTGTCATGCATAAATGAAACCAGTCAGATTTCTGAACTCAGAAAATAAATAAATAAAAATAAAAAATACTTGGAAAACTTTATTGACTACGTGTTTCTTTTCATTTTATTTCAATAATCATATTTTCAAAATGCATTAATTCAAATTGATTAGAATCAGCATAAAGCTGTATTCAGTTTAAAAAGAATGCATATGGTTTATATGCCTAACTGAGCATAGAAAAATTGAACAAGATCGATCGATTGATCGATTGATTGGTAAACCAATCGATTTATTTTCTTGCAATTTTATTGTAATAGTGTTAGTACAGAAATCTGACCTGTTTTATTCTCGCATTAGAAAAGAGTCAAACACTTGATGGCCGACGGACGGCAATGAATTTGGTTTCGAAATGATTTTCTCTTAGGAATTGATTATAAATTAGAGAAACCGAAATAGTATTTTCCAGTAAAATGTACTCTAGTAAACTTTTATTTATATTTCTATAAATAAATGTATATAAATAAATAAATTTAAAGTTAGTAATGTTTCTAAGGCGGAGCTTAGCGAGGGCTCATTTGCATAAACCCCTCCCACCACAAAGAGATGCTGGTCTTCTCTCCTCTGTTGTGTCGTATATCGAGAGAATCGCTTCGGGAACAAGAACGCTCATGGGCGGGGCTTGATTGTGTCCGTGGGGAATTGATTGGATGATTAAACAGTTGTGGTTTGCTATTGGCTGATCTCATGTGAGTGACAGGTTATAGCTCCGCCCATCTCATCAGAGGAGAGGAGAGATGCTGGAGGAGGAACTGATTCTCATTCAACTTTATTAACACAATAATGATGTGCTCCCATAAATCATTATATATAAACACTGCAACATTGGTTGTGTCTGACGTGAGTTTGTGTTTCTCTCGGCAGAATGTGGAGGTTGTCGGTCAGAGATACCGAATGGAGGGACTGAAGAAGTTCACGGAGTATTCTCTACGAGTGCTGGCGGTGAACCGACACGGGCCCGGCATCTCCGACCGGGACACGCTCGTCACCACTCTCTCCGACGGTACGACAGATCCAAACCACACATGGGTATACGGATAGAATAGTCAAACCAAAGTGATCCATTTCAGAGAAAACACGAATAAAGAGTTACGCTAGCTGACTGCATAAGTGTTCACCCCCCCCCCCCCCCCCTGACTGCACCGATTTCATCACAACACATTATTACAGTTATCTGCATATTTAATGAAAGCCTAAACTAAGTGTTGTGCAGGACTGGATTCATCTGTGTGTCCGTCACGCTGCTCAGGAGATATTTACATAAGCGATCCGGCTAATCACACGCTAATGCTAGCTCTGATTGGCGTTAGCCGAAGGCCGTCAATCCGTTTCACGCCGCGTCACTCACCCGAGCCGACTGAGAGTCTCTGAACTTCAACCAAACACACACACGCACGTCTTCCTGCTATTGAAGAGTTTATGGAAGTATTATAATGCCTATATTTGGAAACAAAAAAAGCTTTAATTCCAGCA
>CM075865.1:48929995-48952495 GCA_038021265.1 Cyprinella venusta | reverse complement strand
TGTGAATGTTTCAGAGCATCAAGGTGAGCTGGCAGCCGCCGAACGCTAACATGCAGAACGGCTTCATCACCGGATACAAGATCCGGCACCGGAAGACGGGCCGGCGTGGGGAACAGGAGGCCATCGAACCCAACAACCTGTGGTTCCTCTTCACCGGTGAGCCCGCCTCGACACGACCCGCCATTCTCTTTTTTCTCACTTCTGCAACCGAATCATCTGTTAGTAAGGGGAGTGATGGCTCATGTTAGCCTTAATCCACCCGATCGACCTCAATCCGAATGAAATATCGATCGGAGCGAAAGGAGTGTTTATTCCTTTTCTAATCAGATCGAGAGAACATGTGAACACTTGATCGGATTGAAAACCGAAACTGAAAGACTTCGCATGTGCAATGATGTAGAAATATCGTGATGACGCAGAAATAGCCTAATAACGTAATGATGTAGAAATAACGTAATGACGGATCATACGCTCATTATTTCCTAATTATGACCAGAAATGGATAAATATTAAGTCTGCTGTTTAAATCAAATAAAGAACTGTATGAGAGTGGTTATTATGCGCAGACATCGGGAAACTCTGTATATTCGTGCAGTGAGCGCATGTCAAACAATATATCCCGATTTGAAGCGTGTGACGTATAAACACACACATCGACCCGTGATCACATGTTCAGCGTTCGTGCAAACACTACCTCAGATTGATCAGTCGGCAGGAGCTGAGTGCGGCTGAAGCAGAAGCTGTGTGTATAAACGCAGCCGGTGTTTTCAGTCCTCATTCTGTGCGTGTTTAAGAAGTCGGCCCACGATGCATCACATCACGCCGCATTTGTCGTCCTCCGGGACTTTGGGAAGCGCAGATGTGTGTTTGTTTGAATAGGATTTCTCAGTTTATTGGAAAATCATATTAATTTCCATTATTCCCTTGATGGATATCTCGCTAAGTTGCTATTTCCGAAGGGATTGGTTTCGCAGTGCCGCTGGAGTGTGTTATGCTAATTCCCGACACTCCGGGGCGTTCAGGGATGACAGCGCCCTACTATCATAATTGCGTTTTTTTATCTTTACACATGATGGAAATGCATCCTGATCTGTTTAGATGAGGTTTGGAGACCTTGTTTACCTCGCCGCCTTCGCTGATTGCTGTTTACTAATTAGAATCGCAAATAATAATCACACACACACACACACACACACCTTATTTTCTTTTCCTGACTCCCGCTCTTTGTTTATTGTGTGACAGGCTTGGAGAAAGGCAGCCAGTACAGCTTCCAAGTGGCAGCGATGACGGTGAATGGCACGGGTCCCAGCAGCGAGTGGCACACAGCCGAGACTCCAGAGAACGACCTGGACGGTGAATACCAATATGAATATGAATATGCAGACGCACAATGCAGCACAATTTAGGGCAGCTTAAACCGAGAGTTTAAGGTCGGTGTGTTGTGATGGTTTTTAAGGGGTTCAGTACTAGTAAATAGCCATGGGTGATTTGGAAACACTGCTTCTGGAAGATTTGAAACATTTAAGACACGCTGTCATAATTATGAGATAAAAAGCTGAAAGTGTGACACTGTTATGATTATTTGATAATAAGTTGAAATTTTGAGATGCAAAAGTCAAACTTATGAGGCTGTCATAATTATGGGATAATAAGTTGAAATTATGAGATAAATGTTTAAAATTATGAGATACGTTTTCAAAAAGGCATTTGAGTAAAAAGTGGAAAGTTTGAGATATGGCACGGGTCCCAGCAGCGAGTGGCACACGGCTGAGACGCCAGAGAACGACCAGGGTGGTGAATATGAATATGCAGACGCACAAGCGGTAAGTAGCGATGGGAAACACTGCTTCGTGAAGCTTTGAAACCTTTATGACACACTATCATAATTATGAGATAAAAAGTTGAAAGTGTGACACTGTCATAATCACTGTATGAGATATAAAGTTAAAGTTGGGAGATTTTGACATACTAAGTCATAATTATGAGATTTAAGTTTAAATTATGATATAAAAATCTGAAATTGTAAGAAAAAATGTCAAAAATATAAATAAAAAGTTAAAAGCACATCATTCGGCATGTAATAGATGAAGATGTATTTGATATTTACAATATCTTTCACACAAAAAAGTGGAAAGTGTGAGACAAAAATTCAAAACTATGATAGTCATAATTGAGATAAAAAGTTACAGTTATGAGATAACAAGTAAACTAAAAAATTGACTAACTAAATCGTAATTATGAGATACAAAAGGTGAAATGATGAGGTATGTTTAACACTCACATCTGAGATAAATGAACAAAATTATGACACAACTATGAGATAAAAGAATAAAATTATGACACAACTATGAGATAAAAGAATAAAATTATGACACAACTGAGATAAAACATCAAAGTTATGACACAACTATGAGATGAAAGAACAAAATCACAACTATGAGATAAAATATATATGACATATGACACAACTATGAGATAAAAAATCACAATTATGACAACTATGAGATGAAATATCAAGATTATGACACACAACTGAGACAAAATAACAAAATTATGACAACTATGAGATAAAAATAACAAAATTACAACTATGAGATAAAACATCTATGAGATATGACACAACTATGAGATAAAATATCAAAATTATGGCACACAACTGAGATAAAATAAAAAAAATATGACAACTATGAGATAAAATAACAAAATCACAACTATGAGATAAAACATCTATGAGATATGACACAACTATGAGATAAAATTTCAAAATTATGGCTCACAACTGAGAAAAGAACAAAATCATGACACACAACTATGAGATAAAAGAACAAAATCATGACACACAACTATGAGATAAAAGTGAACTTGTGAGATAAAAAGTCAAAATCTTGACATAATAATAATTATGAGATAAAATGTTGAAACTGTAAAAAGTTAAGCAGTTTAAGCAGAGAACCGACACGTTTGGCTTCAGTTCGTCTGAGTTTGGGATGAACAGGCAGAGAGTATAAAAAGTTAAAAGCACATCATTTGGCAGGTAATAGATGAAGATGATTTTGACATTTACAATATCTTTGAGCTGGAGCAGAGCGCCTGAGTCGTCTGTTGTATCGCAGCGCTTTGAAGACGTTGTTCAGCGTGAGAATGTCAGCTTTGAGCGAGTCGTGTACCTCTGCGCATCGAGCGTGTGGTTCAGGTT
This sequence comes from Cyprinella venusta, assembly GCA_038021265.1. Classification (NCBI taxonomy): domain Eukaryota; kingdom Metazoa; phylum Chordata; class Actinopteri; order Cypriniformes; family Leuciscidae; genus Cyprinella; species Cyprinella venusta. The sequence goes on along the minus strand of CM075865.1, from coordinate 48,949,299 downwards.
TGATCAGGACCCGGTCGAGCAGTTTGAGACTCATTAATCAGAGACTCTCTGTGGTTCCCAATAATAGCCTGAGGGAGAGAGAGATACGTGAGCGAGGCTTGATGTGGGAGAACACACACACACACACACACACACACACACACACACACACACACACACACACACACACACACCGGGAGTAATAAGCGCTGGAGAAAATGATTTACAAAGCAGAAACTACCAGAATAGAAACAGAGCCGCAAATGTGAGGAAGATAATCAGAGGACTTATCTATCTATCTATCTATCTATCTATCTATCTGTCTGTCTGTCTGTCTGTCTGTCTGTCTGTCTGTCTGTCTGTCTGTCTGTCTGTCTGTCTGTCTGTCTGTCTGTCTGTCTGTCTGTCTGTCTGTCTGTCTGTCTGTCTGTCTGTCTGTCTGTCTGTCTGTCTGTCTGTCTGTCTGTCTGTCTATCCGTCCATCCGTCCATCCATCAATCATCTATCCATCTATCATTCATCCATCCATTCGTCCATCCATCCATCCATCTATCATCCATCCATCCTTGTATCCCTCTAATGTTATTGTCCCCTGTTGTGTGTGATGTAGAGACGCAGGTCCCGAATCAGCCGAGCTCTCTGCACGTGCGTCCGCTGCCCAACAGCATCATCATGAGCTGGACACCCCCGCTGAACCCCAACATCCTCGTGCGCGGCTACATCATCGGCTACGGCGTCGGCAGCCCGTACGCGGAGACCGTCAGAGTCGACAGCAAACAGCGCTACTACTCCATCGAGAACCTCGGTGAGTGAGAACACACACACACACACACACACACACACACACACATATATATATGTGGAATACAGTCTTAATATCTTCAGTCATTGTTCTTCTCCAGTAAATGTGTCTTGATGTAAGAATGTTTAGATATCAGTCCTGGAGAACGAGACAGACACACTGAGGAGGAACACGTGTGAACGCTGTGATTGTTTATAAAAGTGAACGAAATAAAATTTTATTTAAAATTGGGATCTCGTTTGTTTATTGATTACTGCGAATATAATGTTTCATTTAAAGGCGACTCATCTCAGAATACGCAACGACAAAGCGCAGATTTGAATATTCATAAGGAGGTGCGGCGAGTTCAGTGATCATGAATTCTTAATGAGAGTTTGTTTCGAGATCAAACACGCTCTCATGCGTTAATGTTTTATTTATTCTATTTTTCTGTGATTACCGAGAGTTTACGAGGTTCAGTGAAGCCGTTTCGTCACGCCGTCGATGCACTGCAAATAAATACTTTTCTTACTTAGTGTTTGTGTCTCATTTCCAGTCTAAATATCAAAAAAATCCTTAAATCAAGATGCATTTACTAGATGAGTAAAAGGCCTCGAGATATTATGTCTTCTTTTCTGGGGAAATAAATCAAAATTAAGTGATTTTTTTTCACCAAAATTATCCACCAATGAGGTCAGAAAAAAACACTTAATTCAAGCAGAAACAAGACTAGTGTTCTGACCCCATTAACAGATACTTTTGCATGTTTTAAGCAACAACTCACTTAATTTGGATTTATTTCCCCAGAAAACCTAATAAATTATGCATTTTACTCATCTAGCGAATGCATCTTGATTTAAGAATATTTGTATATTTGGACTGGAAGTGAGAAAGCAGTGTAGAGCATCTCGCCTTTTGTCCTCTGAACGCTAAAATCTCATTTTACCTCTCCTCATTCTGGGCGAAAATAAGGCCACGTCCTTATCAATATTTCACATGAAATCCACAGGTTGCCATGGCAGCGATATTGAACCCGGTCTGGCTGGCCAGAAGCAAAAGGAGAAACTAATGGAAAGAGGAAAAAGAGCATCTTCTGTTTCTTTGTTCAGGGATTTCACACAGTCATGAAAGCCTCGGTCACTGACACGCTCCAACACTGATGTTGCTGTCGCTGTTTTCATCAGTCTTGCTTTGTTTGGCCTCATTTTAAATGCTTGTGCTTTTGCAGAAGTCTCTGGTGTACCGGTGTAAAGTCATGTTGTGTGTGTGTGTGTGTGTGTGTTTCAGAGCCCAGCTCTCATTACGTGATCTCTCTGAAGGCCTTCAATAACGCGGGAGAAGGAGTTCCTCTCTACGAGAGCGCCGTCACCAGATCCATGTCCGGTGCGTTACGTTTCATATAATTTATAGCGTGATTATAGTCATGTTCCCGTATATATGATCACAACCCTTCAGTTATGGCTGAAACATCTCAGAGATATACATGAACATTATACTAATGTTCCCATAAAGTCATTTCTGAATGTTTTCAGAATGTCCAGCAGGTTACGAGAACATTACATTTGCTAACATTATGGGAACATTACTTTTGAATGTTCTCTGAAACATTTTAAAAACATTAAAGGCCGGATAACTCAGAACGACCGTTTTATTAATGTTTCTGGAAGAACGTTTGTTCATAAATTTGAGACATTTTATGTCGTTTTAGACAGTGTGATTATAGTCCTGTTCCCGTATATAAATATATGATCAAAAACCTTCAGTCACGACTGGACAAACATTTCAGGAGAATAACATTATTCGACGAGTATCTTTACATTTATGTTCAGCATTCCACGAGTATATTTATATTTATGTTCAGTATTCCACGAGTATATTTACATTTATGCTCAGTATTTGACGAGTATCTATATTTATGTTCAGTATTCGACGAGTATCTTTATATTCATGTTCAGTATTCCACGAATATATTTACATTTATGCTCAGTATTTGACGAGTATCTTTACATTTATGTTCAGTATTCCACGAGTATCTTTATATTTATGTTCAGTATTCAACGAGTATCTATATTAATGTTCAGTATTCCACGGGTATATTTACATTTATGTTCAGTATTTGACGAGTATCTTTATATTCATGTTCAGTATTCCACGAATATATTTACATTTATGCTCAGTATTTGACGAGTATCTTTACATTTATGTTCAGTATTCCACGAGTATCTTTATATTTATGTTCAGTATTCAACGAGTATCTATATTAATGTTCAGTATTCCACGGGTATATTTACATTTATGTTCAGTATTTGACGAGTATCTTTATATTCATGTTCAGTATTTGACGAGTATCTTTATATTTATGTTCAGTATTCCACGAGTATCTATATTTATGTTCAGTATTTGATTATTATCTTTATATTCATGTTCAGTATTCCACGAGTATCTTTATATTAATGTTCAGTATTAGATGAGTATCTTTATATTTATGTTAAGTATTTGATGAGTATCTTTATATTAATGTTCAGTATTTCATGAGTATTTTTATATTTATGTTCAGTATTTGATTAGTATCTTTATATTTATGTTCAGTATTCAACGAGTATCTTTATATTTATGTTCAGTATTCGACGAGTATCTATATTTATGTTCATTATTCGCAAAGTATCTTTACATTTATGTTCAGTATTCGATGAGTATCTTTATATTGATGTTCAGTATTCGACGAGTATCGATGAACTAAAACGCTCCATGAACGTATAGATAATGTTATTATGCTAATGTTTTGAGAATATTATTAAAGACTTCAATACTTTGAAATGAACAAACGTTTTATCAACGTTCCTGGAAGAACCTTGAGAGAACCTCCTCATTGAGATGTTGCTGTGTTTCGAAAGCTGGTTGTGAAACTCCATCAGTGCGTCTGAAAGTAGTTCAGTCTGTCGTTCATCTGATCATATCTCTGACAGGTCCATAAATCTGACCTGATGATGAGTGATGAGTGATGTACAGATGAGTTTGTGTTAGTCGTCTCTCTGGTCACAATGTAGATTTATCCTCTTTACTCGGTGAATCTCACCAGAACACACTCATATTTCACCCCAGATCAAGAGAAACATAAACTATATTTAGCATGAAGAAAATTAAGCTCATTCTTGTGTGTATTTCACACTGTACAGAATGATGTTCTTCCTCAGTGTGTCTGTCTCGTCCTCGAGCACTAATATCTAAACATTCTTACATCAAGACACATTTACTGGAGAAGAACAATGACTGAAGACATTAAGACTTGAATAATGAAGTTTTGTGCTTAAAACCAGAACAAATCTCTGCCAGTGGGGTCTTTGAATTAAGATTATTATTCTGACTCCATTGGCAGATATTTGTTCTGGTTTTGAGCACAAACTCACTTAATTTTAACACATTTTTTACTTAATATCTTCATTATGTCGCTTCTCCAGTAAATGTATCTGGACTTAAGAAAGAATGTTTAGATATTAGTGCTGGAAAACAAGACAGAGGAAGAACATCATAAATTTAGTCAGCGTGAATTAAATAAAACATGAATTGATGTTTATTAATAAATGTACTTTACAATATAAATATTCATTATTTCACATCACAGTTGGCTGATTACAGTTATGAAAATAATGTTGTGTTGAAATATCGCTCATGTTTGCTGAGATTCACCCGGTGCACTAAAAACTGGTAACCTTAAAATGGTACACCGAAATTTCACAATTAAATGCAAAGAAACTGCCAATAGCACATTGAAATAAACATGACATTTTGTTTTTATAGTGTAACATCTAAATGATCTGGTTCAATACATTGCTAAATCAACCTAACGCATCAGAAAAACTCATTTTTAGGGACTCGTCAGGAATAAATATCTCTTGAATCGCAGGTTACCACTTTTTATCTCTTCTAAAAGTCACTCTCTAGATCTCAATGTTCTTCTTTTGTCTCTCTCTGTCACTCCATTCTCCCTCCTTCATTCCTCCGTCCGCTTTCATCTCTGGTCACTTATGATTTTGGCATGAACTGCATAACCCTGATCTGTCTCTCTCACACACACACACTCGCAGACCCCTCAGACCCGTCCGATGACGATCTCTTCCATCTGTTTGATAAATTCCCCACCCCGGTCCCAGACACCTCCACTCCCATGATTCCTCCTGTAGGTGTTCAGGCCGTGCCGCTCACGTCTGACTCGGTGCGGGTAAGTTGGGCCGACAACTCCATTCCCAAAAACCAGAAGTCCCCGGAAGTCCGTTACTACTCCGTCAAGTGGAAGACCAGCCACTCCACCAGCGGGAAATACAAGGTGAATGCCGGAACGCCATAGTGAACTGATGAAGGCATTAGCCTGTCCACTGTAACACATGATCGGGATTTTAACGGTAAAACACTGTAACACATGATCGGGATTTTAACGGTAAAACACTGTAACACATGATCGGGATTTTAACGGTAAAACACTGTAAAACATGATCGGGATTTTAACGGTAAAACACTGTAACACATGATCGGGATTTTAACGGTAAAACACTGTAAAACATGATCGGGATTTTAACGGTAAAACACTGTAACACATGATCGGGATTTTAACGGTAAAACACTGTAACACATGATCGGGGTTTTAACGGTAAAACACTGTAACACATGATCGGGATTTTAACGGTAAAACACTGTAAAACATGATCGGGATTTTAACGGTAAAACACTGTAACACATGATCGGGATTTTAACGGTAAAACACTGTAACACATGATCGGGATTTTAACGGTAAAACACTGTAACACATGATCGGGATTTTAACGGTAAAACACTAACACATGATCAGGATTTTAACGGTAAAACACTGTAACACATGATCGGGATTTTAACGGTAAAACACTGTAACACATGATCGGGGTTTTAACGGTAAAACACTGTAACACATGATCGGGATTTTAACGGTAAAACACTGTAACACATGATCGGGATTTTAACGGTAAAACACTGTAACACATGATCGGGATTTTAACGGTAAAACACTGTAAAACATGATCGGGATTTTAACGGTAAAACACTGTAACACATGATCGGGATTTTAACGGTAAAACACTGTAACACATGATCGGGATTTTAACGGTAAAACACTGTAACACATGATCGGGATTTTAACGGTAAAACACTGTAAAACATGATCGGGATTTTAACGGTAAAACACTGTAACACATGATCGGGATTTTAACGGTAAAACACTGTAACACATGATCGGGATTTTAACGGTAAAACACTGTAACACATGATCGGGATTTTAACGGTAAAACACTGTAACACATGATCGGGATTTTAACGGTAAAACACTGTAACACATGATCGGGATTTTAACGGTAAAACACTGTAACACATGATCGGGATTTTAACGGTAAAACACTGTAACACATGATCGGGATTTTAACGTTAAAACACTGTAACACATGATCGGGATTTTAAGGGTAAAACACTGAGAAATAACTGTGTGTGTGTGTGTGTGTGTCAGTCGGCAGATACGACGGCTCTCAGTCACACTGTCACGGCTCTGAAGCCCAACACTATGTACGAGTTCTCTGTAATGGTGACCAAAGGCCGCAAGTCCAGCACATGGAGCATGACAGCACACGCCACCACCTATGAAGCAGGTACACACACACACACACTCTCACACTCTCACACACACACACACACACACACACACACACACACACACTCTCACACAATTATTGAAATATTAAATAAAAAGGGGTCTTCAAATGGCTTCAGCTGACAAAATAAGGTATAAAATGACTCCCAATGTGTTGTGTGATTGTGCTCGTGACACACACACTCCTGTAGGACGCAGACTCAGATCTGAGATCAGCGGTGGTTCATTAACTGTTTAATTAGTGCTGGGAATAGAGCCAGAGCCACTGAGTGCCAGACAGTGGAGTCAGACGCGTGTGAAAACACAACATCTCTCTGTTTCCATTGGTCAGCGCCAAGCTCCGCCCCTAAGGACCTGACTGTGATTGGCCGAGAGGGACGCCCGCGAGCCATTCTGATTAGCTGGCAGCCGCCGCTGGAGGCCAACGGGCGAATCACAGGTGAGAAGCTCGACCTCTATTAGCAGAGATTTGTTCTTCGTTTTTCATTAAACGGGACTTAATATCTTCAGTCATCTAACTTCTCCAGTGAAGCATCTTGATTAAACCCTCTGGGGCTCGGCAGTCATTTTTGACCAAAAAAGAAAAATCATCGGAATGGTCTGAAACTCTGTAAAGGTTTTTGGCACTTGCTGTGTGAACACACACACACACACACACACACACACACACACACATGATGGGCGTGACTGGAACAGGTGTAATGGTCCTGATATCAGCAATGGCGCATTGTAAATGAATGCGAGACGAGTTTCCTCTAGTGGAAGCGTTTGGAACTGCAGCCGAACAACATCTCACTGAACGCTCGTTTACTGAGAGATCAGCTCACACGCCCAACACACACTTACGCCTCACGTTATCTCCGGCTAGAAAACCGCATTTTTAGACTTCATAACAAAAACTCTATTTTTGTGCATTTTTCATAACAATAAACGTAAAATTGTGGTGTTTGAGAAGAGATCAAACTTCAGTCTGTCGCTCTAAAGCGTTCCAGATTCGACATTAAATTATCAGCTCTACGCTCAAAAACACAATAAATGGATTATAAATACAGCGGAAATATCATTTAGTACCATAAAATCCCCTAAAAATACGAAATATTAAATCAAAAAACATTATCAAACTAAAATATAGTACACTATATCATTTTTGCCGGTGTTGTGCCGAATTTTGACTCCTTGCCAAATTATTACCCCCCTCGATGAAGTCAGTTCCTGATTGACCTTTGACCCTTGTGTGACCCCAGGTTATATCCTGTACTACACGCTGGACAAGCACATGCCGATCGACGACTGGGTGATGGAGTCCATCGCTGGAGACCGGCTCACACACCAGGTGCTGGACCTCAACCTGGACACTGTGTACTACTACCGCATCCAGGCCAAGAACAGCAAAGGAGTCGGGCCGCTGTCAGAGCCCGTGCAGTACCGGACCGGCCGAGGTGAGGAGAGAACACACACACACACACACACACACACACACACACACAGATATTACACAATATTTACTCGAAAAAAATTTGCTACAATTATTTTTATAATGCTGAAACAAAATAAAACTGAAATATTGGAGGGAAAACTTAAACTAAATGAAACTGAAATAATTTAAGGAAATTAATGAAAATATGTATAATAGCATTTAATAATTCCACACTATTTAAAAATAAACATAAGATGAAAAGCTAGAAATAACTTTAAAAATGTACTAAAATTAGTGCAAATATACATCATAGAATTGAATAATTACACTTGAGATGTATATTTTTTATTATTAATTAGAAACTTAATTTTACACAATTTTGGGGTTGTTGTTGTTCTTTTGTTTTTTGCTTTAAATGAAAATGAAATGCTAGATGATGGAAACTTCAAGCGCTAAATAAATGTATTAAACATAATTAGTGAAGTTTAAAAAGAACAGAAACTAATAAAAATGATAAAATGGAAACTGGAAATAAAATAACAATAAAAGCTCATTCAAACTGTAAATAATACGACAATATTATTATATTATTGATACTCGCTTGAATTATTTATTCACTGTAATATTTTAAATCTCCGTGTCCATCATGGAGGTTTTCGATATTTTTTCACCTTAATCAGAAATCCTAATATTGTACATAATTGATAATTTTAAAGAACATCCTGATAAGTTTATAATTCAAAGGCATTACCCCTATTTTTATTTTATTTAAAAGTTTATTTATTTTTTGCATTATATTTAGTTTACCTTTATGATATCATGCACTGCTAAAACACGGCTATATTGCTTATTATTCCATCCCAAATGGACAACATTGTCATCGTACGTAGAAAAACCCAAAGGAAAAAGGTCGTTTGTAATTTACCGATGCAATAAAGATTGTCCGGTTTATTAAAGGGTTAATATTATACGGTTTTATTTGCAAACATTGACAGAAATGACAACGACACTGAGATTTTATATACCCATCCTGAAGCTCGTCACAGCTGGTTATGGATTAATAACCGTGTTCTGTTAGCGAGAGCTTCATCGTTTGACATTAATTATGATCTGTTGATGTGTCCTCGGGGTCGGCGAACGCATCATTAATCCTCATCATGTGCGGGTCGGGTCGCGTGACCTTTGACCCTGACCTGGAGAGGCTAATTGATGAGCTCAGTTATGATTATGAACAGTATATGATGATGTGTCCTTCTGTTTTCCTCTAGTTGAGCATCCGGATAAGATGGCCAACGATCAAGGTGAGCGGATCACCAATCAGATGAATCATTACAGTGATGACGGACAGCTGTCAATCACGCCTCACTGAACACTGCATGTGTGTGTGAGGTCACTGGTGCTCGCTAAGAGAAAATACTCAAAAATTGGCCAAATCATGTTTCTATTTTAATCTCATGATGAGCAGTGTGTGTGTGTGTGTGTGTCACAAGTTACAAAGACCTCAAATAATTGCTTTCTCACAAATCTCTCGCTCTGATCTTTATCTCTCGTTCTCTTTAAACAAATTCCCCTGCACAAATGTCCTTCAGACAGCCAGCCGTGAGTGTGTGTGTGTGTGTGTGTGTGTGTGTGATTAGACACAGGGTTTGTTAAGAGTGCTTTGAGTGCTGAGTGTTTGAAAGGAACAGATAACAGTGATGAAGAGTGTGTGTGTGTGCCATCATTTCATCTTTAATGAGAGTGTGTGTGTGTGTGTGTGTGTGTCCTGCGGGTCCGTGTGAGATTGATGTCTGACAGGTTTCCTCGACCCGCGAGTCCTGCTCCACTTACTGCACATCATCGACTCCAACGCCCCTCAGAGCCTCGTTCTCTGTGATTACTCGGAGACTCACACACACACACACACACACACACACACACTTCCTGACCGCCTTCGCTCGTGTGCCGGGCCTCGTTGGAGCGTTCGCTGACAATATAGAGATTAATCAGAGGTTTAAACATTCCTGATCACGATGCATTTACTGGAGAGGCAAAATATTAAAGGGTGTCTTAAACACTCTCCCTGTGTGTGTGTGTGTGTGTGTGTGTGTGTCTCACCCTGATCTCAGCGCTTCTCTCTCTGGTCTCAGGTCGTCATGGAGACAGCTCTTACTGGCCCTCGGACAATAACCCCATTGACATGAGCAGTCTGAACGGTAGGAACACATGCATCACACACACACACACACACACACACACACACACACACACACACACACACAACAGCATCTGACAGAAAGTCGTTGGCTTTGAAATGCTAGAACAGTAGATGCCCGTCGGTTGGTGTGTGTGTGTGTGTGTGTGTGTGTGTGTGAAGCGTCAGAGGACTCGCTCTGAGTTTTGCTCTCTTCCTGTAACATGAACTCAACATCGACTCTGAACATCACCAACCATAACATTTGCATAAACCCCGCCCCCCGGAACATGATTTATAGATTATCATGACTAATATGCTAATCAACGACTGTAAGATAGTTAACTCCACATCAGATTCATAAACTCATGGACTAACTGTTCAGAAATGTCCTGTTGCTTCTACATGTCGTCACTTCGTGAGTCTCTCCATCTCCGCTTTGAACATAAAAGGCTAAACGTTCATAGTAAACAAGCTCTTGAAGCTCCGCCCCCTGTGCCGGGAGCAGCAGCTCATTTGCATTTAGAGGGACACACACACAACGGCGTGTTTTTGCTCACACTCAAAAAGTGACAATTTTAACATGATGTATAACAATATCTGTGAGAGATTTGAGCTGAAACTACACATTAGAGCCAGACCGATATTATCGGCCGATATTAGGCATTTTCCAAACTATCGGTATCGGCAGTTATAATGGCCGATAAATGAGTATTTCAAAAATAAAATAAAAATGAACGCTTGAACCATGTCATGAGTGTTGAACATGAACCCATGTCATGAACGCGATCATCAAACATTAGACAGCATATATGCTAATTGATCAAAACTGCCTAATGTTACTGAATGAAATGGCGAACCCACGAAGAGGACACGACTGAAGCTTTGAGGATGATGATGATGATGATGATGGTGATGGACATCTGTGAAGACATGACGTTTTCGTTTAAAATGATGTTTTTTACGAAACTTCAACATTTTACATATGCAGTGCCTGATGTGTGTGTGTGTGTGTGTGTGTGTGTGTGTGTGTGTATATATATCTGTAAGAGAGTCACCAGACTGTGTGTTGATGTGATTTCAGAGCCTCCCATTGGCCAGATGCGGCCGCCGCACGGCAGTGTGACACCACAGAAGAACAGCAACCTGCTCGTCATCATCGTGGTTTCCGTGGGAGCCATTACAGTGGTCGTCGTGGTGATCGTCGCCCTCATCTGCACCCGCCGCTCGTCCGCTCAGCAGAGGAAGTGAGTTTCTCTCTCTCTCTAAAAATGCAGAAATTCGAACCTGATGCAAAAAAAATTTATGACAGACGAAAGTGAACCGCCAAAACTCATCAAACGTTTTATGTTTTTAGTTAAAACGAGTGTTCTTTAACCCTCAGGTGCTCTTCGTTTCGGAGTCACACTTGTTATCTTCCCGGTCAAAAGTGACCGGACACCTAAAAATGAAACTTTCTCCATCCCAGTAAAACCAGTGCAATTTATTTTTGTTCTATAATATTTATTCTTTTTAATTTAGTATTTTGAGACAATTTAATTGAATTTATTAATATTTATGCAATATTTATGGTCTATTTTTTCCATAGAAAAATATATATATTTTTCTATATATATATATATATTATTTTTCAAAAAAATATTAACACAGTATTTTAGTTTAATATAGAGTCTAGGCCTTCAGAAAAAAATATTTTTTGAAGAAAATTAGCACCATCTGGTTCCAGTATAGAGAAAAAGCGTAGAATCATGGTGTGACCACTAGATGGCATGTACAGCTCTCTATGGAGAGGCATGTGAATTCCCCAGATGTTTATCAACACATTTTTGTTGTTGTTGGTGGATTTGAATATATAGTTGAAACAATCTCAAAAACTATTTCTTATTAAAAAAATGACAAAAAACAAAAATTCACTTTTTTTCCATTTTAACAATTTCCCATTCATTTCCTATGGGGGTCATTTTTGACCGAAGACCACAAGTGTGACTATTTTTTTAAGACCACTTAGCATGCTCAGATCATGACCTCAATTTTTTTTGTGTTCACATACATAATGCCATAAAAGTCACCAAGTTTCGTAACATTGCGATGAAGCTGCGATTTTTAGAAATTCAAAACAGAAAATTTTTCAGTCAGAAATGACCGAAGAGCACCTGAGTGTACTACTTCAAATCTTATATTTGTATTTCTTTAACTAATTGTGAAAGCTTAAGCGTGCTGTGTAACACGAGGACGACCCTTGATTCCTCTGTAGGAAACGCGCGACACACAGCGCCGGGAAGCGTAAGGGCAGCCAGAAGGACCTGCGACCTCCTGACCTCTGGATCCACCATGAGGAGATGGAGCTGAAGAACATGGAGAAGCCCTCGAGCTCCGCCCCCTCGGGCCGAGACTCTCCAATCCAGAGCCAGGAGATGGCGCCGGTCAGCCACAGCCAATCAGAGAGCCAGATGGGCAGCAAGAGCAGCCACTCAGGTGAGAGCATGTACTGTGTGTGTGTGTGTGTGTGTGTGTGTGTGTTACTCTAACCCTGCTCTCGTCTCCAGGTGCTGACGGTGATGAAGCCTCCAGCATCTCCACACTGGAGAGATCGCTCGCCGCCCGCAGGCCCACGCGCACCAAGATGATGATTCCCATGGACTCGCAGCCCAGCAACACACGTGAGACACGCTAACGCTCTTACACGCCCCTCAACATGCTAGCTTAAACTGATGAATTAGCTGCTGTGTTCCAAAACACTGACAAAAATCACATTCAGGAGATATAAGCATTCAAAACCTACGAATGACATCACCGCGACCTCAGCTTCCAGCGTATCACCGGCGCTCGATTCGCTTCCATGTGCCAAACGCTATTGGCTATTTGAATAGGGGGAGGAGCCATTCGATATGTCCCACCTTAGCTTCCTGTTTCAGTGGAAATTACGTCAACGCATCAGACAAATAATATAATGATAACAGTAACGATAACTATAGCGATCAATATAACAATAGCTATAAAGACAGCTATGACTACAACGATAACTATAACAATATCAATAAAAGATGAAGTGATAATGGTAATAAAAACAATAATGATAACAAAAACTGTAAAAACATCTATAACTATATTAGCATCCAGACGGATTTCTTCCAGCTGATGAATGATAAAAACATTGACAGCCAATCAGAATCTGTCTTGCTTGAGCATTTAAAGCGACAGCGCATGATTATAATAAACAACATCACCTCGAAAAAAACCCCACATCCTTATAGTTGTGTTGTGGACTTCACTGTTCTCATGGAATTATGCAAATTATTTTCAAGAAAAGCGATTCTGGTCACAGATGGGTCTTTAGTGAGTGTTTTTGTCTCTTCCGTCACCCCTTGGCATATAATTTTGTTTTTTAAAGCATTGATTTATTTCCCTAGAACACAAGACATGTTTCTCATCTACTAAACACATCTTGATTTGAGAGTTTTTAGATATTTGGACTTGAAATAAAACACAAACGCTGAGTGGGAAAAGCGTGTTTGCAGTGTGTGTATATGAGTTTGTGGCTCTGATTCCTCATATGATGGGGTCATGTGACGCCCCGATGTGTTCCTCTTACTGGGACACGCGTTTGATCCCGTCCCGGGAGCGCCTCCTCTCTGACCTCCTGCTGAGAGTCTCTTTCATCTCGATCCTCAAACACGCTTCATCTCCGTCCTCTGGGAGAACCGGGAAAGAGGAGCGGCTCATTCTCCAAGGAAAAACCTGAGAGGAAGTGGAGCTTTGACAGGAAGTAGAATATCATCAGTGAAAGAGTTTAAACTGAGCGGGATTTAACACGTTAACCAACTGATGATGAGATACAGACGTTTTCTAATTTATATATACTGCCAAAAATGCTTTTCTTTAACAGTATTCTGGTTTTGTTTCCAGTCCAAATATCTAAAAATTCTTAAACCGAGATGCATTTACTGAAGTCGTTAGATGCTGTAAGATATTATGTCTTGTTTTCTGGGGAAATAAATTAAAATGAAGTGAGTTTTTGCTTATAAAAAGCTCAATTATCTCCCAATAAAGTTAATTCAAACAGAAACAAGATCCTCTTTGGTTTTAACAATCATAAGCACACTCTTTTTAATATTGAATTTTGAATATTGCACACCATAAATTGAACATATTCGAAGCAGCCGTTGTAATCTTCCTGCACTATAAGGAGACATATAGTGACATATAGATACATATAGTGACATATAGTGACATAGAGACTATAAGAAGACATATAGTGACATAGATATATATATAGTGACATATAGAGACTATAAAGAGGCATATAGTGACATATAGAGACTATAAGGAAACATATAGTGACATATAGAGACTATAAGGAGACATATAGTGACATATATAGACTATAAAGAGACATAAGGAGACATATAGATATATATATAGTGACATATAGAGACTATAAAGAGATAGAGACATATAGTGACATATAGAGACTAAGGAAATATATAGTGACATATGGTGACATATAGATACATATAGTGATATACAGTATAGAGACTATAATGAGACATATAGTGACATATAGATACATATAGTGATATACAGTATAGAGACTATAATGAGACATATAGTGACATATAGATACATATAGGGACATATAAAGACTAAAGAGACATATAATGACATATAGATACATATAGTGACATACAGAGACTAAAAGGAAACATATAGTGACATATAGAGACTATAAAGAGACATATAGAGACATATAGTGACATATAGAGACTATAAAGAGACATATAGAGACATATAGTGACATAGAGACCAAGGAAATGTATAGTGACATATGGTGACATATAGATACATATAGTGATATATAGAGACTATAATGAGACATATAATGACATATAGAGACATATAGTGACATACAGAGACTAAAAGGAAACATATAATGACATATATATATATATAGTGACATATAGAGACTATAAGGAGACATATAGTGACATATATAGACTATAAAGAGACATATAGTGACATATAGATATATAGTGACATATATAGACTATAAAGAGACATATAGTGACATATAGATATATAGTGACATATAGAGACTATAAAGAGACATATAGTGACATATAGATATATAGTGACATATAGAGACTATAAAGAGACATATAGAGACATATAGAGACTATAAAGAGACATATAGTGACATATAGATATATAGTGACATATAGAGACTATAAAGAGACATATAGTGACATATAGTGACATATAGATATATAGTGACATATAGAGACTATAAAGAGACATATAGAGACATATAGAGACTATAAAGAGACATATAGTGACATATAGATATATAGTGACATATAGAGACTATAAAGAGACATATAGAGACATAGTGACAAATAGAGACTATAAGAAAACATATAGTGACATATAGAGACATATAGTGACATACAGAGACTAAAAGGAAACATATATATACATATAGTGACATATAGTGACATATATATATATATACAAACAAACCAAAATGTATTCAAAAACCTTCCTTCAACATTTGTCACATGATCACAGTTTATTGGCTATAGTTTAGAAGATCTCCAGTCCATTCCTTCACATGTGTATTTCTTCATGGAGATGTAACTCCAGCTCTCCTTTAATGCAGACGATTTTACGCTTTTCTCTCCTGAAACATTTTTCTGCACACAATGTAGGCACACACACACTCACACACACACAGAGAGAGAGAGAGAGAGAGAGAGAGAGAGAGAGAGTTTGCAGTCAATCAGCAGTTGCTCGTCTGGGGCAGTTTAGTAGATAGAAATCTCAACACTTCAGGCAATTTGTCGGTCCCGTCTCCCCCCCTCTTCTAGGTTTTGAAGGTCAGTGTTCCTGTGCTCCTGTGGATCTGCTTCCTCGTCCTCTCTCACGGATGCTGATGTTGTTTTGTTGAGGGTTTGCTTCTGCTCCTGTAGGCGTTCTCCTTCTCCCGCTCCTTCAGGAGTTAAACTCACTAATGGGGGGGCTGGATTACAAACACTTCTCTTCTTGTTGGTGTTTAAATATTTAAAGATGATTAATGATCGGAGTGAATCACAGCGGCGCCAGAATATCCCAGAGTTCCTTTATCAAGAACCTTATACTGTAGAAATATAGAACCTGTCTGGTAGGGGTTCCTTCAAGGGATCATTTTAACAAATTACTAATTAACTCTTTCATGCATGAATTATTACAACCTCAGCCAAGATTTGCTTGTGTTTTTGCTCTTACATGAAAAACAAGATTTGAACTTTTTTTATAGACGTCCACTTGAATGTACAGTGTGTGTTAAACTGAAGAGATACTGTATAAAACATAATACACTAATAACACCGAAATATTGTGTGTTCAACTAACCAATGAATAAAATCATAATAAATATAAACCAAAAATATAATACAGCTTCAATTATTGCAAACACAGTTAAGTTATTTCAAGTAACGTGCATTACGTGATCAGAATGTTTTGATGTAACGAGTAAAATAACGATTACAAGTAAAGTGCATTACATAAACATTCCTTTTTGATTTAACAATTAACACATTACAAGTACGTAGTATACTACATGTAGTATTTCACACACAATAGCTGTGTAGTGATCTCTGTGCATGAAAGGGTTCATTTTGTTTTAGTTTCTTTTTTTATTTATTTATTTAAGATAATTATAATGAGTTTTGAGTTTTCAGTGTATGGAGATACAGGCATGTAGTCTCTCTCTCTCTCTACAAACTGACCTCATTTACTTTTTAGTCTGGACTTAAAAATTCATAATATATAAAATTAATAATATTTGTTGCTTCCGCCTATCCATGTGAGCCGTGTCTTGTTTTCTCATGGTGTGTGTGTGTGTGTGTGTGTGTGTTCCAGCGGTGGTCAGTGCTATCCCGGTCCCCACGCTGGACAGCAGTCAGTATCCGGGAATCCTGCCGTCTCCCACCTGTGGATTCAGCGCTCACCCGAAGTTCACCCTGAGGCCGATGCCGTTCTCCACGCTCACCGTGGACCGCGGTTACGCCGCCGGTGAGGCCTCTGCGCGTCACAAACACTGTTAGCAACATTAGCAAACACATTAACAAAAATCTGGGCTTCAGAAACACGTTATCAAAGACACTCATCTGACCCTGGATCAAAAACACAGTCACGAGTCGCAAGGGTGTATCTGCGGTTATAGCCGACAAAAAGTTCTATGGGACAAAATTCTATACGTTAGGGGAGACCGGGGGCGATCGTAACACATTCAATTTCTTCAATCAGAAACAAGCTAGAGTGATGACACTTAATCTGTACATGCTCAGTAGGATTCTCTCTCTGTATGTGGAAAAGAAGCACGAGATTTTTAACTCTAGCAGAAGTTGTTAACAACAAACTGATTTTGAGGTATGAAAGTTAGTATAGTTTTAGTAAAGTTAGTATAGTTTTAGTAAAGTTAGGATAGTTTTTGAATGGACAGTATTTTTAAACTTATATACATTTTATCCCTAGGTTATCAATTAAAAGACGAACATGAACAACATGTTAACACTAGAGCTGTCAAACAATTAATTGCGATTAATCGCATCCAAAATAAAAGTTTGTGTTTACATAATATATGTGGGTGCACTGTGTATAATTATTATATATATATAAACACACACACACATGCTTGTATATATTTAAGAAATATTTTCATGTATATACTCTATATAGATTTATATATAATTTATATGATATATAAATACAAATATTTTATATATGAGTAATATGTTTTTCTTAAATATACATGCATTTGTGTGTATTTATATATATATATACAAAATAATTATGCATAGTGCACCCACATATATTATGTAAACACAAACTTTTATTTTGGATGCGATTAATCGTGATTAATCGTTTGACAGCCTTGTTAATACAGGTTGGGCTAGCTAGCATATAAGATTTTGTCATGGCTACAGTAACACTGTGTTACAATTGCCCCTGAGCCACAAGGCCCACTGTAACAAGCTTGTCTGTGTGTGTTGACATACTTTTCTGTTAAAAAATGAACATATTTCACTAAATTCTAATGTAAAACTTTTTTATTCTATTGTAAATTTTATTTTTAAAGGGGTGTATTAAAATAAATGTTTGTTTCCAGTATTAACAAAGTAAACTTTTATTTTTTGAATGCGTGTGATGCCTGACATCTAAAAGAATTTGAACCATATACAAAAAAAACCTCTTAAGTAACATATAAAATACAACAGCAGTAAAGTGATTACTTTGAGGTATAGGCTTTTACTTGAGATAAAGTGGGTTAATAGGAGTTATTTCACAGTGTTACAGTTGCCCCCATGGCGGGGGTAATTGTAACACTCTGACATTTTGCATTTAATTAAATATTTTAGTCTTGTTCTTATAAGTGAAAATATATAAATTGTATTATTAATGAGTGCACATATATATGTTTCTTGTATCAAAAGATGGCTAGTTTATCTCAAGTAGTTTGTGAGTTATTAAGGAAAATGTAAAATATGTTACAATTGCCCCCGGTCTCCCCCTATGCCAAAAATAGCTTTCGCTCTGACTCGCTCTGACTCACTGTGTTTCGCTGTAAATAATACAACCCAAAATATAATGTATTTTCTTTGAGGAACTCTGATCACGAGCTTGTGATTGGCTGCTGTTTATGCCTATCTATCTAAATATTCTTAAATAAAGATGCGTTCACTATGTAGATGAGTAAAATGCCATAATATATTATGTCTTGTTTTCTGGGGAAATAAATGAAAATGAGTTTTTGCTTGGAAAAAAAAAGAAGGCAAAATGATCTGTCAATCAGGACAGAAAAATTATGTAAATCCAAATAGAAACAAGATTATTTTTCTGACCCCATTGGCAGATCATTTTGCCTTAAAATAGACATTATCTCATGGCATTTCACTACTTTAGTAAACGCATCTTGATTTAAGAGCTGTGAAATATTTGGACTGGAAACAAGGCGAGAATACTGAGTAAGAAAAGCATAATGTGTAGAGTTTATGCCTCTCATTTGCATAAAGTAGAGCTGCTGATGTCTGCTGATGTGTGTGTGTGTGTGTGTGTGTTTGTCAGCGATGGCAGCAGAGGGCGCTCCTCCAATGGCTCCTCAGCAGCAGCAGACGCTGATTCCCACGGCGCAGTCGGAGCCGCCGGGGCCCGAGGAGATCCCCAGCAGAACCATCCCGACCGCATGTGTTCGGCCCACACACCCGCTGCGCAGCTTCACCAACACACTCCTGCCGCCGCCCATGGGCAC
>CM075865.1:48914995-48922495 GCA_038021265.1 Cyprinella venusta | reverse complement strand
AGAGAAAAGTGCTATATGTAATGAATTACTATTATTAATGTAGTTTACTATACTTTAATAAATGTAACCTTATTGTGAAGTGTTTCCGATTTATGTATCTTCAGTTCAGTGTTGAATAGATCAGTTGTTTTAACCATTCATTAAAGTGAATCGGTTCAAACGAGTCATTAGTTCGGGAATCGGACGCGTCATTAACGGACCACGCCACACGTTGTGTGATTATCCAGGCAGGTTAGAAAATCGCACAAGATTTGTGTCAACACAGAAAACATTTCATCACTGGATAGCTTTTTTATTATTCAAAGTGTGGTTTATGTAATGTCATCTGGATGTGGAACGGCAATTCACAACCAGTAGTAGTTCAGAAAAAAAAATAACTTGTCTTCCGACCATTTACCGTCATGTATTCTCAAAGATATTAGTCAACTCAAATCATTATATGCGCGAGACTGGGAGAGAGATCAAGACAGTTTGAAGACGGTGAGACTGCACGCGCGACAGGGACTTTCACTTTCTCATTTAAACGAGCGCAGAAGTCACTCACTCATCGTCATCTGCATCACACATCATTCACCGGTCAAGCTTTGGCGGGACAAAAATGCGCTTTAGTAAGACTGACAGAAAATAACGCGCAAGTTCCAGTCTTCTTGCGCTTGATGTTTAAACTGACAGGACTTGCAAATTGATAAACGCACACTATGATGGTTAAACTTTGCATTTAATCCGCGAATCACAAGCCTTACGGGCCGGGGAGCTGCTGGCACGTAGCCTACTGATCATGAATCACGGATTAACTACGATATGAGTGACATCGCACATCCTTGCGATGTAACTATCGTGGATTCGCACATCGCGATATCGATGTTAAAGTGATACATCGTGCAGCCCTAATTGAGATGATTGTGATTGTGGTGATTGTGATTATTGAGATGATTGTGATGATTGTGATTATTGAGATGATTGAGATGATTGTGATTGTGATTAAGATGATTGTGGTGATTGTGATTATTGTGATGATTGTGATTGTGGTGATTGTGGTTATTGAGGTGATTGTGGTGATTGAGATGATTGTGATGATTGTGATTATTGAGATGATTGTGATGATTGCGATTGAGATGATTGTGGTGATTGTGATTATTGTGATGATTGTGGTGATTGTGATTATTGTGATTATTGTGAGGATTGTGATTGAGATGATTGTGGTGATTGAGATGATTGTGGTGATTGAGATGGTTGTGATGATTGTGGTGATTGTGACTATTGTGATGAATGAGATGACTGTGATTATTGTGATGATTGTGATTATTGAGATTATTGAGATTATTGAGATTATTGAGATTATTGAGATTATTGAGATTATTGAGATTATTGAGATTATTGAGATTATTGAGATGATGATTGTGATGATTGATTGTGATGATTGAGATGATTGTGATTATTGAGATGATTGTGATGATTGTGATGATTTTGATGATGGTTGTGATGATTGAGGTGATTGTGATTATTGTGATTATTGTGATGATGATTGTGATTATTGTGATGATTGAGATGATTGTGATTATTGTGATGATTGTGATTATTGAGATGATTGAGATGATGATTGTGATGATTTGTGATGATTGAGATGATTGAGATGATTGTGATGAATGAGATTATTATTGTGATGATTGATCGTGATGATTGAGATGCTTTTGATTATTGTGATGATTGTGATTATTGTGATTATTGAGATGATTGTGATGATTGTGATGATTGATTGTGATGATGATTGTGATGATTGTAATGATGATTGTGATGATTGTCTGCCAGGAGCACAGATGAGCTTCAGTGATGTTAAATCACACAGACGAGTAGATCGAGTCAATATCAGTATATCAAAATGAAATTAAAATCCTCCCACTGGCTTTCAGTCTTTGCAGTGTTATCGTAGATCACGTCCGTAAAGCTGAAAGCTTTAATAAGCGTTTATCACTAACGAGAATCTTTTCATTTAAACCTCAGCAACAGTTCGACTCGCTCTCAGCAAGAATGATTGATGGATCTGAGATTGACTCTGAATCATTCATATTTCCTGAGCATCCGTGGCAAACGTTGCGTCTTCATCGTGAATCATTGAAGAGGGAGATCAGACGGCGAGTGTGTGTTTGATTCGGCCTCAGACCACTCCGGCCTCATCATTACTGAGGATAGAGAGAGAGAGAGAGAGACACTGAGACAGAGAGAGAGACAGACAGAGAGAGAGAGAGACTGAGACAGAGCGAGAGAGAGAGAGAGAAAGAGAGAGACACTGAGACAGAGAGAGAGAGAGACACTGAGACAGAACGAGAGAAAGGGAGAGCGAGAGACACTGAGGCACAGAGAGAGAGAAAGAAAGAGAGAGACACTGAGACAGAGAGAGAGAGAGAGACTGAGACGGAGCGAGAGAGAGAGAGAGTCAGGCGGTGCAGACACAGAAAGGTCAGGAGATTTCTCCATCGGACACATATCTGTTTAATTGGGATGGCCTTTTCCCATCAGAGATGAAGCAGAACTGACAGGGATCGAACACTTCACCGGCGATATCCAGATATTACCCTTAATACTGTGTGTGTGTGTGTGTGTGAGCGCTGTACAGTGTTATAAAGTGCATTCCCCTGTGTTATTAAATCAGGGATTCATTGCTAATCGCAGGGATACATAATAACTTAAAAACTATCAATATTTAAATAGCATATTTAATATTCAGCAGAGACACATTTGGTTTGTGATGCATGATGTGTTTTATTCTGTTATGGAAAAATCATGCGAGAAGATTAGAGATTGACAGTAAAATTAATTTGAAGAAGGTGTAAGCAAAAATAATAAAATATCACGTGTACTTGAAATAAAGAAATGTGATGGAAGAAAAATGTAATATTTTTAAATACACGTATGAAACTAAAATAAGTCATAATCATTCCTAAAACTGATTCATTCATTACGGTTCAGGAACGAAGTGACTCGACTTTATCAACAGGACACTGAATCATGTGCTCAACTGATTCATTCCAACGACTCGTTCATTCATTAAGGAAACGCTCTCAGACGCAGATCAGTCAGGGCCGTCCCATGAGCTGTCAGAGCGATCTCTCCCTCCGTCGTCCCGGTGTGACCCCTCTCTGGGGTCGTGACCTTTGCTGGACTCGTGACGGGAGAGCTTTAATGGAGGCGAGTGGATCTGATGTTTCAGATGTTAAAGCACTCCGCTCCGTTCATAGATGACCATTAAAGCGCATCAATACCAGCGCTCGGATATCGATGCAATAACCACACTAATTGTTTGCGATGGATCTGAAGGTCAGGCGTTTATACATGTGTTCATAAAGCGCTCACGTTTCCAATATCACTGTGACCTTCACAAATCACTCTAATATGAGAATCTGATGATCGACACACAGTTATGATTATTATTATTAATGTTAAAAACAGTTATATACGGATTCTTTGAGGAATTGAAAGTTCAAAAGAACAGCATTTATTTGAAATATGATAATTTGTAACATTATAAACGACCCAAACTTAACCACTGCTTAATAAAATTACATAAACACATCAGAATGAAAAAAACTTTTACTAAAGATTAAAAATTAAGAGGCTGTGTTTGTTTGCTAACATTTCAAAACACTTCTAAAGCATTTAATAATCTCGGCATTTACTAATTATTCAAATCAAACTTCTATCTGTTAATATTAATTACAGGTGAAACTGTAACAATGAGAATATGGTGCAAAAGTTCAGTAATTAACCTTAAAAAGCTGAAACTAATATATTATATAGACTCATTACATGCAAAGTGAGATATTTCAAGCCTTTGTTTGTTATAATTGTGATGATTATGGATTACCGATATGAAAACATTTTCACAATTGTTGGGAAAAGATTAATCGCGATTAATCGCATCCAAAATAAAAGCTTGTGTTTTTCATAATATATGTCTGTATAGTGTGTATAATTATTTTGAACATATAAATACACACACACGCATGTAAACATTTAAGAAATATTTGCATGTATATACATTATATATATATATTTATACAAAATTAATATTATACATAAATATAAATATTTGATATATTAATAACTAGAACTGTCAAATGATTAATCACGATTAATCGCATCCAAAATAAAAGTTTGTTTTTACATAATATATGTGGGGGCACTGTGTATAATTATTTTATATATATATATAAATACACACAAATGCATGTATATTTAAGAAAAAAATATTATTTATATATAAAATATTTGTATTTACATATCATATAAATTATATATAAATCTCTATAGAGTATATACATGAAAATATTTCTTAAATATATACAAGCGTGTGTGTGTATTTATATATATAAAATAATTATACACACTACACACACATACAGGGGCGTAGAATTTAGTAGGGACGCTAGGGACGTGTCCCTACCAATATCCAGTGACACTAATATATCCCTAGCAATAATTTCGATCAGGCCGGCGTTGCATCGTAAGATCGTTACTAACGTTTATCATTTTCACGTCATTTTAAGTTTTACCAGTTTAAACATTCAAGCAATGTTAAACCATCCCGTGCTCGCGCACTCTCAGATGTCTTTCACTGCGTGCACACGCAGGAAAGCCTAAATCCGCCTCACAAACAGCTCGCCATAAACAAAAGTTTTATCCCTGGATTATATCGCTTTAACAGTTAAAAACACGCAAAATTATGTCAAAAACTCTGGTCTTTGCGAGTAACCTCGTAAAGACAGTCGGTTATGTCTTAAATTAGCATTAAATGAGACAGACAGAAAGTACTGTAATGAGACAGTAATGGACAGTGCCATAGATGGTTCTTAAAGTGAACGCAGCCATTTGTGTCTGTCATTAATTCAGTTGTCATAACAACATAATATAGCATTAATTGTAAAGTAAACAATCAGAATTAATAGGAAATGTATTTAATTCAGTCTGGACTATAAAGACTATCCAGTGTTATTTTACATTGGGTTACATATTCAGTATGTGTAGTATTTCTGACATAGCCTACCTAAAAACTACCACAAAATGTCTCTTTATTTGTGTCTTTATTCTATTGTATTTATATGTGCTAGTAGTGCTACTTTTTTCAATTTAATTTAAAGATTAAAATCAAGCTTCCATGTGTTGCATAAACTCTTAACAAAAAAATACATAAACATTTAGGTAAGATCATCAATGTAACAAAAAATGTCTAAATATTCATAACCCAAACATGTTTTATCAAGGCGTGCAACTGTTCTGACTTGTCCAATTTTAGCATCAATTTTGCATCTTGCATCAAAATCCTGTCTATTCATTGTATGCATTTAGTGTATAGTGTACCTAAAATGAAGAGTTTTATTTACAGGTTTATGGCTCTTAATTTATTTGTATTAATTAACCACTAGTAAACTTAAGTCCACTGTTCTTTTTTTATAAATATAGGATTTGTATTACATCTATATTCATTGTAGTCAAATCAAGAATCAAATCAGGAATCGAGAATCGAAAATTGAATTGAGAATCGAAATCAAATCGAACTGAGAGCTTTCGAATCGAAATCGAATCAAAATTGAACATAAAATTGTTGTCCCGTCCCTACCAATTTCAAAATTAAACCTACGCCCTTGCACACATATATTATGTAAACACAAACTTTTATTTTGGATGCAATTAATTGTGATTAATCGTTTGACAGCCCTATTAATAACACATTTTTCTTAAATATGTACATGCATAAATGTGTGTATTTATATATACACACATATATATTATGCAAACACGAACTTTTATTTTGGATGCGATTAATCACGATTAATCTTTTCCCAGCCCTACTTTTCACAATATTCTAATTTGGACTTTGGGGTTTTCATATCTGTGATCCATAATCATCACAAATATAACAAATAAAGTCTTATTAATGAAATAGAATAAATGTGTGCTGATAATAAGTGAGTTGTTGGTGTTGCAGGTGTACGAGCAGGACGATCTGAGTGAACAGATGGCGAGTCTGGAGGGTCTGATGAAGCAGCTCAACGCCATCACGGGTTCAGCCTTTTAACACACACACACACACACACACAGGGGAACGGACACCTGGAGCGAGGAGCCGTAACTCTCCGGTGTTCCTCCTGAAACAGGGAAAGACTGAACCGCTGGGGAAGCGCTCTTTTCTAACAGAGATTTTATACTCGCTCACTCTCTCTCTCTCTCTCCGGATCGCCCGAGTCTAAGGTAGCCCTTCTCCAAACCCAGAGGACGTCTCCACGTGTCCTGAACCCTCGGTCCGGTCCCGCCAGACCCCGAGGAGTTCTCCAGCCGGACACGTCGTCATGTTTTTGCTTTGCTTCTCCTCAGTTGATGAATCCTCTCTGCATCTGAAGCGTTTGTGTGTGTGGAAGTGCACAACAGACTTTTTTATGTGCCTATATCTATATTTTTGGTCATTATTTATTCACTGTGTGCTGATCCGAGACCGGAGACGGAGACGACGAGTGCCGATATTTGATATTTTCCCTGTTTTCTACTGTACAGAGCGAGAGACGGACTGGCTTTCTACCGATATACTTAATATATGAGTTAGAGTGTTCCTTTCACGCTAATTTATGAACACTATGTGATTAATTCTAGAGCTTTTATTTGCCCATCGGGAGAATACAGAATTCCCGGAGGAGTTCTGGGACGGATTTCACTGTGTTTTCGGAGGATATTTTTGCGTCAGCGTCATCACACACCTTTGGTTGTCTATGAGGTTTTTTGTGTGTCATAAATGTGATGGACGACATTCCTGCCAAACGTGTTTCGTCTGAACCCTTCTTTATTCACTCCATCATTCCCTCGTGAGCTGTTTACTGCTGATAATCCTCTTCCTAATATCGGAACATTCCTACATCAAGACTCTTTCGCTGGAGGAGAAGTGGACTGACTTGTTGAACATGTAAATGCATGAGTGAGTTTGTTCTTGAAACCACAGAAGAGTTGAGAAGATCGTCTGAAGGGAAACCCAGTCTTATTTTTGACCTCATTGGCTGATCTTCATGTTTGAAGCACAAACTCGCTCATGTTTCAGACTCGTTGAGCGTTGTGTGGACGTGTCTTGATGTGAGAAGGTTTAGATGTTAGGGTACACTGAAGAGGAACGGGACTCTCTGCAGATTCCTGAAAACCCCAAACCATGAACAACTCCAGAGTCGCCTATTTCCCGAAGCGCATCGGACCGATCACACACTGATGTGGAGATCCAGAAACACCAGAACAGCAGGTCACATGTCCACACACTATATCCCATGTGTTCTGAGGACTTTATGATCTTAATGACCTAAAATTGTCTCATGCAAATTATCATATGACCTCAGAAATCAAGCCTCGGCTGGGGTTCGGCCGGGGGTAGGCTGGGGCTCAGTTGGGGATCGGCTGGGGTCCGACTGGGGTTCAGTTGGGGTTTGGTTGGGACTCGGCTGGGGATCGACTGGGGTTCAGCTGGGGCTC
>CM075865.1:48759995-48909995 GCA_038021265.1 Cyprinella venusta | reverse complement strand
GTTGAAAGGTGCTGTGAGGGTGTTGCTATGTGGTTTCTTGGGCGTTGTGAGGATGATTCTTGGTGGTTGATAAAGTGTTGCCAGGTGGTTTCTTGGGTGATGTGAGGATGTTTCTCGGTGGTTGATGAGATGTGAGGATGTTGCAAGTTAGTTTCTTGGTGGTTGATAAGGTGTTGTTAGGGTGTTGCTAGGTGGTTTCTTGGGCATTTTAAGGATGTTTCTTGGTGGTTGATAAAGTGTTGTGAGTGTGTTTCTAGCTGGTTGATAAGGTGTTGCTAGGGTGTTGCTAGGTGGTTTCTTGGGCATTGTGAGGATGTTTCTTGATTGTTGATAAGGTGTTGTTAGGGTGTTGCTAGGTGGTTTCTTGGGCATTGTGAGGATGTTTCTTGGTGGTTGATAAAGTGTTGTGAGGGTGTTTCTAGCTGGTTGATACGGTGTTGCTAGGGTGTTGCTAGGTGGTTTCTTGGGCATTGTGAGGATGTTTCTTGGTGGTTGATAAGGTGGTGTTAGGGTGTTACTAGGTGGTTTCTTGGGCATTGTGAGGATGTTTCTTGGTGGTTGATAAAGTGTTGTGAGGGTGTTTCTAGCTGGTTGATACGGTGTTGCTAGGGTGTTGCTAGGTGGTTTCTTGGGCATTGTGAGGATGTTTCTTGGTGGTTGATAAGGTGTTGTTAGGGTGTTGCTAGGTGGTTTCTTGGGCATTGTGAGGATGTTTCTTGGTGGTTGATAAAGTGTTGTGAGGGTGTTTCTTGTCGGTTAATAAGGTGTTGTTAAGGTGTTGCTAGGTGGTTTCTCGGCATTGTGAGGATGTTTCTTGGTGGTTGATAAGGTGTTGTTAGGGTGTTGCTAGGTGGTTTCTTGGGCATTGTGAGGATGTTTCTTGGTGGTTGATAAAGTGTTGTGAGGGTGTTTCTTGTCGGTTAATAAGGTGTTGTTAAGGTGTTGCTAGGTGGTTTCTTGGGCATTGTGAGGATGTTTCTTGGTGGTTGATAAGGTGGTGTTAGGGTGTTACTAGGTGGTTTCTTGGGCATTGTGAGGATGTTTCTTGGTGGTTGATAAAGTGTTGTGAGGGTGTTTCTAGCTGGTTGATACGGTGTTGCTAGGGTGTTGCTAGGTGGTTTCTTGGGCATTGTGAGGATGTTTCTTGGTGGTTGATAAGGTGTTGTTAGGGTGTTGCTAGGTGGTTTCTTGGGCATTGTGAGGATGTTTCTTGGTGGTTGATAAAGTGTTGTGAGGGTGTTTCTTGTCGGTTAATAAGGTGTTGTTAAGGTGTTGCTAGGTGGTTTCTCGGCATTGTGAGGATGTTTCTTGGTGGTTGATAAAGTGTTGTGAGGGTGTTTCTAGCTGGTTGATACGGTGTTGCTAGGTGGTTTCTTGGGCATTGTGAGGATGTTTCTTGGTGGTTGATAAGGTGTTGTTAGGGTGTTGCTAGGTGATTTTTTGGGGCATTGTAAGGATGTTTCTAGGTGGTTGATAAGATGTTGTGAGGGTGTTGCTAGGTGGTTAATAAGGTGTGAGGATGTTTCTTGGTGGTTGATAAGGTGTTGCTAGGGTGTTGCTAGGTGTTTTTTGGGTATTGTGAGGATGTTTCTTGGTGGTTGATAAAGTGTTGTGAGGGTGTTTCTTTGTGGTTGCTCAGAGGCAGCACTGAATATATCTGCCAGCAAAGTAAAAGTGGCCCAAACAGAGAACGTGCGTGACTCAATCCTCCAGCCGTGTTTGCACAGTAAATGGTTGCCCTGTTGACCCGTTTATCAGAGCTCAGTGACCGCAGATGCGGAGGCCTGCTGTGCAGATGTAGACGCTGATGGGATGTTGACCTACATATGGAGGCGCACGAGTGTGAATCTGAACCAGCGGGTGGGTTTAATCTGCCACGACCAGCAGGAGATCCACAGACACACACACACACACACACCTACACAAGTCCACACGCTAACACGCACACAGATGTGACAGATGAAGACGACACACAACAGCTGAAGTGTGTCAGATCACAGGTCATGATGTGGCGATCGCTGTTTTCTCTCAGCTCATCTGCAACTGTCTCCTGCTGGGTTAGTTAGTTGAAGTTAGTTGACATGTTTATATCAGGATTCCTGGATGGCAATAACATCTGGTTTATTAACTTGACCATTTTAAACAGAATAATTTTTATTTTAATATTGCCTTGAGATGATAACTGAGAGGACACAGACAAGATCCTTGTGGAGAACACAATTGGATTTTATATGGATTAAATTTTGGGATTTTATTTTGGTTACATATTTTGGTTGCATATATTAAATAAAATCCTGTGTTCACATAATATATGTGTGTGTGCACTGTGTATAATTATTTTGTATATATAAATACACAAACGTGTAACATTATTCATGCATGTAAGTATTTAAGCAAAATGTGTTATTTATACATAAAATATTTATATTTATTATACATACAGTAAATACATGCAAATATTTCTTAAATATATACATGCATGTGTGTGTATTTATATATACAAAAAAATCACAGTACACACACACATTATGCAAACACCAACTTTTATTTTCGGTGCAATTAATTGGGATTAATCGTTTCGATATATCAGCGCTCCGGCCGCTCACAGCTCAAATATATATATACATAATTAGATAGCAGGATTAATTGTTATTTTCAGTTCCGAACACACATTTTCCCAGGTTGCGTTTTTGATTCCAGTAGTAATCCTCGTCACTGATTTAATCTCAGCAGATTCAACATTTTTCACATAAGTGACGTGTTTAATCACAAACAGAAGAGCTTCTCCTGAATGCAGAGGATGGAGATCATTAATCTCTAACCTGTAACTAATGAGTCAGTCGCAGAGCTGTGAAAATATACTGCCAAACAGAGGCTCAATCCTCCATTAAACCGCAGAAGAGCAATTCATCAGAGCGATGAAGATTTCCTAATCGTCCTCATAGACCTGAAGAACTGGCACAAGCAAATCAGCTCTCATTAATGACGACCATCCATTATTCAGAGCACATTCACACACACACTCAAGAATTCAGGAGTTGTGCCTGATTATTTTTGCAGAAGTGTTTGGATGCGTTACAGATGAAACTATCGATGTGAAATTGGTGATAATCTTATTCATAAAGGCCTCTCGCAAAACAGGACAGATCTCAGCGAGAGCCTGAAGCTCACAGAGAGGATAATAACACACTGATTTGACCTCACGCTTTCATTATGTGCTGAACTGAACGTTCACATTATAGACTCTCACCTGAAGCTCATCACCGTCTTCCTCAGGGGTTCTGTCACCGATATCCAAATCAAGACACATTTACTGGAGAAGCACAATCACTGAAGATAGGGAAGCTTGTTTGGTGAAAAATGCATCAAAATGAAGTGAGTTTGAGCTTCAAAACGAACAAACATCTGCTAGTGTGTCTGTGTGTGAGTGTGTAAGATTTGAACTGACAGATATGGCAAGCCGTATTAGCTTTTATTCATCTCCAGGATATGAATTCTTGATCTCAACAAGTGAATTCTTGATATCAACAATTGAATTGTTGATATCTGATATTGTATTTTCACTAGTGAAATGTCCCCATAGGCTGCCATTCAAAATGAATTGTTGATATCAAGAATTGATTTTTAACTAGTAGAAATATCATTTTTGACATCAATGATTACATTGTTACTAGTAAAAATGTGAATTCCTGATATCAATAATTCAATTGTCACTAGATGAAATGTCTATTCTTGATATCAACAATTCAATTGTTACTAGTAAAAAAGACCATTTTTGATATCTGAAAATGTATTGCTGATATCAATATTAATTCAGATATCTAAAATGGCTTTCTTAGTAGTAACAATTACATTCATGATATCAGAAATTAACATTGTCACTAGTGAAAATTGAATTATTGATATCAAAAATGAACATTGTTACTAGTAGCAATTCAATTGTTGATATCAAGAATAGACATTTCAACTAGTAACAATTGAATTCTTGATATCATAAATAAAGGTTGTTACTAGTAATAATTGTATTTCTGATATGTGAAATTGGAATTTAAACTAGTAAGAAATCAATTCTTGATATCAACAATTGGTTCTGAATGGCAGCCTATGGGGACATTTCACTAGTGAAAATACAATTACAGATATCAAGAATTCATATTCTGTAAAAGAATAACAGCTAAAACGGCTTGCCAGCCTATGGTGACATTTTACTAGTGGAAATACAATTACAGATATCAGCAATTCAATTCTTGATATCAACAATGCCATTTTTTGATATCAAGAATTTAATTGTTGATATCAAGAATTCATATCCTGCGAATG
Organism: Cyprinella venusta; assembly: GCA_038021265.1. Lineage (NCBI taxonomy): Eukaryota > Metazoa > Chordata > Actinopteri > Cypriniformes > Leuciscidae > Cyprinella > Cyprinella venusta. Next base: position 48,905,675 of record CM075865.1, on the reverse strand, counting down.
ATTAAAAACTAAAACGGCTTGCCATAGACAGATTGTGTGTGTGCTGGCGTCTGGCGATGGACTTTTTTCTTGGGAAAGAAAGAGTTACAAGTTTTGTCGCAATATCGAGTTTTTCTGAGCTGAGATGCTGAGATGAAACTGATCAGGAATATTATTAATAAAGAAAGAGAGTGTGTGAGTGAGTGTGTGTGAGTGTGTGTGAGTGAGTGTGTGTGTATCTGTGGAGTTCAGTAGTGTCGAGTCTCAGCGGGATGTTAAAGGTTTATTTCGGGTTGAGGTTACAGCAAAAGCAGCCTCACAGTGAAGATAACCGGACATTACTGTCAATCAATAGCAGTGAACCATGAGCGAAACATCCGCTGAGAATAGCACACACACACTCACACACACGCTTCACATCCACACACATTGATTTTCTGCTGAATCTAACGTGACAGAGCTAAAGAAGTGAAGCATTTATAACCACAAAAGATTTAAAAGGTCATTCCAGCGTCATGTTTATATGCAGCATTTGACTGAAGTTCATCGTCTCATATATTTGCATTAATGAGGATATAAAACAGCATATAGAAAACATAATAGAATAGGACGTCGAACCATATTAGTGTCAAACTGCGAATAAAAGAGTGTGTGTGTGAGGACTCCTCTTCCTGACACTGAATCTGTCCTGTGTTCGGTTCATCAGGTGTTCAGTGTTCATACACACAGAGATGTTTTCTAGAACTCTATTGTTTTGGGCCCACGGATAGTTGCGTGTTCTGAGTCAGTTAACACAGTCAGAGCGTAAAAATACGGATATTTTTAGGGATGCTGACGCGAAACACTCGGTTTCGAAGCTTTGCGAGATCCCAAATGCGCAGATGATTCGAAACACTGAACCGAAGCCTGAATCAAAACACCTATGTCACGTGACTACGCTTCTAATTAGTGTTTGATCAGGTGGCGCGAGCGCTCAGTCTAATCAGTGTTGAAACTCGACGGTGGGTCAAAGACGCAGCGCTTACAAACGTGTTTGTGAAGTTTGTGGATCTTTAAATGGATCTTTGTTACACTCAAGGCCCTGCGCGAGAAAGACAACATGACGCAGCCGACTGTGCGCGTGCGAAGGCCGACGCTAAACTACCAAACCATCCGCACTGCCCACCAGACGTTTTGAAGCATCTTCCAACAAACAACTCGACTTTCCGAGTGTTTGTAAACTAGTGGAGTGGATTTGCTCACGGCCCAGCGCTTTGTCTCAAGCACACAATCTGGAAGAATATGCAAGGGATGTCAAGGGGGTAAAGACAGCGACGCATTTATGCAATGGGCCAATGGAGAATTGGAGACAGACGCAGAGGTGGAACACGCGCGCCGATGCAACGGTGGCTGTTTTAATAAGGTAGGTCATGTTTCTTTTTATCGTACCCGTATTTTCCGCACTATAAGGCGAAAAAAATGTTCTAAAATAGGCCATTCGTTGAAGGTGCGCCTTATAAGATTCTGCAGTCATAGCCTACATTCGACTGGGTTTGCGTTATGCATCCACTAGATGTGCTAAAGGGAATGTGGCGAGTGCGCGGCGCCGGAGGTGAGGCGTTTATTTTAGGGTGCGCGAGCGCGCTGGGGCTGGCACGACATTCGCAGCAGAGCGCGTGAGAGGAGTGGAGCGGGAGCGCGAGCGAGCGGATCTTGGACAGAGTGGCTTTAGACCATTTCACAAGATGTAAACAACACTGGACCAGAAGCACTTCCTGTTTCAGTTTGTAACTATTTTCTTTATTTCACATGTAAAGAAAACATCTTAAAGATGTTTAACTTTTTGATTCAGTTTTATAGGCTATGTTATGTTGGTTGTATTTTATCCAGCTCTTATATAGTGTTAAAAAACTGAAAGTAATGCTTCTGGACCAGTGTTGTTTACATCTTGCAAAATGAGAAAACTCCGCGTCTTTTCCCCGCCTGACTAAAGTTGCTTGTGTTGTATTCAGCATCCCAAAGCGCAGAGAGGGAGAGCCTCGGACATTGACCAAACTCGTGTTCTTGAAGGTGAACTGAGAGGAACTGTAGGCTAGATAAGGAAAGGATTTTTTTTTTTACTTTGAGACAACGTGCTTTCTGCGCAAAAGTATTTACATTTTTGTCATTATATTTCTGGTCTTTTATTTTCCATTCTTACTTTTATATTACACAATTTACACACATTAAAGTAATATTTTTGTTTCTGTTTCTGCCGTGTACATGAGTAATATTTCTGCATTTATCAGATGCTTTCATTAACTTTACAGAAGCGATGATATTTACAGTGATCAATAGAGGAAACGAGCGAGATGCATCAATCCTCTAACTTGCACTAGTTTTTATTTTTCAGCATATTCCAAAAATAGACTCGAGCTCCAGTTTCACGCGTGTGTTTACATATAATCTAACTCTCGCTTGTAAACATTATGTTCCCTCTTTACTCTCACACACCATCTCCGGTGCAAAGCATGCTGGGAGAGTCCTCGCCCTTCAAGAGTGTGTGTTGCGTCGGTTTAATGAGGTGTGTGTAGAGCAAAAACCAGTCTCTGATGAACATCAGCATCAGCACACATGATAAATATATAATGGACTGAGAAAGTTTTTCAAAGTTACTTCTGAATGTTAAAAACATCCCGTTTAAAAAATACAAATAAAACTCGGTTATATGAACATTCATTACAGAAATATAATAGTTCAGAACAGAGTTATTATAGTTCTAAAGCTAAAATCATTAAGAGCATTTTCGTTTCTTGAAATTAAATGAACAGTAGCTGAAATAAAATAAAATATACAAAAACTTAAGCTTGTTTTCCAAGCTTAGTGTACAAACATAAAAAACTGTATAGAAATAAATATAAATGTCAAAAACATGCAACAATATTACTAAAATGTACCTAAAATTACAATGAAACAGAAAAATAATATATATATATATATATATTGATCAAATCTATGATATAAATAAAAACTATAGCATAGTTTAATGACCATACACATTTAATTAAGAAAAAAGAAGGAAAAGCAAATCAGTTATTAATATTTCACTTGTGTCTCTTGTTTTTGCATGTTCATAATTTCTTTGCTTGGCAAATTATGTGGCACAGTTTAATTATAAAGCAGGAGATGTGTTTCTCACGTCAGATAAACCAGCTCTTGATGAGACTCTCTTATATTTCTTGATGTCCTGACGAAACTAATTCACAAAGTTAACAGAATGCAGTGCTGATACGTCAAATATTTCATTTGAAATATATCTAAATTACGCCAAATGCGGAACAGTTAGTTGATGCGTTCATGACATCAAGGCTAGATTACTATTTTACTAGTCTAGATTACTACAAGGCTACTATTACTATTAATTACTGCACACTTAACCCTCAGGTGCTCTTCGTTTCGGAGTCACACTTGTTATCTTCCTGGTCAAAAGTGACCGGACACCTAAAAATGAAACTTTCTCCATCCCAGTAAAACCAATGCAAGTTATTTTTGTTCTATAATATTTATTCTTTTTAATTTAGTATTTTGAGACAATTTAATTGAATTTATTAATATTTATGCAATATTTATCGTCTATTTTTGCCATGGTAAAATATATATTTTTTTCTATATATATATTATTTTTTCAAAAAAATATTAATGCAGTATTTTAGTTTAATATAGAGTCTAGGCCTTCAGAAAAAAAATATTTTTTGAAGAAAATTAGCCCCATCTGGTTCCAGTATAGAGAAAAAGTGTAGAATCATGGTGTGACCACTAGATGGCATGTACAGCTCTCTATGGAGAGGCATGTGAATTACCCAGATGTTTATCAACACATTTTTTTGTTGTTGTTGGTGGATTTGAATATATAGTTGAAACAATCTCAAAAACTATTTCTTATTAAAAAAATTACAAACAAAAATTCACACTTTTTTTTTTTCATTTTTTTTACAATTTCCCATTCATTTCCTATGGGGGTCATTTTTGACAGAAGACCACAAGTGTGACTATTTTTTTAAGACCACTTAGCATGCTCAGATCATGACCTCAGTTTTTTTGTGTGTTCACATACATAATGCCATAAAAGTCACCAAGTTTCGTAATATTCCGATGAAGCTGTGATTTTTAAAAATTCAACACAGAAAATTTTTCTGTCAGAAATGACCGAAGAGCACCTGAGGGTTAATAAACAAACTACAGCTAGTTTAAAACGCAGCCGCTCCAGTTCTTACCAGAACCAGGAAGTATGACCATATTAGCCCGCTTCTGTCATTGGCTGCCTATTAAACATCGTACAAATTTTAAAATATTGCTGATTACTTCTAAAGCACTGAATGGTTTATCTCCAGTAGTTAAGCGAGCTCTTGACGCATTATAGTCCTTCACGTCTACTGCGATCTCTAAACTCCGGCCAGTTGATCATACCTAGAATATCAAACTCGACTGCAGGCGGGAGATCCTTTTCCTGTTCAGCACCAAAACTCTGGAACAATCTTCCTAACATTGTCCAGGAAACACATCTCTCTGGCCTAGCATACACACAACACACTATAGACTTCCAAAATTCAAAATTAGGCTGCATAGTTTAGATCAGCCGGAACCGGGAACACGTCTCATAAATCCTGATGTTGGAGAGATTCAAACGAGGGAAGGGGTTCACACACACACACCGGGGGTCACAGCTCTAATTATCACCTTCTAATTATCAATCCAGCTCACATCTGCTCGTGTTTCTGAAGCGTATCTGTCGTCTCTGCTGTCTCTGACACGCTTTATTAATGCAGAAGCAGCTTCAATAATAAACACAATCAATAATGCAAACTTCATCAAGTGTTCTCATCCGAGAGAGTCAGCTCCGGCATATTACTGGATATTAAGAGTGTGTTTCAACCCTTTTAAACCCTCTCGTGCTCTTCTGTCATTTTGTACCCAAATATTCAACGTTTTTTTTTTTCCTTCTTCATCGGAACAGTCACGGTCAGAAATGGCTCATTGTAAATGAATGCGAGACGAGTTTCCTCTAGTGGAAGCGTTTGGAACTGCAGATCTCACTGAACGCTCGTTTACTGAGAGATCAGCTCACACGCCCAACACACACTTACGCCTCACAGTATCTCCGGATAGAAAACCGCATTTTTACACTTCATAACAAAAACTCTATTTTTGTGCATTTTTCATAACAATAAACGTAAAACTGTGGTGTTTGAGAAGAGATCAAACTTCAGTCTGTCGCTCTAAAGCGTTCCAGATTCGACATTAAATTATCAGCTCTACGCTCAAAAACACAATAAATGGATTATAAATACAGCGGAAATATCATTTAGTACCATAAAATCCCCTAAAAACACTAAATATTAAATCAAAAAACATTATCAAACTAAAATATAGCCTTTTCATTGAAGAAAAAAGAAAAAAATCAGTCTTTTTTGACCGACACGTGAAGAGCAGAGGCTCTCGTTTTCATCTCCAGTTCCTTTCATATATTATTAATTTGACATATAACACGAGCACAACGATAATAACTCCTAATTAAAGCCAACTCTTGTTTTCTTCATTCCAGAGTTGCAGGATGGAGAGATAGATGTGTGTGTGAGGCTGTGAGTGTGTGTGTGTGTGTGAGTGTGTTAACTGGGATTAGTTTTCCTCCGACTGCTCTAGACTCGACCCTGACCTCACAATCTCAAGTCATTTTTATTTTCATAATCCGCGTTGTTTTAAAGCTGCTTTACAGAGAACGGTGTGTTGATGTTTGAAAGCCCCAGTCACACACACACACACACACACACACACTTCACAAGGTGTTTACATGTAGGAGAGCAAAAACCTGGAGGGACTTCCCGATTAATATACAAATGAGAGTTATGATCGAGTTACGGCAGATATACACATTCATCCAATATTTCTGTTTTCTTGATGTGTTTATATGATCAAACCGTTAAAGTTTGGACAGACGGGGGATAGAGCGATCAATGGAACTCTCTCTCGGTGAAGTGAAGCTCTTTCAGGAACATCACAGTACACACACACACACACACACACACACACACACACCTCTTAAAGAACACAGTCAGTGCATAAAAGAAATGAATAAAAGCTGAACCAATCACACGACAGACGGTTCCCACAATGCACTCTGTCACCGCTCGTTAATTACAACAGACAAATCAATTCCCTCATTTATCTTCATCCTGGAGTGTGTGAGTGTGTCGTGGACTGATGATTCATGTGTGCGTCTCCTCTGAAGAGTTTTGGCCTCGTTTAATAGACACTAATTATTATATTACACACGTAAAGAAGCAAGATTATTTTCTTATTTTAATAATCTCTCCCTCAAATGTACATCACAACACGTTCTAAATAGAGCCTTAACCCCTTAACTGTCAACATCCCGGTACTGGGACACCTAACTTTACTTCACTATATTTCTATTAAATCTTAATCTAATTATGACAAATTATATGTTGTTGGAAAGGTCTAAGACTTCTAAATAGATATTCTATCCCTGTTTTGTGTTACAAATGATGTAGGAAGAGTAATTGATGAATTTATGACAAGAGTGTGCCTCAAAAAATCTGCATCATATCAGGAGTTTCGACCTTTGTCACAAAAAGTCGATGCACCCACTTTTAATCATTGAAACTTCTGTTTTATGGTAAATTTTCATAATAAAACATATAATCTAGTATTTTTCAATAAAAAATAAAAATTATAGTATAATAATATCCTCTAAAAATTGTAATACGTGTATATTATGCTAAAATAAAATATATATTTTTTATCGCCTTTTTTATTATATCACATATTTTAGTAGTTATCATAAATTATCATTTGAAAAGCTTATGAACTCAGAATTCATTCTGCGAAAACTGTTTTATAATTGAACATCGCGTTGCCATAGAAATGGTACTTATTTTATCAGGCTCCTCCCCTTTTGGGCATCATCTTTCATAATTTATAATCAAAACCTTTTCTAATCTTGACAAAACACATATTGTCAGAAAGGTCTGAGTCTCAATGTTCCGAATTTTGTGACAGAAGTGATATTTGGACGGAAATGTATTAATTTGTAAAGGCAGAATATAAACAACTAAATTCAATGGAATTCAATGGCACCCGGTGGCTATTTTTGGTACTACGCCTAAACAAAATCTCATGGGAACTTCAATTTTTGTGATATCAACTTCAAATTTGGAACACAACTTGGTTAGATTTATGGCTTTGATTTTATAGTAATTTTAGAGTAAAAATTTTGTAAAATATATTTTTATGTAAAATAAAATTATATATCATTGATTTACTGTAAATTTAAACTTCCATAACTTTTCATACTTTCATTTTTTGAAGTGTTTTCACTTTAGTAATAATCTGCTGAGTGTTTCCTTTAAAACAAGACCCAACTTAGGTCTATATTCCAAAGCATTCTTTAATTACAACCATTTAAATGTGAATAGTGCATTTTAACCCCCATTCTCAAAAAGGGGGTGACAGTTAAGGGTTAAAAGGTTCTAAAGCGCTACGTATTTGGAACCCCTAAAATGCAATGAGTGTGCATGATCACAAAATTCAAGATATGGGGGTTAAAAATGTAATTAATCAATATCACACGAAGAGTGCCATTTCAGTTTTTATCCTTCAAAAATCTGCATGATTGAAATATGATATTAAGTTACAACAACAGTTTAATAAACAATAATTTAATTTACAACGTCAAAATGTTGCAGAATAATGTAATATATGAATGAATAATAGTGCCAAAAGTGTTCTTTCTTGTCATTATTGAACATTATTTAGCATATAATGTCCTTTGGAGTTGAGTAAAGAACCCTATGATACTTTATATAGAACCCTTTTTTCTAAGTGTGTGTGTGTGTGTGTGTGTGTTTGGGTTAATATGTGATGAAAGCAGCTGTTGTGTTGCATTAACTGGTTTAACAGATGCTTTTATCCAAAACGACTGGAAATGAGCAGAAACAGGAGCGATGGAGCAGATGATGATCACAGACATGAACATTACTTTGGTCAAAGGACGGTTCAGTGTGTTGAACTCTGAGTGTCAAAACATCATTACACTCCCTGCTAATTAACACACACACACACACACACACACACACACACACACACACACACACTATCTTCCCCCCTCTCTCTCTCTCACACACACTCTCAAGTCTCTCTATCTGCTGGTATATAACAGTTATAACAGTCGTTTTGTTTCCATTATTTTATTTACCAAGCACTTTTACACGACTGACCATTCAACAAAGTGATGTACAATATCTAAAACACATAAAGACAACCATAAAAACTTCAACACTTAAAATAACTGTGAAATAATTCCCTCAGTTTTAATAAACAAACAAATACTATACCCCATTAAATGCCAATGCAAGGAGATATTCCTTAAGCTTGTGTTTAAAACACAATATGGGGGAAGAAAGGAGAAGATCATTCCAGAGTTTCGGAGCTCGAGCTCCACTTCTCCGTTTCGTTCTAGGAGTCGTTAAAACCAGAAACATTAACCCTCAGGTGCTCTTCGTTTCGGAGTCACACTTGTTATCTTCCCGGTCAAAAGTGACCGGACACCTAAAAATGAAACTTTCTCCATCCCAGTAAAACCAATGCAAGTTATTTTTGTTCTATAATATTTTTTCTTTGTAATTTAGTATTTTGAGACAATTTTATTTAATTTATTAATATTTATGCAATATTTATGGTCTATTTTTTCAATGGAAATATATATATATATATATATATATATATATACTTTTTTTTTCAAAAGATTTATGCATTAATTAATGCAATTATTTAATGCAGTATTTTAGTTTAATATAGAGTCTAGGGATGCGTTCCAAACCGCATACTCAATGAGTAGGTACTTAATTTCAATAAGTACTTACTCATCGAGCGCTAAAAGAGTAGGTACTTTATAGCCAAATCTCGTTGAGTATGAATGCGAACCGGTCATCTGCCATGTTGACGTTATCATGTGACCTACGACGCGTTATCTCAAGAGCAACACCATAAAATATATGAACGATACGTTTAATTCATCTATCGATAAATATCTTGATATTGATTAAACTTGCTCATTTTGTGGTATTGTTGAAGAAACAGCTGCCCATTTATTTTGTGAATACATTTGGGTTGATTTAAGTTGTTATATTATAAACCCTAGGCTACTAATGTGACCAACAGTGTTATTCTTATAACCATATTTTTTTAAGAAACCCCAAAATCGTCATCTCTTGATTATGTTGTTAATTTCTTTATTTTATACCCAAAAAGTTTCTCCTTTAAGTTTTCCTTTTTCTTAATGAATTTACCTCGTTTCATCACTCAGACATATAACAACTTTTTTATCTATAATGAAGAACTATAATGAAGATATTTAGCCTTTTTTATTGTTCTTTTTTCCTGTGTATAAATATAATTTTATGTCATATTGTGAAGTACACAAACCAATGATCTTTATTTCTGTTTTGTCATTATGATTGTTACATAAACTATAGCATCTTTCCATGATCTTGCATGTAATAAGTTTAAATTATATGAGCGACAGGTGCACTAACACATCATAAGCAGATCCTAGAACAGTTTTCCTCTGCGTTTGTAATGTTTGCACAAAGGAGCCAGGCAGCTGCTCGAAGATCTCTTTTGGAGAAAACTGTTAAACATCGCTGATCTCCGTGATGTTGATATTAACGTATCCTCGCTCGCGTGGCATCCTGGGATAGATGAGTATCATGAGTACCCATGGAAAAGCACTCAAAAATCTGGGCGGAAGCAGTAAGCCATCCGGGAAGTTCTCCCCTACTCTTTTTATGAAAACTGATGTTTCGAACGTACTGCTTCCTTCACGTACTGTTTTCGCCTACTATATAGTAGGAAAGTAGGCATATTGGAACGCACTTAAGTCCGAATCTCGCGACAATTATTACGTCACCCAGGTAATTCTCGCCTACTCTTTTGGATTCATTCATACTTTTTTGCTCGCCTACTCTTTTTCCCATACTAAATAGTAGGGAAGTATGCGGTTTGGAATTCAGCCGAGGGCTTCAGGAAAAAAAATTTGAAGAAAATTAGCCCCATCTGGTTCCAGTATAGAGAAAAAGTGTAGAGTCATGGTGTGACCACTAGATGGCATGATCATCAGATTCACCAGATGAATCTGACCAATTCACCAGATGTTTATCAACACAGTTTTTTGTTGTTGGTGGATTTGAATATATAGTTGAAACAATCTCAAAATCGATTTTTAATTAAAAAAAAAAATTGTGAATTTTTGTGTTTTTGTCAATTTCCCATTCATTTCCTATGGGGGTCATTTTTGACCAAAGAGCACAAGTGTGACTATTTTTTTAAGATCACTCAGCATGCTCGGATCATGACCTAAATTTTTTTTGTGTGTTCACATACATAATGCCATAAAAGTCACCAAGTTTCGTAACATTGTGATGAAGCTGTGATTTTTAAAAATTCAAAACAGAAAATTTAGGGTTAAATTGAGGGTTAACTCAGTCCACATCAAACACACGATACACACCACTGAACACGACATGAATTAGGTGTTAATATGTACATTTTAATTGCTAATATGTACATTTTAGGTGCTAGTATGTACATTTCAGGAACTAATAAGTCCATTTTAGGTCCTAATGTACACTTTAGGTTCTAATATGTACATTTTAAGTGTTAATGTGTACATTTTAGGAGCTAATATGTCCATTTTAGATGCTAATATGTACCACTAAGGTACCAATATTCAGTCTTTGGGTACAAAAGTGTACCTTTTGAAAGGGTACAGCCCCAGTGACAGCTTTTGTGTTTGTGAGAGTGTATTAACAAACAAAGATTAATAAATACTGCTACAAATGTCGTCGGTATTGTCGGTTCATCTTGGTTAATACATGAATGTTATCTACTGAACCTTATTGTAAAGTTACCGCGTTTTTTAATAACTTAGACGACTAAACGCCATATATTTATGCTAAAAAAAATGTTCTAAATCATCAGTTACAGATTCTGATTTATATTCAAAAATGATTTGTGCAAAAGAATATGAATTGTCAGTAAACATTATGATTATTTGAATGAATCTGAAATGATCCGCATTATAGAAGGTAAAGAATATTTGTTTAATGATTTGACGAAAGCTAGTCTGAAGAGTAGTGTTTATTTATGATTAATCTTTCATGATTCGCTGTGTTCTGCGACAGGAAATGATTGTGTGTCGTTTCTGATTGAACGTGTCATTTCCTGTAACGACAGGAAGCCATTAGCAGAGAGTGATGAGTGTTATGAGATCAAGCAAAAGCTCAGCGTTGATTTCATTCATCACCGGCGATCGCTCCAGACACGTGTGTGTGTGTGTGTGTGTGTGTGTGTGTGTGTCAGACATCAGACCATCGACACATCATTAATATTCTCAGAAAATAAAGCGGAGCAACAGAAGAATGAGAAACTATCACTGTTGAACATGACCTGTCCAACGTTTGGGGTCGGGAAGATTATTAATGTGTTTAAAATTAGTCTCTTCTGCTCACCGGGGGTTCATTCTTTTGATTAAAAATACAATAAATACAGTAAAATTGTGAACTATTATTGTAATGTAAATCATCTGTTCTCTGTGTGAATATACAGTAAAGTGTAATTTGTTCCTGAATTTATCATCATTAGTCCAGTCTTCAGTGTCACATGATCCTTCACAAATCACTCTGATCGATAAACAAAAATAACAAAGATTACATAAAGGAAATGTATACTTTTGTTAATCAAGAACACATTAAATTGATCAAAAGTGACAGGAAAGACCTTTATAAAATGTTACAAACGATTCTAAATAGACCTTTCTATTCATCAAAGAATCTTGATCTCTTTTACACAACTGTGTTCAACACTGATAATAATAATAATCATAACTGTGTGTTGATCATCAGATCCTCATATTAGAGTGATTTCTGAATGATCATGTGACACTGAAGACTGGAGTAATGATGATCAATTCAGGATTTAATTAATTTACACTTTATAAATTACACTTTACTGTATATTCACACAGAGAACTACAGAGGCGTATTGCATTCACTTGAAGAAAAAAATCTACTCTGTTAATTATCTCAGAATTACGAGATAATTTTTCATGGAAAAAGTTTTTGCTCTGTTTTTCTGATTTAACGAGTTAATTTAGAAAAACAGAGCAAAAAAAAATTCCATGAAAAATCAACTTGTTAATTAATAAAAACAGAGCAAAAACTTTTTCCATGAAAAATTATCTCGTAATTCTGAGATAATTAACTTGTTAATTCATAAAAAGAGAGCAAAAACGTTTTTCTCATGAAAAATTAATTCATTAATTCAGAAAAACAGAGCTAAAACTTTTTTTGTCATGAAAAATTAACTCGTTAATTCATAAAAACGGAGCAAAAAAATCCATGAAAAATTAACTCGTTAATTAAAAAAAACAGCAAAAAAATTCCATGAAAAATTAACTCGTTTATTCAGAAAAACAGAGCAAAAAAAATCCATGAAAAATTAACTCGTTAATTAAAAAAAAGAGCAAAGAAAATCCTTGAAACATTAACTTGTTCATTAAAACAAGAGCAAAAAAATTCCATGAAAATGAACTCGTTAATTAAAAAAAACAGCAAAAAATTCCATGAAAAATTAACTCGTTAATTCAGAAAAACAGAGCAAAAAAATCTATGAAAAATTAACTCAATTTAAAAAAGAGCAAAAAAATCCATGAAAAATTAAGTCGTTAATTAAAAAACAGAGCAAAAAAATTCCATGAAAAATGAACTCGTTAATTTAAAAAAACAGCAAAAAAATTCCATGAAAAATTAACTCGTTAATTCAGAAAAACAGAGCAAAAATTTTTTCTCATGAAAAATTAACTCGTTAATTCAAAAAAAGAGCAAAGAAAATCCATGAAAAATTAACTCGTTAATTAAAAAAAAAGAGCAAAGAAAATCCTTGAAACATTAACTTGTTCATTAAAAAAAGAGCAAAAAAATTCCATGAAAAATTAACTCGTTAATTACAAAAAACAGCAAAAAATTCCATGAAAAATTAACTCGTTAATTCAGAAAAACAGAGCAAAAAAATCTATGAAAAATTAACTCGTTAATTAAAAAAGAGCAAAAAATTCCATGAAAAATTAACTCATTAATTCAGAAAAACGGAGCAAAAACTCTTTTCTCACGAAAAATTAATTCGTTAATTCAGAAAAACAGAGCAAAAAAAATCCATGAAAAATTAACTAGTTAATTAAAAAAAACAGAGCAAAAAAAATTCTCATGAAAAATGAATTTGTTAATTCAGAAAAACCGAGCAAAATTTTTTTCTCATGAAAAATTAACCTGTTAATTCAGAAAAACAGAGTAGATTTTTTTTTCTTCAAGTGAATGCAATACGCCTCCGTAGAAAACGGCTGATTTACATTAGAATAATATTTCACAATATTACTGTATTTTTGATCAAATAAATTCTTCTTTTAAAAACATTACAAATATTACCGAACCCATTCTACACTTTTGACTGGTAGTGTAGATCGTGATGAACTGGGTCACTCTCAGGAGAACACACACACACACACACACACACAGTTAGTGGTGAGCGATGGCCGATCCACTCCACTGACCCTGCAGATGAACTTGTGTCTGTACAGGAACATAACACCGTCGTTCTTCAGTCTTTTCTGGGAAGAAACAAAAGCGTCTGAATGATCTATAGATCAGCTGTGAGTGTGTGACCTTTCATGACCCCGCCCCCTTTACCACCAAAGTGACTGATTGGACAATCAAACGAAAACAAAGAAAAAAATGCTGCTGGCCGGACCAATGATTAGTCTTGATTTCTACGGGAAACGTGAGGATGTTTTATAGCTGCTAAACGGCGGAAAAAAGAACAACGGACAATCAGATAAAGCGGCGTTCAACTTCATAATTAAATGATTGTGATGAGATCGTTAAAAGCTCCTGTAAACGAGAACTTCTGTTCAGATGAAGAACGAGACGATCAGTTATTAATCATCACAGCAAACGAGATAAAGAAGTGAGATTAAAGAATTGATCGGAGACATTATTCACTCGTATAAGAGACAGTCGCTACAATGTGACGTCGCATAAATAAAGCAAATCACTGGATTATAAACACTGCCGTTTATTAATGAGCAGGAGTGCTGATTTGTTCATTCATTCCTCCAGTCGGTCAGGCCCAGAATCAGATGTAGCGGCAGCGTTATTAATAAGCACGTGGAATTAGGAGTTCAATCAAGACTCATTTCGTCCTTTGTAACTTTGAATCTTTTCATCAACAGATATAAGTGGCATTTAAAAAGAAGAGCATTTCATAAAGACATTAAATGCACATCATAGAGAATCAACATCATACTAGATACACAACCAAAAATCACTATATATATATATATATATATATATATATATATACACACACATCTATACATACATATATATATATATACATATATATATATATATATATATATAATTTAATAAATTATATATATATATATATATAATTTATTAAATTATATATATATATATATATATATATATATGTATATATATATAAAATTTATTACATTTTATATATATTTAATAAGTTTTAAATTATTAATAAATTATATATATATATATATATATATATAAATAAAATTTAATAATTTTTTATATATATAAATAAAATTTAATAAATTTTTATATATATATATATATATATATATAAAAATTTAATACATTTTATATATATATATATATTATAATTATATATATATATATATAATTTAGATACATTTTATTTATAAACATAATAATAAATTAATATAACAATAAATTAATATATAATTTATATAATACATTTATATATATATATATATATATATATACACACACAGACATACTGTATAAACCTGCAAAAACTGTTAAATATCAGCAGAAACTATAATAACACTGTGATAACTTAAATATTTTAAAGCATCATCAGTTGTATGTTGTAAAGTAAAACAGTAATGTCTTTTGAAGTAAAACATAAGAGCGTATTTGTGAATATAATCATTTATTTCTCTAGAATGATGCAAGAAATGTACACATCTTTATCTCAAGGTATAAAATTTTTCTTAAATAAGCAGTTTTTCATTCATACGTTTGTAAGTGTATTAATTATTTGTTACAAACCCTGAAGAGAGCACATCCCGTACGACCAACGACAACAAAAGTAAAAATAATTCGCAATACAAATCCAGCGACGGTCACCTGAATTGACGTGAGGAATTATTGCTCTGCATTTGTCCATTTAAAAAAAGCTGTATTTTCTTTCTAGTGACTTCTGTCTGACACATTATTCTCAATTATATATAGATATGTACATCAAAATATATGCTCTAGTGGAAAAAGGCCTTGGTTGAAGCTATCTGTAATGAGTTATGAAAGTGTGCTTGGTGCGGCCGCTGTTGACGCAGACCGATGACATCATTTCCAGGACGTCCACCTGACTCCAGTGCACAAAGAAATCTGGAAAATAAACAATAATTCAATGTCAATAAATGCGAAAACTGATTTTATGAACAAAATTAGCCATTTTCCGTGACCAGTAGGTGGCGCTGCTCCTAAATTTGGCATGTACTCTTCGATCATGGTGCTGATGAAGTGCACCAAGTGTAGTTTCCATAGATTCAAGTATTGTGAAATATAGCAGCTGATAAAATCCCAGATCAACATTGTTAACTTCCCATCATCATAACTTTTGAACACAAAGGAAAAGCGAAATTCTGTCCACTGATCAGTCAATTTAGGTACGAATCTGAAAAAATTAATACAGTAAATTTCAAAATGGGGAGTATGGCGTCTTAACGTAAGAGATTGACTGTGATCAGCATGATGAGAATGCTGTACTAAGACGTTTGTTTCTAGAGAAAATGGTTCAAAAGTTATAACTAAAAGAAAATTGGATATTTGAACTGGTGGTGGCGCTATAGAGTTGGTCCTAGAGACCACAAAACTGGTCAGATTCCAGAATCCAGGACCAAATAAATACATGTAAATTCAGCATCAATGAAAGTGCAATTCATGTAAACTACTGTAAGTTAATAGATGCTCTCTGATTGAGTGATTGATTGAACAAAAATTTACATTTTTCATGACCAGTAGGTGGCGTTGTTCTGAAATTTGGCATGTACCTTCAGATCACAGTGCTGATGAAGTGCACCAAATTTTGTATTGATAGATTAAAGTATTACCAAAATATAGCACTTAATGTAACATTGTTAAATTCACATCGTCATAACTTTTGAACACAAAAGAAAAGTGAAATTCGGTTCAGACTTTTGCACAGTGATCATCAGAGCCAATTTGGATAAGAACATGACAAAATTTGAAGGATAAGTATAGCGGGAAGAAGGAATAAAGTATACTTCAAAGAAATCTGGAAAATAAGAGTTAATTCAGCATCAGTGGATGTGCCCTCTGAGTTTAAGTTCTGAACAAAAATTAGCATTTTTCATGACCAGTAGGTGGCGCTGTTCCCAAATTTGGCATGTACCCTCAGATCATGGTGCTGATGAAGTGCACCAATTTTCATTCCAATACATTAAGGTATTGACAAAATATGGTAGCTAATATCATTTGGGGTCAACATCGTTAAATTCACATCATCATAATTTTTGAAAACAAAAGAATTTCGAAAACTCAGTTTGGCCCATGTTTATTTCGTCACAAAAGTGTGATTATATTATCGACCAGCTCTTTATTTTAAGTTATAAAGCATATCCAACTTCATCTACAAACAGAACAGTCTCTTAAAGTGATTAATAATAAACATATATATATATATATATATAAATCTTAACTATGATTGTTTGTATCGTCTCAAAATGAAACTTTATCATCTGATGAATGTGAGTATAGGCATGAAGATATAAACCATAACATCACGATTTTCTGTAAAGCTGCTTTGAACACACACACACACACACACACTCACATTTATAGTACCACTTCTAAAATCGTGTGTTTAATTGTTTATCTCAGTGAAATAAATAGACCCAGCAATGTAAACATGATTTCTACTTTATGGCTTTAATTCATTTTGTTCAGCAAACTGCCATATTCAATTATAAATAAATGATATTAAAACACTTTTATCTCTGTTTTCTCTGTAATTTTGTCTGATAAAGGGAACGTATTTACAAGCACAATTACAGCTAATCATCATAAATGTGTTTTTAATCACATCCGAAAACACAAATCATGCACACGCGGAGAAAATGTGACGCGTAAATGTACAGAAATATCAACGCTTTTAAGTTTTAATGCGGGTCCGTCACCGAGGCGTGCTCCAGCAGTCCACGAGCGCGCGGCTAATTTGCATCTTCATTAGCAGAAGCTTTTCACTTACGCCGAGATTTCAGGATAAAGGGGGTAATTAACACAAACTGCCCTACAATTTAAGAGTTTGTGTGAAGCAGTAATTACACACTCATGACACAACAAACAGAGCGTTGGGGCTGGAGCTCGTCTAAGATCATAGTTTGGGCACTAGTCAGCTTAGCTCGCACGCTTTATGCTTTCAGTCCCGTTATTACCCGAGTGTGCCGCAAACGTCCTGAGGAGATGTGTTTTAGATGTGTGTGATCGGGCCCTTCGCGTGTGTGTTGTGTATGTGCTGATGAACTCTGGTAGGAGACACAGCTGCATGTACTGTTGGTGGATTAGAGGTAATACATACAGGAGTTGCATGCTTTTTAGGTAATTTATGCACTAAGTGTGTTTTTCTTTTTATTTTCTTTAAGAGTAGTGATGTAGTTTTGGGAAGAATGTTTGAATGATGGATGTTTTGGTGTGTTGCTGTTGCAGTAGTTCTCTCAGAGATAATATAAAGTACCTTGACCTTGAAAAGTGATCTTGATCGCCCCCTGGTGGCCGTTTGCAGTATCTCCTCATAAACCCCGCCCTCTTCATGTAATGCAATGGGACGTGAGCCAAACTAATATCCAATAACATTTCCTGAAGATGGTTTCGGTCATCATCACGCTAACGTATGTTCAAGTGTTAGTTAGTTATTTGATGCTATGAAACTGGGGTGTGGTATAATGATTGACAGATGAGCAAACGAACGGGTGTGGGCGGGACCTCGGGCTCCAAATGATGTCATCGCAAATATCGTTTCTGGGATATTTTGGCTTCATTTTTCTACAGTAGAAGGCAGAATGTGTCAATACAGATTAAAACACATTTTTGAAACACACTTGCTAAATAGTAATAATAGTCATTTAAAGTCCCCCTGTAGTCAACAATTTAAAGGTGTTTTCCTTTTAAAAAAAGATTTATGCCTTAAAATATCTTGAATGTAACTCGACACCCTTGCTTCATTTAGTATGTGCGGTTCTATGAATATGCAAATGAGCCCCGCCTCCACTCTCTCAGCTCAGAGATCTACTGGTTGATCTGATTGGTTACAAGGTGGTTTGTGACGTCAGCGATTTGTAAAGTGTGTGTTTAAGACTGTCTTTGGTTCACTGGTGTGTGTTAAAGCGGATTAAACACACCACATACACACATAAACAACATTAAACGCTGGATTTACACCACAGGGGGACTTTAACCCTCTGGGGTTCTTCGTTTAACGGTCACACTCAGGGCCTTCGGATCAAAATTGACCCGAAGGGCGGGATTCATATTTAAAAAAAGAAAATCATAATTTTTTTTTTACTTGTTTTTTTTTTATAATATTTTTTTCTTTTCTTTTTTGGTGTTTTGAGAAAATTTCAAAAATAAAAAAATGTATAATTAGTATTAATGCAATAATTATGACCAAATTTTCCCCCATTGAATATAATAGAAAAAATATTTAAAAAAATATTTTTTAAAATTTTTTTTAAAGCTGTATTTCATTTTAGAGTCAAGCCTAGGCCTCATAAAAGCAATTTTTGAAATGAGATGGATGCCATCTGGTGGACGAACTGAGCATTTTAAAAATGCAAAACACATGTATAATCTGATTTTATTGGTGTGTTTGTGTATAAAGGTGTGTGTGTGTGTGTGTGTGTGTCTGTTTTGCACTCTTGATGTTTTATAGATTCACCCCTTCACTATTGTGTGCTTTTTTTAAGATCGTGGCTGATTTGTAGATTGTACGCACAAAAAACTCAGTATTTTCACATTTTTGCCAATTTCCCATTCATTTCCTATGCGGGTCATTTTTGACCCGAAGGTCCTGAGTGTGACTATTTTTTTTACGACCACTTAGACTTTTCAAATCCTGTCCCCAATTTTTTTGGGGTGTTCATATACCAAGTACCAATAAAGTCACCAAGTTTCGGACCATTTCGATGAAGCTAACGATTTTTAACATTTTTTTATTTTTTAACACTTTTTTATTTAAACACTCATTATTGACCCGAAGAATCCCAGAGGGTTAAAAAAATTCAACACAGCGATGCATTATGGGAAATGAAGTGTTTTTTCCAACCTGATCCACACAAGTGAATGTAATCAATATGGCGATGCGCATAAACTCAACGCAAATCTCTCTAAGTGGCATGATAAAAACAACGTTCAAACAAGCCTTTAAAGATGATCTTTACAAACTCCTAATGTAAACAATAATGTCCTATTAACTAACAATAACCAATACATGTGTCACAGTATTTATTAATCTCGCTCAACATTAGCTGATCAAAACTGTTAGTTCAGGTCTGTTAAATTATATTAACATGTACTATAACATTTGATAAAACAATGCATTGGTTAGTGTTTGGGTTAACTTCAGGATGAACAAACGCTGCGTTGGTTTCGTTCACGCTGACAGACGAGACGTCACCGTAACGAGTTTGAGGGATCTCTCCTGTGAGTGACTCTGAATCCTCACACACACACACACGCGTCTAAACATGATGTCATTAGAAGTCAGCGACACTATGCCTGCAATTAACTGATAAAACATTAATATCAGAGCAATTATGTGAAAGAATGATTGTGTTGGATTGTACGGTGTGAATGATGAAGAGACGAGAGACGAGCCACACACACACACACACACACACACCGCGGTCATTGTAGTATTGCTGAGACACTACTATAGCTTTTATATATTATATATATATATATATATATATATTAGGGCTGTCAAAACGATTAATCGCATCCAAAATAAAAGTTTGTGTTTACATAATATATGTGGGTGCACTGTGTATAATTATTTTAGATGTATAAATACACACAAATGCTTGTATATATTTAAGAAATATTTTCATGTATATACTGTATATAGATTTATATATAATTTAAATAAATATTAATATTTTATATATAAATAATATTTTTTTTTCTTAAATATGCATGCATATGTGTTTTTTTTATATATACAAAATAATTATACACAGTGCACCCACATATATTATGTAAACACAAACTTTTATTTTGGATGCGATTAATCGCGATTAATTTTTGCACAGCCCTAGTATATGTGTATATATATATATATATTTACTTTCTTTTCTATGACATTTAATTATTTATTTAGTTTCAAAGTGAGGAGAAATAATAATGCCTTTGTTTTTCATTGTTAACACTTATTATAATAGGAAAAAACGTTACGCCTTCAAAATATAAATATTATCAGACATTACAGATATGAAAACCTTTTCACGAAATATCCTTTTCATATCTGTAATCCATAATCATCACAATTATAACAAATAAAGGCTTGAAATATCTCACTTTGCATGTAATGAGTCTATATAATATATTAGTTTCAGCTTTTAAAATGAATTACTGAAATAAATGAACTTTTGCACCATATTGGTGTTTTTCCAGTTTCACCTGTATATTTCAAGTTAGTTTTTTATAGTTTTGTTAATTATAATAACTCAGTCTGTTAAAGGTGCTACACTAATAAATGAAAGGAGAAATTCATGAGAAAATGCTTCATTTGACAACACACACACACACACACACACACACACACACACACACAGACGAAAGCAAGGGAGTGTGTGTGTGTGTGTGTGTGTGTGCAAACGGGCCTGTTCCTCGATTAAATGAAAGGAAACATCTCTCGACAGACTCATTTATCATGTGACCCGCCTGTGGAATTGATGCAAATGCTGCTGGTTTGCGTGCGCTGGCTAATTTGTATTTAAATGGTGTTTTGTGTCGAGAAGCTGAAGCTCTTCTGCATTCACATCACAAACACCTCATAAACAAACCCCCAACAACACCAACATCTACTGCACACACACTCATGAGAATATACATGACATCATGAGCTCATTAACATATGACCAATGCAGCCAATCAGAGGAGAGGTCAGAGCCATGCATAAGTGCATGAAAATATCATTGAAAATGAATGGGGAAGTTCAAAGTTGATTAAGTCTAGTGTTTTAGAGGCAACCTATGTGACATTTATGCAAAATTACAGCAAAAAAAGGCTGTTCAAAAGACTTAAACTAAATCACAAACTTTGTCCAAACACTCATTTGAATGTATTTTATCATGTTTAATGTATATATTCTCAAAAAATATCAGCAAAGTTCTGCAGTGTGCATTAATCCAGAAGCAGGACTGCGGTCTACGGGCCCCTGCTGGACACACACACTCATTACACTCATAAAAATGTTATATTTCATATGCAAATTACAAGTGTAGTTGATTAATCATGTGGTAAATATGCGAAAAAGAGACAAACATCCAACAAAACACATCATCAACATATATTCCAGAAGTAATCAAACAAATATACAGTATATATCTTTTGTATTATTAAAAATTGTGCTGGGCAACAAATAATCACATCCAAAATAAACATTTGTGTTTACATAATATATGTATGTGTGTGTGTGTGTGTGTATATATGTATGTTTGTATATATATATATATATATATATATATATATATATACACATACACATATTTACACACACACACACACACACACACACACATATATATATATATATATATATATATACACTTATATATAAATATACGTGTGTATATATATATATATATATATATATATATATATATATATATATATATATTAGGGCTGTCAAAGCGATTAATCGCATCCAAAATAAAAGTCTGTGTTTACATAATATATGTGGGTGTAGTGTGTATAATTATTTTAGATATATAGACACACATGCATGTATATATTTAAGAAAAATGTGTTCTTAATATATCAAATATTTATACATAATATTAATAATGTATAAATATATATAAAGTATATTCTTTAGATTTTTCTTAAATATATACATGCATGTGTGTGTATTTATATATCACATGTATTACGTAAACACAAACTTTTATTTTGAAAGTGATTAATCGTTTGACAGCCCTAATATACATATATACACACACACACACACACAAGTGTGTATATATATATATATATATATATTTAAGAAATTTTTGCATGTGCATACTAAATATATATATACATATATTTATACTATTTATAAATAGAAATATTTTACTAATAACTATTTTTTTCCTAATATATACACAGTACACACACAGGGGTGTGATTAATCGTTGCCCAGCACTATTAAAAATGTATATTTTTTATTCAAAATCTCCAAACGGACTCGAGAGACAGCGAGTGTGACCTGAGACACGATACAGCGCTCTACGAGAGAACAGAAGCTTCCTCTGATCCGTCAAATCTGAATAAAGCAGTCGAGAGGGTTCTTCAGGACAGCGCGTTTCTGTCAGCGACACACACACACACACACACACACACACACACACACACACACACGTCAGTGTTCAGACAGATCCTCAGCTGATCGGGTGAACTGAGGAGCGCTGACAGCAGGGGAACGGAGGAATATTAACTATTAATTCGCTTTAAGGAAGAACGAGTGCGGGATGATGAAGAGGGAGCGAGGAGGACGAGGGTGGAGTGATGAGGCTCTTCACATGCGCGTCTAAATGAGTCCGTGAATATTTAATGAGAGCGAGACACACTTCTGCACGTTTCCATCAGCACCAACTCTGTGCTCGTGTGTGTGTGTGTGTGTGTGTGTGTGGGTCATTAACATGCATGTGCTGCAGTGATGCTTGTGATCAAATATTAAATTCCCCCAAACTGTAAACAGACTCTAAACACACACCACTGGACAGGGTCCCTATGTAGTGTTCACTGCTCCGTTCACTTCATTCAACACACCCTGAAACGTCATCACAGAAGAGATTTATTAACCCGCCACAGCCTGTGGAGACCTTTATGATGAATAGATGCATTTTTATGATGATAGATGCACTTTTATGACGGATAGATGCACTTTTATGACGGATAGATGCACTTTTATGATGGATAGATGCATCTTTATGATGGACAGATGCACTTTTATGATGGATAGATGCATTTTTATGATGGACAGATGCACTTTTATGATGGACAGATGCACTTTTATGATGGACAGATGCACTTTTATGATGAATAGATGAACTTTTATGATGAATAGATGAACTTTTATGATGGACAGATGCACTTTTATGATGGACAGACGCACTTTTATGATGAATAGATGAACTTTTATGATGAATAGATGAACTTTTATGATGAATAGATGAACTTTTATGATGGACAGATGCACTTTTATGATGGACAGATGCACTTTTATGATGGACAGACGCACTTTTATGATGAATAGATGCACTTTTATGATGGACAGATGAACTTTTATGATGGACAGATGCACTTTTATGATGGACAGATGCACTTTTATGATGGACAGATGCACTTTTATGATGGACAGATGAACTTTTATGATGGATAGATGCACTTTTATGATGGACAGATGCACTTTTATGATGGACAGATGCACTTTTATGATGGACAGATGAACTTTTATGATGGACAGATGCACTTTTATGATGGACAGATGCACTTTTATGATGGATAGATGCACTTTTATGATGGGCAGATGAACTTTTATGATCGACAGATTAACTTTTATGATGAATAGATGAACTTTTATGATGGACAGATGCACTTTTATGATGGACAGACACACTTTTATGATGGACAGATGCACTTTTATGATGGATAGATGCACTTTTATGATGGACAGATGTACTTTTATGATCGACAGATGAACTTTTATGATGGATAGATGCACTTTTATGATGGACAGATGCACTTTTATGATGGATAGATGCACTTTTATGATGGACAGATGCACTTTTATGATAGACAGATGGACTTTTATGATGGACAGATGTACTTTTATGATGGACAGATGCACTTTTATGATAGACAGATGCGCTTTTATGATAAATAGATGCGCTTTTATGATGGACAGATGCACTTTTATGATGGATAGATTTTTTTTTCACTTTTATGGACTTCCAAAGACAGACATCATTCACTCCCATTATAAAGCTTGGAAGAGGCAGGACATTTTTAAATGGATAGATGCGGGCGGCAGTGGCTCAGTGGTTCATGTTGGTTGTCTACAAACCAGAAGGTTGGTGGTTCAATCCCCGGTTCCACCTGACCAAGTGTCGAGGTGTCCATGAGAAAGACACCTAACCCCAGCTGCTCTTGACGAGCTGGATGGTGCCTTGTACGGCTGACACCGCCGTCGGTGTGTGAATGAGTGAGTGTGAGGCAAATGTAAAGCGCTTTGGTGACCATTGGGTCTATGATTGCGTTATATAAATGCAGTCCGTTTACCTTTTTTTTAAAAACTCGGATTGTATCCGTCTGATATACTGTAGAATGACTAGAGGGTGAGAAATCATGAGCTAATTTTCATTTTTGGGTGAACCATCCCATTAAATTGGCTCAGTTCCTCACCTGTCGGTCCTCTACGGCGCTCGGCCCTGGGGGTCTCGACTGGACTCGGCGGCCCGGGCCAAACTGTCGGCCATCAGAGCTTCTTCCAGACTGAGCCGGGCCTGATGGACCTTCAGCTCCTGCTCCCTGAGGAGAGAGAGAGAGAGAGAGAGAGAGTCAAACACACACACACACACACACACTGATGGACCTTCAGCTCCCTGAGGAGACAGAACGCGAGGGATGAAGTCAAACACAAAACACTGACCTCACTTTATCTGCGTCTCACCCCCCCTCAGGCCTGTCAATCAATCTCTCATGACCTCTGACCCTCAACCACACCCACACCCACACAATCCCTCGGTCCTCTGTCTCCCACACACACACACCGTTCACCCCCCCCCCCCCTTCAACCTTCTCAGCATAAATTGTTTTGTCTCATTTTTACAATTTTGGCTTTTCTTCTTTTTTCCAGTTTTCCTTATTTATTTATTTTTAGGGTAGCGCTTTATTTCGATGGTCCACTTTAGAGCATTAGTACACTATTATGGTAACTTGTGACTAACGAAATATATATTTTGAATATATCTATTATTATAATTGATTTAAGCTTAATGTTTTCAATAGTTTGAGTTGATGATAACCCTCACGGGGTCCAGTGTTGTTGATGTTCTCCAACTCGTCCATCATCTCTACCCATAATTCCGTCCGCACAGGAAGTGTTTGCGCTGCTCTTCTACGTATCGAGGAGTCTGCGTTCGACGTCCAGTGTTGACATTATAGCGCATGTTTCCTTCACACAGAACCCAATCCCAGAATGCAGTTTGACATGAAGTGCAAACACGAGAAAAACACCAGTGTCTAAAATGGTTCCCAATTAAAAATGAAACTCGCCACACATTTGTCATGGCTGCTGTTCCCAGATCAGCCGCCGCTGGCTTCACTTCAGGAGATCGAGATGCAAATCCTGTTGATGACACATTCACACATTAACACCTGCTGTGTTTCAGTGAGAGCTAAACTGTTACACACACACACACACACACTCGCTCATATAAACACATCTCAGAGGTAGACGTGATCATTTCGTCGTTACAAACCCAGATGACTTTGGTGAAACACAAACCATATTTAAACACATGCCTCCAAAATTATTTTAGTATAATTATACATTAATTGGTTAGTTGATTAGTTGGTCGGTTGGTTAGTTGATTAGTTGTTTGGTTGGTTATTTGGTTGGTTAGTTAGTGGATTAGTTGTTTGGTTGGTTATTTGGTTGGTTAGTTAGTGGATTAGTTGGTTAGTTAGTTAGTTGAATAGTTGGTTGGTTGGTTAGTTAGTTAAATGGTTGAGTACTTTGTTGAGTACTAATGGTTGAGTTAAACTTTGTTGGTTGTTTCGTTGGTTATTTGGTTGGTATGTTAGTTAGTTGATTAGTTGGTTGGTTAGTTATTTGATTAGTTGACTAGCTAGTTATTTGGTTAGTTAGTTGGATGGTTGGTTGGTTTGTTAGTTAGTTAAATGGTTGATGCTAGTTGGTAAATTGCTTGGTTGGTTGTTTCGTTGGTTAGTTGATCAGTTGATTGGATAGTTATTTGGTTGGTAGGTTAGTTAGTTGGTTGGTTAGTTAGTTGATAAGTTGGTTGGTTAGTTGACTAGCTGGCTGGTTGGTTGGTTAGTTAGTTAGTTAGTTGACTAGTTGGTTGGTTGTTTCATTGGTTGGTTGATAAGTTGGTTGGTTAGTTAGTAAGTTGGTTGGTTTGTTAGTTGATTAGTTAGTTAGTTGGTCGATTGGTTGGTTAGTTAGTTGGTTTGTTAATTAGTTGATTAGTTAGCTCGTTGGTTAAGTGGTAACAGTCTAGATCAGCGGTTTAATCACATTTTTCCAGTTTTAACAACTATAATCACACCACAACATTTGTTTTCATATCACAAATTTGCCAGTCCCACTATCAGTGTATGCGGAGGACGAGACGTCTCATAAATAGCAGATTTCTCTCGTCTCAGGGGAAAACGAGAGTGCTGCACGACCATTTAATAGTATGACTGGATTTCTAACAATGGAAAGCTTAATGCAAATGGGTGGAGTGTCCCTTAAATCTAATCTTTATTTACATGAAAATGTTCCTGATAGTTTTAGTTCGTAATAATAACCCTGACATTATCGCCAATATTCTTCAGAATATCATAGTTTGTGTCCCGCAGAAGAAAGGATGTCCATCATACAGGACTATAATGAGTAAAAGCACAGATTTATCATTTTTGGCTGAATTATGCCTTTAAATGTGAAGCCCAGAGACGGAGGGAAATGGAAATATCTTGCATTAATATGTGGCATTCATAGAAAATATAAGTGTAATATGTTTCTCTGTTCTGGAATCTGCCTTTGACCGGTATCAGATGATTTACAGTAACAACACACATCTGACATCAGCTGCAGGACACACACACACACACACACACACACACACACACACACACACACACACACACAGCATCCCCATCAGAGCCACTGCGAGACACACAGGAAGGAGCGTGTGTGTGTGTGTGTGTGTGTGTCCTGAATTCTAATGATGGGATTATGAACTCGATGTCATTCCCTCTGAACAGACACACACACACACACATCTCCGTGTGAGTACAGGAGTAAATCTCTGTATATGAGGACCGGAGTGTGTCGGGTGGGTCCACTGGACAGGACGGCTGCTCATGTTTAATCTCTCCTTCCTCTCGGGTCATTAACTCCAGTGTCACGCGTGTGTCTACTGCCCTCTAGTGCTCAGGACTGGACAGATCTCAGTGTAGGAGCAATTAATGAGAACGACTGAATCCACTGACACCAGAACAGTATACCAACACAAGGTTTATCCGTCAGGAAAAGCGTGTGTTTAAAACACAAATGGAAACATTATCTTACCTTTTCAAATCAGTTATCTTAACTTCTCAGCACTACACCATATATGGAGACATTTATTTATGCATTTAAATATTTGTCAAGTTAATGATTTGAATGTTTTTTATTTATTTGTTTGTTTTTATTAGTTTTTATTCGTTTCTTTATTTAGTTATCTATTTAAATTAGGGTTGTGCAAAAGTTAATTGCGATTAATCGCATCCAAAATAAAAGTCTGTGTTTACATAATATATTTGTGTGTGTTGTATATAATTATTTTGTGTATATAAATACACACACATGCATGTATATATTTAAGAAATATTTGTGCTTAAACTCTGTATATATATATATATAAATACATAATCTATATTATATAAATATTTTATATATGAATAACACATTTTCTTAAATATATACATGCATGTGTGTGTATTTATATATACAAAATAATTATATACAGCACACACAAATATATTATGTAAACACAGACTTTTATTTTGGATGCGATTAATCGCAATTAACTTTTGCTCAGCCCTAATTTAAATATGTATGTCAATTTAATGATATCTTGTGTTTTTTATTATTTAATTGAATTTTTTGTTTGTTTTATTTGTTTGTTTGTTTTATTTATTTGTTGGTTTATGTTTTATTTAATTGTTTGTTTTTATTTGTTTGTTTATTTGGTTAGTTGGATGGTTAAGTATTTAGTTGATTAGTAAATTATTTAGTTGTTTAGTTTGTTGGTTAATTATTTAGTTGATTAGCTGGTTAGTTATTTGGTTGTTGGTTGGTTAGTTGATTAGTTGGTTAGTTGATTAATTGGTTGGTCGGATGGTTGGTTGGTCAGTTAGTTGATTAGTTGGTTGGTTAGTTAGTTGGTTAAGTAGTTTGTTAGTTGGTTGGTTGGTTGATCAGTTGATTGATTGGTTATTTGGTTGGTAGGTTAGTTAGTTGATTAGTTAGTTGGTTATTATTATTATTATTTTCCTTTATTTAGCCAGGAGAATCAAATTGAGATATTACTATCTCTTCTTCAAGAGAGACCTGGTTGGTTGGTTGGATGGTTAGTTGATTAGTTGGCTAGTTAGTTGATTAGTTAGTTGGTTGGTTGGTTAGTTAGTTGGTTGGTTAGTTAGCTCGTTGGTTAAGTAGTACCAGTCTGAATCAGCTGTTTAATCACTTTTTTCCAGTTTTAACAACTATAATCACACCACAACATTTGTTTTCATATCACAAATTTGCCAGTCCCACTATCAGTGTATGCGGAGGACGAGACGTCTCATCTGTATGCTGCAGGAACGCCAGACAGAAAACAACTACAGCAGGAAAATCTTATTTCACTTGTGTTTTTCATACAACAATCATCCAATTTGCCCTCGGAGCCTCGGAGTGAAATGAATCTCGCGGATAGTTTCAGCTCGGCTTGAACTGCGACGCCTGATTCCCAACACTAAGCGACACGCCTCGACAGAGGGGGAACTCCATGAATACATAATACTTTCAAACTTCACATCACATCACTTCTCAATTACACAGGAATATTAACAAGCCGGCCGATTTCACAACAAACCCATCAGTAAACATGTCTCGAACAAGCAGGTTTATGTCCAAACAGAGAGTGAGAATGCTGCATGACTAAATCACATCCATCGGAAAACATGCCATCGTATAATCATGTATTCATAATGTACTATGTAATGCATTATATCTTTCCATTAATAACCATAACTAAAGTTAAAATGCATTATAATATTTACAGATTCATTGTTACATTTGAATATTCTTGATTTGCATGAGC
Source organism: Cyprinella venusta (assembly GCA_038021265.1). NCBI lineage: Eukaryota > Metazoa > Chordata > Actinopteri > Cypriniformes > Leuciscidae > Cyprinella > Cyprinella venusta. Next base: position 48,876,196 of record CM075865.1, on the reverse strand, counting down.
TGTAATGCATTATAATTTCTAAAGGTGCAAAACTGAATAGACAACTGTGGTTATTAATGAGCTCATAGAATGCAATACAAGGCATATTATATAAAATAATAATTAATAACTTAATTAATAATAAATAAATCTGCTGAATTAAATACTTGTTTCTTACTAATTTTGGCACAAAAAAATCAATTTTCATATGATTTTAGTCAAAATGGTCGAAAAATCTTTGTAAATCACATTTAACATGACTTTTCGAAACTTTGCGTACCTTCAGGGCTTGGTTCTGATGTGCTAAGGCATGCATAAATTGCAGAATTTTATGACAATTAAAAATGCATAAAAAACGTAAAATGGTTATCATTTGATTCGGCTAGAATCAATTCATTCAAGTTTTATGATTTTTTTTATGATTTAAGTTATAATCAAAAATCGCTATTTTCCATATCCCCCGACCCGTAGGTGGCGCTGTCCCGAAACGCTGCATGTAGTCTCAGGACATGCTTGTGATGACATGCACCAAATTTCACCATAATACAGTAAAGCGTTCAAGAGATACAGCTTCGCATCCAATTTGGCGTGCTCTTCGCCGAATTTGTCCACACGTTATTTGAGAACGGTTAAATATTTTAATAACTTTTTTCCAGCGTGGTCATGATGTCAAATGATGGAACAATTGTATCATCTTCAGCCGAGAAATCAGATGAAGAAATAATTTAGTCTCTAGCTCTGGTTCAAATGTTATTAGCATTAGATGGAAGTTTTGGACATGTGGTGGCGCTAGAGGGTTAGAGTTAGAGACTCCAAAACTGCTGTAGTTAATGTTGGCACTGTCCTCTACCAGTGTGCCAAATTTCACAAGTTTTCACTCTACATTTGTATGGGCTGGAGACTCCCAGAGCGGGTTAGCCTGACCCAGTGATGGAGGAAACGCAAACATGAACCAGATGTTTTACTACATCCAACCAGCGACACATTCTGATATAAAAAAAAATCAACTTTTTAAACGACTGTTCAAATTTTAAATGACTGTTCAAATTTTAAATGACAGTTCAAATTGAGTATTTGAACATTTTCTTGCAGATTATAAGATAGAAATGATACTTTTTCTTCATTAAATACAAAACTTTAGACAACATTTGACTATTGTTAATGTTATTTTGATAACTGAACTTAAGCGGAAACGTAGTTGAGATTTGATATTTTATTGTTGATAAGATGCAGGGCTGTCTGTGGAATCGTTACAATGTATTATAACTGTGGCTACAATTATTCATAAGACCCTACAACGCAATGTAAGGTGGATTACAAAGCAAAATCAATGCTTTAAAATACTTTATAATGCATTATATATAAAGGCCTCGAGTAAAATTCTGCCTGACTCGTATGTTGTTTCGTAATGTGGAACTCTCTCTCTCTCGCTCGCTCACTCACCGGATGTCTTCATCAGTGACGGTGAAGGCTTTGCAGAGCGGCTGGGATGTGTTGAGCCATATCGCGGGGTTCTTCTCGGCGGCGCTGGAGGTCTGACCCGTGATGGGCGCTGAGCTCATGTGTAGAGCGCTCGCTATAGCGGACAGCAGCGTCTCGTCCGACGAGTCCGGCCCGATACCTGTCACACACACACACAGAAGCCGTTACACACTAGAGCCCGACCGATAAAGGATTTTAAAGGCCGATACCGATGCAAATATTTGTTGGTTTTAAAATCTGATATTCCGATATATCGGCATATATATATATATATATATATATATATTTTTTTTTTTAGAAATGTGCAACAAAACATTAACAGATTTCCCTAACATTAGTTATTTATGAGTTTTAACTAAAATAAAATAATAATGCATTTTAAAAAGAAACTTGTTTCTTTTATTGTCGCAGCAGAACAGACTGACGATAGTGGCGTTAGCTAGCTTTGTGGTTAGCTAGTCTATGACGAGCCATAATTTAGCAATGGATAACGTCATACTGCAAAGTGTAAAACACACATTTTCAATATAACAGGCCGAGGAGAGATGATGCGTCTCATTGCTATAACTGTCACGCGCTATTAAAGAAATACTTCAGTCACATTGTCAAAAGTTAAAAGGACAGTCAGTCAACTACACTGGAACAACGTAACGTAACTATTACTAGCTAACTCCGCTTCACTCTCGGCTTATTTAACTGGGCATGATAGTCACAAATCTTGTCCTGCTTATTTGAGTTTAGAGAACTGATGGGGATGATCTTTTAATTGTTATTCAAGCAATGTGACCAACTCTGTGTAGAGCGCCCTCTGGTGGACAAACTATACAACTCCAACACTCATGACATGGTTCAAGCGTGTTTCGTCCGTTTTTATTTTATTTTTGAGATATTCATTTATCGGCCATTATAACTGCAGATACCGATAGTTTGGAAAATGCCTAATATCGGCCCATAATATCGGTCTGGCTCTATTACACAGATCACACAGAAGCCGTTACACACACACACACACACACACACACACACAATAGCCACTGTAACGGGACTTACACTCTAAAAAATGCTGGGTTGTTTTAACCCAACTTTGGGTCAAATATGGACTAACCCAGCCATTGGGTTAAATTTTTATTAGTACATTTTAACCCAACATTTGGGTTTGTCCATATTTGACTCAAAGTTGGGTTAAAACAACCCAGCAATTTTTAGAGTGTAAATCCATCTTACTCTGTAAGCCTTTGGGCAGATCCATCGTCCGGAGAACTTCCTCCGACACGTCCGACGACCTCAGGCCCTTCAAACGCTTCTCCCAGAACAGCTGCGCACACACACACACACACACACACACACACCAGCAGAGAGAATGAAGGCCAGATTAAACAAAGTGAATGTTAATGGTTTCGTATATTTTCATTTAATTTTTTAAATCAACAACAAAGCGAGTGCCAACAAAGAGTGTGAGAGTGAGTGTGTGTGAGTGTATCTGTGTGTGTGTGTGTGTTCTGCTGCTCAGACATCAGTTGTTGGTCCGGCGGGAGCTGTAAACAGCAGAAACAGTTCATAGTGCGATTTATTAAACTGCAGACTTAAATAAAGCTCCTCCATGAGCGTCACGGGGCTCGTCCAGTAAATCCACCCGCGGCGACTATCACACAGACACACACACACACACACACGACCCAGAACTACAGCATCAGTTAGACCTACATTCAGGCTTCACTGAAGAGGTTTATCTGTTCCTTCCCCGGGAATCGAACTAATGAGCTCAGAGTCTCTCCTGCTCAACAAACCTGCATTTATACCATCAAAATACTCTACAAATGTACAATATAATTCCATCTGTGTGAATATACAGTAAAGTGTCATTTATCATCATTACTCCAGTCTTCAGAGTCACATGATCCTCCAGAAATCACTCTAATATGAGGATCTGATGATCAACACACACTTATGATTATTATCAGTGTTGGAAACGGATGGAAATTGTGAAAAAAAAAAAAATTCAGGATTCGTTGATGAATCGAAAGTTGAAAAGAACAGCATTTATCTGAAATAGAATCTTTTTTGTAACATTATAAACGTAACTTTTGATCAGTTTAGTGCATACTTGATGAATAAAAGTAATTTGTGTAGTTAGATTCAGATTATTTTATTTTATGCCATGTCAGCAGTCAGAGCTATATTCATGGCAAAAATTCTTTTACAAAAATACAAACATCATATAAATACAACAACAACAAAACAGATATAAACAAGAAGTCATATTATACAATATATATATTTTTAAATTAACATATGATAAAAAATCCAGAACCTTTTCAGGCATAATCTCATTAAATAGGTCCTTCAAAGAAGTAACTTCATAAAAGAGCATTCTGCTTGCATTAAGTCCAGGACAATCTAATAAAAAATGTTTGACAGATAAAGGAATTTTACAAAACATACATAGAGTTGGGTCTTCACCTTTAAGCAGAAAAGCATGGGTCAAACTTGTATGACCCCTACGGGATCTGGTGTAGACCACTTGATCAAATCTAGTTTTAAAATTGGTCGAAAGTCTATTTGTTATTTCTGGATGAGTTTCATACAACTTATTATTCTTGCCCATATTCCACTCTTCCTGCCATTTATTTAAAATATTGTGTAGTTAGAAATCAGACTTTCTTTTAATGTTGATTCCAGTAGGGGTGTAACGATACCCTCGTGTCACGATTTGATACATAGCACGATACTGAACTCACGATACGATATTATTGTGATACTCCAAGATATATGGTAAAAGATTAACCAAAAATTTACTATTAATTAAAATGCTATTTTTTTTTCATATTATATTGTGGGTTTAAATGAATAGGCTTGGACTTGGTGCTTGTAACCCAAGGACAATGGTGACTCCAGAATAATAATATTCATGATTCTGAAGCTGAAAATACAGAATAATTTTAGACGAATATGTTTGCACTCTGTCACTAACTAGATATTTTTAAAATAAATGTCAGGAAACATTTTGGCATTTGACATTTGGACCCACAAATATACCCCCATTGCATTATTATACATTATATTCAACGTTATATAGCAGTTTAGTGTAGTACTTACAGTAAAACTCTGAAAACTGAAACCACGATACATTATTGTCACTATCCACAATACGTATTGTTGCAATTTTGTATTGTGTGTGTGTGTGTGTGTGTGTGTGTCTGAGTTCCAGTGAGAAACTGTTGCAGCTTCAGCGCCCTCTAGTGCTCAATATTAAAACACTGATGAGCATGAGCCACATTATATACAGTGTGTGTGTGTGTGTGTGTGTGATCTGACCTGTCGTGGTTGCTCTACGGCTCGCTGGAGGTCAGTCTTCACCTTGTTGTTGGGATGATTGACGACTTTAGTGACCGGCTGTTTAAAGATGGAGGCCGTTTGTCTGATGGGCAGGGCCGTGTTCAGATCCGGCTTTCCCTGCGGACACACACACACACACACACACACAAAATCACTTATGAAACAGAACGGTACACAGGAAGACAATAAATATATAACAATAGGATATATAATGTAGATGTAGATATAATATAACATAACCATAATATACCATATTATCCGTTACTGATAATCCCGGCTGCTATAGACCATTTCACAAGATGTAAACAACACTGGTCCAGAAGCACTTCCTGTTACAGTTTGTAACTATTTTCTTTATTTCACATGTAAAGAAAACATCTTAAAGATGCTTGTTTAACTTTTTGATTCAGTTTTATATGTTCTGTTGGTTGTATTTTATCCCAGCTTTAATGTAGTGTTAAAAAACTGAAACAGGAAGTGCTTCTGGACCAGTGTTGTTTACATCTTGTGAAATGGTCTATAGTCACACAGGTTTATTTACTCATGGCCACAAGAAGATGCTGATCAACATTGGACCCCATTGACTTTCACTGTATTTTCTCTGTGTGTGTGAGTAAGAGAGTGTGTAAGTTATAAAAATGCGAGTGAATGAGTGAGTGTGCGAGTGAGTGTGCGCGTGTACGAGTGAGTGAGTGAGTGAGTGAGTGAGTCAGTGAGTGAGTGAGTGAGTGAGTGAGTGAGTCAGTGAGTGAGTGAGTCAGTGAGTGAGTGAGTCAGTGTGCAAGTGAGTCAGTAAGTGAGTGAGTGAGTGAGTGAGTCAGTGAGTGAGTGAGTGAGTGAGTCAGTGAGTGAGTGAGTGAGTGAGTCAGTAAGTGAGTGAGTGTGCGAGTGAGTGTGCGCGTGTACGAGTGAGTGAGTGAGTGAGTGAGTGAGTCAGTGAGTGAGTGAGTGAGTGAGTGAGTGAGTCAGTGAGTGAGTGAGTCAGTGAGTGAGTGAGTCAGTGTGCAAGTGAGTCAGTAAGTGAGTGAGTGAGTGAGTGAGTCAGTGAGTGAGTGAGTGAGTGAGTCAGTGAGTGAGTGAGTGAGTGAGTCAGTAAGTGAGTGAGTGTGCGAGTGAGTGAGTGAGTCAGTGAGTGCGTGAGTGAGTGTGTGAGTGAGTGTGTGAGTCAGTGAGTGAGTGTACGAGTGAGTGAGTGAGTGAGTCAGTGTGCGAGTGAGTCAGTGAGTGAGTCAGTGTGCGAGTGAGTGTACGAGTCAGTGAGTGAGTGAGTCAGTGAGTGAGTCAGTGAGTGAGTGTGCAAGTGAGTCAGTGAGTGAGTGAGTCAGTGAGTGAGTGAATCAGTGAGTAAGTCAGTGAGTGACAGTCAGTGAGTGAATCAGTGAGTGAGTCAGTGAGTGAATTAGTGAGTGAGTCAGTGAGTCAGTGATTGAGTGAGTGTACGAATCAGTGAGTGAGTGAATCAGTGAGTGAGTAAGTCAGTGAGTGAATCAGTGAGTGAGTGAGTCAGTGAGTGAATTAGTGAGTGAGTCAGTGATTGAGTGAGTGTACGAGTCAGTGAGTGAGTGAGTCAGTGTGCGAGTGAGTCAGTGAGTGAGTCAGTGAGTGAGTCAGTGTGCGAGTGAGTGTACGAGTCAGTGAGTGAGTGAGTGAGTGTACGAGTCAGTGAGTGAGTGAGTCAGTGAGTGAGTGTGCAAGTGAGTCAGTGAGTGAGTGAGTCAGTGAGTGAGTGAATCAGTGAGTAAGTCAGTGAGTGACAGTCAGTGAGTGAATCAGTGAGTGAGTCAGTGAGTGAATTAGTGAGTGAGTCAGTGAGTCAGTGATTGAGTGAGTGTACGAATCAGTGAGTGAGTGAATCAGTGAGTGAGTAAGTCAGTGAGTGAATCAGTGAGTGAGTGAGTCAGTGAGTGAATTAGTGAGTGAGTCAGTGATTGAGTGAGTGTACGAATCAGTGAGTGAGTGAGTGAGTGTGCGAGTGAGTGAGGCAGTGTGTGTGTGTGTGTGTGTTACCTTGCTCAGGCTGAGGTTCTCACTCCTCAGTCTCTGTTTGTTTTTCTGCATTTTGCTTGGCATCATTTTTCCGGTGCGAAAATCGAAACTTCCCAGATCCACAGTGTTGCCGAGGTAACGGGACAACTGCGGTTTACTCCGGAACTTTTTTCCTGAGGGACTGGAGAGAGAAACGCATCCACATCAACGTGTGTTACTCTTAAAACCTCCGAAACATCTGTATTCTGTAATATTAATTATTAGATTTTAAATGTTTCTTATATTGTTGAAACATTTGTGAGATATTACTCCAGTGTAAATCATCTGTCCACTATCTGAATATACAGTAAAGTGTCATTTATCATCATTACTCCAGTCTTCAGTGTCACATGACCCTTCAGAAAGCATCTCTCCTCTCCTCTGATGAGGTGGGCGGGGCTATAACCTGTCACTCACATGAGATCAGCCAATTCCACACAGACACAATCAAGCCCCGCCCACATTTGATCTCTCGTTTATCCGGCAGAACACGAGCACAACTTACACTTAATGCCCACTTTAATCTGACAATGCCACAGGAAGTGATGTCACTCAGATCCCTTCCTCTGCCATCATGGCACCTTACACACACACACACACACACACATACACACGTACAGTCACACCCTTCCCCCACAGCACATTACAGAGAAACACAGCAGCTTCACGGCGCTCTGCTCACTGCAGCACTTAACACACACACACACACACACACACACACACACACGGTGAAGCTGCTGTGATGGTGTTTGAGGAGTAATCAGACACTGACAGTAATCGGAGCAGAAGAGTCTTGTCCACATTCAGGCCTTCACTCAATACTGTAGTGTCCAGCTAATGTGTGTGTGTGTGTGTGATCCTGGCATATAAAATTTAAGATGTAATAATTATATTTTTATACATACTATAATGATACTATATTTTTTTTATATAATTATATTAAATATTAAAATATATTGTTGGCAGGGTCCAAAATTCTGCCGTTTGTTGCATGTGTTGTTTTTCCAGAAGGATTGTAAGAGATTGCGTTAGTGTCTCCGCAGCGTTTATTACAGTGACAGTGTTTGTGTTTGTGTTTGTGGACATTAATGAACACGATCAGAAGATCAGAAACACTTTATTCTTTTCCATTCGGTCACAAACACAAAACCCAGTTTCGAGAAGTGAAACCGCACAGTTTCGTTTCAGCGAGTTCATGCTCAGGCTTTGAGTGTGTGTGTGTGTGTGTTCAGACTCAGGGTGTGTGTGTGTGTGTGTGTGTGTGTGCATGTGTGTGTATGTGTGTGTATTCAGGCTCAGGGTGTGTGTGTGTGTGTGTGTGTGTGTATGTATGTGTATTCAGGCTCAGGGTGTGTGTGTGTTCAGGCTGTGTGTGTGTGTGTGTGTGTGTGTGTGAGTGTGTTCAGGCTCAGGGTGTGTGTAGGCTCAGGCTTTGTGTGTGTGTGTGTGTGTGTGTGTTCAGGCTCAGGGTGTGTTTTCATGCTGTGTGTGTGTGTGCGTGTGCATGTGTGTGAGCGTGCGTGTGTGTGTGTTCAGGCTCAGGGTGTGTGTGTGTGTGTGTGTGTGTGTGTGTGTGTGTGCTCAGGCTCAGGGTGTGTGTATGTTCAGGCTTTGAGTGTGTGTGTGTGTGTGTGTTCAAGCTCCGACTCCGAGTATCAGAACGTCTCCGAATTCTAGAAAAGACACACACACTCATTCTCACAGACTTGTTTACACACAAACACACACACACACACACACACACCCTGAGCCTGAACACACACGTCACACACACACACACTCACACACTCAGAGCCTGAACACACACGTCACACACACACACACACTCAGGATCTGAGCACTGTTTAAAGGCGGTTCTGTCAGTGTGTGTGGACACTAACGTTCATGACTCACTCTCTCTCTCTCACACACACACACACACACTTACACTGAATCATTGCAGTATGACGGCCTCAGCGTGTTAAAACAGGAACACACTGTGGACTCGTGATGGACGAGGAATCGGAGATTATTAGAACTACAGAATCAATTGATAAATACATTTAAAATGTACTTTTTTATAGCTGCCTTCCGTCATTAAATTGTTTCATACACACACACACACAATTTCACAAACACTCTCTCTCACACACACACAAACACTCACTCACAGTCACACACTCTCTCTCTGACTCTCACACACACTAACACTCTCTATCTCACACACTCACTGACAGTCACACTCTCTTTCTCACACACACATATGTATATGTGTGTGTTTGTGTGTATATGTATGTATTTGATTTAATAACAATTTGTTGATTCAACAGGTGAAGCTTAGTCAGAGGAAACGCTCAAGTTCATCTCACACACACACGCGCGCGCACGCACACGCACGCACGCACACACACTTACTGTAACACAGTGACGTCACGGCAGAGGAGTTCCAGTGTATCAGTAGCAGAGAGAGTTCAACCGTTCCTCAGGATTAACAGTGTAACGATTTGACAGAACAACGACAGGCGCGGGCGCGCGCACGTTTATTCAAACAAACATAAACCAACGAACATTATGATGTGGATAAAAACACACACACACATTTACCTGTAATAATACACATCACTCTTCCCTGCGCTCAGCCCGGACTTCCGGATCACTTCTTCCTTCTTCCAGCCGGGAGGAAGAGCAGGACAATCCGTTCTTTTCCTCTCCATGATCATTGATCGATCGATCGGAAGTATTAATCCCAGATCAGAGAGAGAGAGCGGGTGTGTGTGTGTGAGAGTCGCGCGCTAGTGTCGTTAGCTTGTTGTAAACTCGAGGACTGAGTCTCGGCTCAGAGCCGTTTCAGTGACGCCTCGCTCGGCGTCGTTCGCTCCCCGCGATCTGAATCTGCGTGCGATCCGCGAGTAACGCTCCTGTGACGCGTTGAAATTTCAGCACTTCCCACACGAGTGACCCAGCGCCTGGCAACCGCACGCCCCGCCCACTCCTCTGACCCTCAATCCCCGCCCCTCTGACTGACGCACGCCCCGCCCACTCAGCTGACCTCTGACTGACACACGCCCCGCCCACTCCACTGACCATGAAGCCCCGCCCCTACTGTAATCGTGACTGCACACAATCTCATGACTGAGTCACACTTTAATATGGCTCGTAATTATGATAAAGTATAATCATGATACTTAGTCCTCATTATGGGTTACAGTCACTCACTCTCTCTCTCTCTCTCTCACACACACAATTATATACACACACTCTCACTTAGAAACTTATACACACACACTAATAATATGCCTATGTCACACTCACACACATACTCTCACTCAAACTCTCCCTCTGTTTCTCACACACACACAAACACACACACTGAATTGTATTTGATTATATTCTTGATATATTATTAGAATTACAGTCATTATTTTGCAAGATGTTTTACACATTATTATAGTTATTAATTGCTCGTATAGGCCTAATCATTTGAAAATGTTCAACGTTGTTATAAAGCATCAAAACCGCAGTAAATACACGTTAATAATTGCCCATACACTCCTAAAACACACACACACACACACACACACACACACGATCACGCCATTGTATCTCCTCGTTTTTTTTTTTATTGCATGAACAACAATTACAGAACATGAACAAACACATAAATAAATAAATAAATAAAAAATACAAAAAAGGTATATGAATAAAAATGCCAGGGTTAAAGATACACAAATACACAATACAAAAATAAATTGACTTAAAACAATACTAAATTGACCAAACAAACAATAAAAGGCTTTGACATTTCACAAAATCTGAAAAGTATTCAACAAATACATGGTTTTAACAGCTTTTTTATTTGTCCTTAACGGAAACCATATAATTCTCTAATTCTTTCAATAGCACAGAAAAAAAAGGTTTCTGATTAGTAAATGTACACCGACCGATGAATATGAAATTTAGCTAAAATATTCAAAAGATTAATATGCTTCCTTTTCCATGCTCTTTTCATATTGTAAAAAAACAACAACAAATATGACATGTTCGTATAACAAAAGTAAATTACATCCCAATTTGTTTTTGTATCTCCTCAGTTTTTTATTTTTTATTATTATTTTTTTTATATATATATTTATTTATTTATTTTTCTTTTTTTATTAATTAATTGTTTTACAATAATGCAAACAGGCACCTCTTAAACATCTGGATCACTTTCAATAAAGTACAATTTCAACAAGTAGATTCATTCTTGTATAAACAGAATAAAGAGGGCAAGAAAGAAAAAAAGAAGAAGAGGGAAAAAAACAACAACAACAAAAAAACAAACAGCAAACAGATACTAATCATCAAGGTACATGAAAGATCTCATCATATTTCTTCAGGAAAGAAAAACATTTTCTATTATCAATTTTCCTAAGAGATTTGATTAGAAAATTTACTTCACATAAAAACTTATTAAAAATTGGAATTTTCATGAGAAATCTCTGCTTGTGAAAGTAAAATTTTGCCACAATTATCAAGAAGTTGACAGTAGATTCTAAGGACTTGTTTGGACATTCAAAAAGACATGATTTGTATCTCCTCAGTGTTTGTCAGTCACTCCTGCAACATCGCGTCATTTCCTGCAGATGGCGCTCGAGCCACATACAAAACCTCATATCAGATAATTTGTGTACACTACAATATGTAATCATTAATACGTATAATATCCAAGTATTCGTTCATGATATACTCATATCCGTCCAATCAATCTTTAGGAAATGCTGTAGCCTCTTCAGCAAGCGAACGACGGTGATTGGCTTAACCTCATGAGCGATGAGAAAAGTAACAGATATCACGTGACCACACGCTTTTGAAACAACATTGACCCGAGCGAGATATCAATTAATAATATGAACTTTTAACGAATACAATGAGAAACGTTATGTATGCCTGCTGTGTCGATCACAGAATCATGCGAATTCTCTGTTGTATTTCGACAGGTGTAACGCCATTGGTCTAATTCGTGTGACGTCGGCGGGTTGGACTTCCGGGTAGCGTAATGTTGACGCAATCAGCTGAAAGTTGTTGAGGCTGCGGGTTTGTTTTCTCTCTCCTCAGACGGTTTGATGAGACGGATCAGGTAATATTATCAGTGTGTATCATTATTATAGACGTGTTAGCGATTTGGGAACGGATAGCCGTGTGGTTTGAGTGTAAGATCAGAGAATTAAACCGCTAAAGAGCTAATGTAAACAAATGCCGATGCGATGCGCTTACAGTTAGTGCGCTGTTATTTTGACTGACATTTCGCTTCTGATTATGATGTGTGTGTTTGTTTGTTTGTTTGTTTTTAACTGTGTGTGTGTTTGACTGTGTGTGTCAGCGTAATTATTGACTGACCGTTCGCTTCTAATTATTAACTATCAATCATGAGTGTGAGTGAGTGTGAGTGAGTGTGTGTGTGTGTGTGTGTGTCATGTACAATATCCTGATGTGATTATGATCATGTGTGTCTGTCTTTTTATACTCCTTTTTATACTCTATGGTAACACACTGATGTGTGTGTGTAGCGCGCGCTGAGGTCATCAGTGAGGTCATCAGTGAGGTCATCAGTGAGGTCATGGCCAGTGCCGCAGCGAGTGAGAGTCCAGCCGGAGCCGAGAACAGCAGCGGTGGGACTCAGGACGGCACCTTCGAGTGTAACATCTGCCTCGACACATCCAAAGATGCCGTCATCAGCCTGTGTGGACACCTGTTCTGGTGAGACCACACACACACACACACACACGTCTGATTCGCTATCTCTGTGGTGACTCTCCATAGAAGTAATGTACTCAACTCCATATCGGAGGACTCATAATTCACGTGCACGTTGTAACACAAATTTTAGTCCTCATAAACACACACACACACACCTTGGTGAGACCCTGTGTGTGAATGTGACTCGCTCAGCTCTTGTTTCTCTCTCCTCTCGGATCGCTGCCGTGACGTGTGTGTGTCCTCCAGCTGGCCGTGTTTGCATCAGGTGAGTGTTTCATGATCATGTGACGTGACTTTAGTCCAATGCACCTGAACCACGTGTGTGTGTGTGTGTGTGTGTGTGTGTGTGTGTGCAGTGGCTGGAAACCAGGCCGAACAGACAGGTGTGTCCCGTGTGTAAAGCAGGAATCAGCCGAGAGAAGGTGATCCCGCTGTACGGCAGAGGCAGCACCGGCCAACAGGACCCCAGGTGTGTGTGTGTGTGTGTGTGTGAGAGAGAGAGAGAGCTGTAGAGCTTTGAAATATGATTTTAGTAAGAAAATATTTGCTAGTATTTTAGTTTTTCAAAATTGATTATTGTGTGTGATTTGTAAGCATTTTTCCTCATAGGGGCTGGGTCAAAGTTTACTGGAAATGAATACACACTCACACACACACTCACACACACACACATAGATAGTGTCATCATATTGCGACACCAGCTCTGATATTGAACTGAGCTGAATTGCTCAGAAGTTATCTCATAGTTTGCATCATTGATTCTGTATTTTCCTGTTTATGACTGTTGTGACATGAGTAATGTGATCACACACACACACACACACACACTGAGTGAACATTAAAGTGTGTTTGCTGTTGTTCCAGAGAGCGAACGCCTCCTCGACCGCAGGGACAGCGGCCCGAACCCGAGAACCGCGGCGTGAGTATCCTTAACACACTCATTATGATCATCACACACACACACACACACTCAGATTTATATATCTGTATCTGGGCAACGGTTAATTATATCCAAATATACATAATATATTTGTACACAAAAGGGTAGAGTGATTATGTTTGAGAAATATTTGCATGTGTATACTGTATATATCTCATTTATATTATATCTAAATTATATTATTATATCTGAAATATATTTGTGTGTGTGTATGTGTATATATATATATATATATATATATATATATATATATATATATATTAGGGCTGTCAAACGATTAATCACGATTAATCGCATCCAAAATTAAAGTGTGTGTTTACATAATAAATGTGGGTGCACTGTGTATAATTATTTTAGATATATATATATAAATACACACACATGCATGTATATTTAAGAAAAAAATATTATTTATATATAAAATATTTATATTTATATATAATATAAATTATATATAAATCTATATACAGAATATACATGAAAATATTTCTTAAATATATATACAAGCATGTGTGTGTATTTATATATATATATCTAAAATAATTATACACAGTGCACCCACATATATTATGTAAACACAAACTTTAATTTTGGATGCGATTAATCGTGATTAATCGTTTGACAGCCCTAATATATATATATAGTAGGGCTGTACAAAAATGTAAGTGCGATTAATCGCATCCAAAATAAAAGTCTGTGTTTACATAATATATTTGTGTGTGCTGTATATAATTATTTTGTATATATAAATACTTATGCATGCATGTATATATTTAAGAATTATTTGTGCTTAAATTCTGTATATATGAATAACACATTTTCTTAAATATATACATGCATGTGTGTGTATTTATATATACAAAATAATTATATACAGCACACACAAATATATTATGTAAACACAGACTTTTATTTTGGATGTGATTAATATTAATTTTTGCACAGCCCTAATATATATATATATATATATATATATATATATGTATACATACATATATATATATGTATATATGAAATAATTATACACGCACATATTATGTAAACACAAACTTTTATTTTGAATGCGATTAATCGTTTACAGCACTTTTTTCGAATATTATATTGTATATATGTATGTATGTATGTGTATATAAATTATATACACACACACACACGCCAGTCCCTCCAGAAAAACGTAATTATGCGATCTTGATTAATAATCAGCCGAAGTCCGCATATTTATTTGCATTTTTCAGACACGCTGCACTTTCCGTGCATGATTTCATAATAGTCGCATTTTCATTCCAAAAAGTCCCATAAATCTGAGCAGAAAGTTGAGAAATGTTGCGTTTGCTTCACGAGAGCCGCCGTTGTCGCCATGGGAACGCTATGAAGTGGCGTGACGTGAACATAAAACAGGATTACACTTTATTTTATTATATTTCATTTTTACAGAAGGTGTAGCGTATTCCGTTTGTAAAGCTACCGAACGTGTTTGACTCATCGAAGTTTAGTAAGTTTGATGTGTTTATTAAGCGTTTCCAAGAAAACCTGCCGCATGATCAGGGGTTCTGCCCTCAACACACACACACACACACACACTCGGCGTGTGTCTGCAGGGACTGGCGTCGCAATGCAATCGTTGCACAAGGCTTCAGTGATGAAAGTGTGACGCGGACGGAGGGTGCTGGGCTAATTCATTAGGCGGACGCGCGTCCCGGCGGGGCTTATTAGCCGTCCCAGCGGCGGCGCGAGCGAGGGATGATTACAGCGTTGCATCACACACACACACTCCCCTGAACACATGCATCGGTCACTCGCCAACACTACTAAACTATTATTATTTGATATAAAACTGAAGTATTAAAACAGATCATTTTATATATTTTTTAAAAAGGACTGCATTTTACTAAAAAGAACTAATTCAAACTATTTATAAAAAACTATAATGGCATTTAAATTAGGATAAAATGTTGAAAATCAGGAAAAAAGTTGAATTACTTTGTCTCAAGTCTAAATTTTGACATTTTTAATGATTATAATCTAATTATTAGGGCTGTCAAACGATTAATCGCATCCAAAATAAAAGTTTGTGTTTACATAATATATGTGGCTGCACTGTGTATAATTATTATATATATATAAATACACACACATGCATGTATATTTAATAAAAAAAAATATTATTTATATATAACATATTTATATATAATATAAATTATACTTAAATCTATATAGAGTATATACATGAAAATATTTCTTAAATATATACATGCATGTGTGTGTGTTTATATATCTAAAATAATTATACACAGTGCACCCACATATATTATGTAAACACAAACTTTTATTTTGGATGCGATTAATCGTTTGACAGCCCTACTAATTATATTATATATTAATTATATTATATTATTACATAATTATAATCTGTCAATGTCATATTTCAAGTTATAATTTTGAATTTTCAAGGCAGTTTTGACTTTTTATCATTGATAATGACTTGGATCAAAATGTAGCCTTATTTCAACTATGCAAAGTATGACTCTTTTTTTAATAATTATATCTTATGACTTTGTGTCATAATTTAAACTGTGTGTGTGTGTGCAGGGGTTCCAGGGCTTCGGCTTCGGTGACGGAGGCTTCCAGATGTCGTTCGGGATCGGGGCTTTTCCTTTCGGGATTTTTGCCACGGCGTTCAACATCAACGACGGGAGACCGCCTCCGGGTGAGACACGAGTTAATTAAACAGCTCATTAATAAAGTCATCAAGTAAACCACGTATTTTCACGGAATGAACTCAAGAAAGAAGGATGATGCAAATGAATCTCTAGCTATGACTCTATTAGAGCCAGACCGATATTATCGGCCGATATTAGGCATTTTCCAAACTATCGGTATCTGCAGTTATAATGGCTGATAAATGAATATTTTAAAAATAAAATAAAAATGGACGAAACACGCTTGACCCATGTCATGAGTGTTGGAGTTGTATAGTTTGTCCACCAGAGGGCGCTCTACACAGAGTTGGTCACGAGACATACATTGAATAACAATTAAAAGAACATCTCCATCAAACAAGATTTGTGACTATCATGTCCAGTTAAATAAGCCGAGAGTGAAGCGGAGTTAGCTAGTAATAGTTATGTTACGTTGTTCCAGTGTCGTTGACTGACTGTCCTTTTAACTTTTGACAATGTGACTGAAGTATTTCTTTAATAGCGCGTGACAGTTACAGCAATGAGACGCATCATCTCTCCTCGGCCTGTTATGTATGTTTGTTTTACACTTTTTTGTGCGTTTCTGAAATAATAATTTTAAAAAAATATCGGCCGATATATCGGATTTTAAAACCAATAAATATTTGTATCGGCATCAGACTTCAAAATCCTTTATCGGTCGGGCTCTAGTTTTTAT
The DNA here is from genome assembly GCA_038021265.1 of Cyprinella venusta. Taxonomy (NCBI): domain Eukaryota; kingdom Metazoa; phylum Chordata; class Actinopteri; order Cypriniformes; family Leuciscidae; genus Cyprinella; species Cyprinella venusta. Next base: position 48,859,320 of record CM075865.1, on the reverse strand, counting down.
CCGCATGAAGTGATATCGGAGGACAAGGCCTCATGGAAACTGAATCGAATTGCATTGTTTTCTTATTATAGCTTGTTATTGCATGGCTTAGTTGAATTGTAATGTAGAATGCGGCCGGTTATTTCTTGACAGCACACTGTTACCATGACAAACAGACCGTTACCATGGACACAGTTCAGAGACAGAACTGACTATTTTCTTTAGCGGATGCAATACAATCGTTTCTAAATCAATAAACTAGGGATGCACGATATATCGGTATCAGCCGAACGAGACAGAAATCTGATGTTTTTCAGTGTGATTTATTGAAACTGAGTCTGAAATGAATCTAATAATGCAATCTTGAGATCTATACAAACTTGTATGATTCTGTTTTGTTATGTGTGTTGTGTTCAGCATTCATGTGTGATAAAAAACCAGTTTGACCTTTGACCCCGCAGCGGCCCCAGGGACCCCTCAGCACACGGACGAGCAGTTCCTGTCCCGCCTCTTCCTGTTGGTGGCGCTGCTCATCATGTTCTGGCTGCTGATCGCCTGAACAGACTCAGTGTGTGTGTGTGTGTGTGTGTCATTTACAGTCCTGACATCTAAACATCAAATCGAGATGCGTTTACCAGGTGAGTGAAACACCAGCAGATATTAGGAAATTAAATGAGTTTTTTCTTAAACGAGCTCAATGATCTGCCCATGGGGTCAGAAAATTAATCTTTGTGATTTTTTTGTGTTTTTTTTCTGACTCCACTGGTGGATAATTGTGCTTGTTTATGCAAAAACTCACTTCATTTTGATTTATTTCTCCAGTCATAATATCTGATGGCCTTTTGCAACTCTTGAAAATGCATCTTTATTTAAGAATATTTAGATATTTGGACTGGAAACAAGACAAAAATACTGAGAAAGGAATGCTTTTTTGACTCCACTATGGCTCTTCCTGAAGGATAGATTCACTAAAATCTCAGTGTGTGTGTGTGTGTGTGTGTGTCCTGATGGGATTTTAAAAGAAACTGGTCTTTTTCTATGAAAGAGATTGCATGTCTGCGATGCCGTAAACACACTCTTCTGCTCGTGTTCCTGGACTTTCCATTTCCATTTCTAATCCTTCATTGGAGTTTTGTAGAATTACGGTGCCAAATGATGTCACTCGTGTTAACACAGCTAAACAATATTTGTAGAAATCCCATAAACACATAAATGCTCTTCTGGACAATAACCTTTCCTTTAATCAACACTTTCAATGTTTTTCTTTTGTAAATATGTTTAAACGGGGATTACACTAAAGCTTTGATCATTTTAATAAAACGGTTGTAGAAAATAATTCAGAGCGTCTTAATGACACATGATGATTTATTCATATAGAATGACGATATTAAGTTTCTGGGAACATTTGGGAGGGAATGTGTGATAAGCATAAGCACATGTCGACTGTCCAGATGATTATTAAAATTAATTTTAAACATGTTTTTGAAGGGTTTTTATTTACTCGTGTCTGCAGTGTGTGTGGCAAACTAGGCAAAACTATGATAAAAGTGATGAAAATATGAGGAAAAAGGGAGAAATGACTTTTTGTTTTAAGAATTTTGACATTTTAATGTCATTAATTCAACATTTGATGTCATAATTCTGACTTCGACTTTTTATACCGTTGATAATTACTCATGATTTTTACTGCCGTAATTTCATCTGTCACAATTATGATTGCTTGACTTAATTATATCTTGTCTGTCATAATCATTTAGACTTTTTTCAGCTTCAGTCAGAAGAATTTTGAGTTTTTGACTTACTATTTGTCATTTTTCAGAATTTTTACTCATTTCAACTGTTGTCATAATTAATTTCAACAATTTTGACTCAAATCAGTTTAAATTAAGTCTACATCCTAAAAGCTTAAGTCAGAATTTTGACTCATAATTTCAACTGTTTTGGGTCGACTGTTTATGACTCGTCAGAATTTTGACTCCTTTTTTTTTCAAAATCTTTTAATTCAGAATTTTCACTTTAAATTTTCATTTTGACATATGTCTGAATTAATAACTAAAATTAATTTTAAACATGTTTTTGAAGAGTTTTTATTTACTCGTGTCCGCAGTGTGTGTGTGTGTGTGTGTGTGTGTGTGGGTGTGTGTGTGCTGTGCCGTCAATGTTAAACCTGTCAAAACTATGATAACTATGATGAAAAAGGGAGGAATTACTTTTGTCTTTTTTATGAATTTTGATAATTTAATGTCATTATGATCTTCATTAATTCAACATTTGATGTCATAATTCTGACTTAAGGCAGTTTTCGACTTTTTATACCATTGATAATTACTTGTAATTTTTACTGTCGTAATTTCATCTGTCACAATTATGATTGCTTGAATTAATTATATTTTATAACTGACTAATAATCAGTAGAGCCAGACCGATATACATCAGCAGACCGATATTATGGGCCGATATTAGGCATTTTCCAAACTATCGGTATCGGCAGTTATAATGGCCGATAAATAAATATTTCAAAAATAAAATAAAAACGGACGAAACACGCTTGAACCATGTCATGAGTGTTGGAGTTGTATAGTTTGTCCACCAGAGGGCGCTCTACACAGAGTTGGTCACGAGACATACATTGAATAACAATTAAAAGATCATCCCCATCAGTTCTCTAAACTCAAATAAGCAGGACAAGATTTGTGACTATCATGTCCAGTTTAAAAAAATAAATAAATAAAACATCGGTCGATATATCGGATTTTACAACCCCAAAATATTTGTATCGGTATCGGCCTTCAAAATCCTTTATCGGTCGGGCTCTAATAATCAGTTTTGACTTTTTACAGCTTCAGTCAGAAGAATTTTGAGTTTTTGACTTACTATTTTTCATTTTTCAGAATTTTTACTCATTTCAACCATTGTCATAATTAATTTCAACTTTTTGTGCAATTTTGACTCAAATCCGTTTAAATTAAGTCTACATCTTAAAAGCTTAAGTCAGAATTTTGACTCATAATTTCAACTGTCGTTTTTGACTTGGGTCAACTGACTGTTTACGACTTTCGTCAGATTTAACTCCTTTTTTCAAAATCTTTAATTCAGAATTTTCACTTTAAATTTTCATTTTCAACGTATGTCTGAATTTTGCCTCATAATTTTTTCCAAAATACAAAACTGGTAACACCCGTCGACTGCAGGACGGACAACTGAGTAACAAACGAAAAAAGAAGCGTGAAGTCCGTACACTGAAAATAGTCGTACAAATTTTGACTTTTTTACGTCTAATTTTGACAGTCCTAATTTGTCCAATAATTGACAGTCAGGTGTTTTCGGTCTCCAGAGTAAAGCTCTGCATGTACTTGTCTCGAGTCCGACACCAGTGCGTTCACTGGTCCTTGAACTCCGCGTCAAACATGATCTTCTGGATCTGCATTTTAACCGCGGCTCGTTTCTGCGGCGTCAGTCTTTTGAGGGCCGGGACGAAACTCAAGAGGAACAGCTCGTCCTCATCCAAGGCTTTCTGGACGCTCTTCAGAGGCTCGTTCTCCGAGACCCGCGTGTGTGTCGGATCCTCTACGGGCTGCGCTGATGAACCGGACGCCGGCGCCCCCTTCAGGCCCGGAGGAGGACCGGACACCAGCGGCCTCATGTGTTGCAGGGGTTTGAGCTGAGCCACGATAGACAGAGGCATGATGGGAGTCAGCGGGATCGCCGCTTTGAGCGGATGCTTGGGCTCAAACCTGCCGTCGCTCTTGGCTTGGTTTCCCAGGCCGGACTTTGAGTCTCCGCCGCTGGACTCGTCGAGCGACTCCTCTGGCGAATCGCGAGCGCTTCCGTCCCCGTCGTCCGGATCCTCCAGAGCCTCGGCTTCACTGGGAATCTTCCTCTTCCGGATGTGATTGTCCAGGAACGAGAGGCTTTCTCTGTGTGGCCAGTAATGCAGGCGCCGGCCTCCTTCTTCTCTCTTCAGCTTGCAGAGTCTCCGCTCTCGGATGTATCGGTCCCTGATGGTCTTCCATCTTCTCTTGCACTCGATCACTGCAGCGGGAGAACAGCGTTAAACTCACACACACGCAAAAACTCTCACACGCGCATCTGTCCATCATAAAAGTGAATCTATCCATCATAAAAGTGCATCTATCCATCATAAAAGTGCATCTATCCATCATAAAAGTGCGTCTGTCCGTCATAAAAGTACATCCGTCCATCATAAAAGTGCATCTGTCCATCATAAAAGTGCATCTGTCCATCATAAAAGTGAATCTGTCCATCATAAAAGTGCATCTATCCATCATAAAAGTTCATCTATCATCATAAAAGTGCATCTATCCATCATAAAAGTGCATCTATCCATCATAAAAGTGCATCTATTCATCATAAAAGTGCGTCTGTCCATCATAAAAGTGCATCTATCCATCATAAAAGTGCATCTATCCATCATAAAAGTGCATCTATTCATCATAAAAGTGCATCTGTCCATCATAAAAGTGCATCTGTCCGTCATAAAAGTGCATCTGTCCATCATAAAAGTGCATCTATCCATCATAAATGTGCATCTATCCATCATAAAAGTACATCTATCCATCATAAAAGTTCATCTATCATCATAAAAGTGCATCTATCCATCATAAAAGTGCATCTGTCCATCATAAAAGTACATCCGTCCATCATAAAAGTGCATCCGTCCGTCATAAAAGTGCATCTGTCCATCATAAAAGTGCATCTATCCATCATAAAAGTGCATCTATCCATCATAAAAGTGCATCTATCCATCATAAAAGTGCATCTGTCCATCATAAAAGTGCATCTATCCATCATAAAAGTGCATCTATCCATCATAAAAGTGCATCTATTCATCATAAAAGTGCATCTGTCCATCATAAAAGTGCATCTGTCCGTCATAAAAGTGCATCTGTCCATCATAAAAGTGCATCTATCCATCATAAATGTGCATCTATCCATCATAAAAGTACATCTATCCATCATAAAAGTACATCTATCCATCATAAACGTGCATCTGTCCATCATAAAAGTGCATCTGTCCATCATAAAAGTGCATCTATTCATCATAAAAGTGCATCTGTCCATCATAAAAGTGCATCTGTCCGTCATAAAAGTGCATCTGTCCATCATAAAAGTGCATCTATCCATCATAAATGTGCATCTATCCATCATAAAAGTACATCTATCCATCATAAAAGTACATCTATCCATCATAAAAGTGCATCTGTCCATCATAAAAGTGCATCTGTCCATCATAAAAGTGCATCTGTCCATCATAAAAGTGCATCCGTCCGTCATAAAAGTGCATCTGTCCATCATAAAAGTGCATCTGTCCATCATTAAAGTGCATCTGTCCGTCATAAAAGTGCATCTGTCCATCATAAAAGTGCATCTATCCATCATAAATGTGCATCTATCCATCATAAAAGTACATCTATCCATCATAAAAGTACATCTATCCATCATAAAAGTGCATCTGTCCATCATAAAAGTGCATCTATCCATCATAAAAGTGCATCTGTCCATCATAAAAGTGCATCTATCCATCATAAAAGTGCATCTATCCATCATAAAAGTGCATCTGTCCATCATAAAAGTGCATCTATCCATCGTAAAAGTGCATCTATCCATCATAAAAGTGCATCTATACATCATAAAAGTGCATCTGTCCGTCAAAAAAGTGCATCTGTCAGATAGTAAAATATGTTTTTTACTGTAAAATTAAGTTAAGTCCGTAAACCTAAAATTTTGCTACCATATTTTTACATTTTTGGCAACCACAGCTGCCGATTTTTTTACCGTAAATTAGTTTCCAGTGAAAAACACGATGGACCCCGACAGAAACACGGTGTGGCACAGATCCGGCAACATCTGTAACGCCTGATCCGCATGTGGGCCGGATCTGAGCCGACACCGGGTATCTGTCGGACGAGCGCACTCGAAAGACTGTTTTTTACTTTAAAATTTCCTCCAGCTGTTAAAATGCATTAAAGACATCATTATTAAAAGAGCAAATTCAGTAATTCATGATGCATATTATACAGGAAGATACAGATGAGAATATGAATATTGAACATTAAAGTCGAGATGAAACTGTTTTCTCCCGATAGTGACGAATATCAAGTCAAACACGTGACCTCGAAGAACAAATGAAGGCGGGGCTTAATCTGGAATTCAACTGTCGGATAATCATTTATAATAAATACTAAAATATTCAATGCAAAAATAAGAATAGACAGTTTTAATTTTATGCTGATTTTTAGCATTTTATCATATAAAAGCATTATAAAGTAAACGCTTGACGTGCATCCTCTATATGAAAATCAGAAAGAGCTTTATTGACAATGATTTGATTTTTCCTCAGTGAATGAAGCTTTCATGGAAATACAAGACATAATAAGAACATTAAAGAATAGAAATATGACAAGTATATGATTATGACACCTATTAAGGTGTATAGCCTATTAATATCACTGCAATAATGCGATAATTTTAATAATGTCTCTTTTATCGCACAGTATCATAAATCTTCACTCGTATTGTGAATCAGAGACTTTATAAAGTTCTCCAGAAAACAAACAGAAAGACGGAGCGGATTAAAAAGGCTGAAATATTAATAAATCGACGCATATGGAACTCAAAGACGCGCGCTAAAGGAATCCCCTGTCCATCATTATAGCGCGAGCGGCGCGTCAGAATCAGAACGCGCCCTTAATAATCAACGATCACAAACAGTTTGATTGAAACGGACGCGTTGTAGTTAGCGGAGTCTCCATCTGTAAATGTGTGTGTGAAATCATCAACATCAACAGAACACAAACACTTTTCAAAGTCAAACGCGTGTCGAGCGCGCTTGATGTTGACGCACTGACCGGAGAGCCCGACGCACGCGGCGACCTCCCTCCACGCGTTCACGCGCCGCTCGGAACTGCGATAATCGTGCAGCGACGCGTTGTAGAGCACCGGGAAACCGGAGACGCTCTGGATCAGTTTCTCCGTCAAGGCCATTGAGTTTATTGAGACGCGTCGATCTGAACGCGCTCCCGGAATTGTTGCACAGGCGCGTCAAAAGTGCGCGACACGCGCCTCTACCGCGCAAGCGGGACGTCATGGCGGGGTTTTAGACCAATGAGATTGGAGTGTGGGCGGGGCTAAGCAGAGCGTCGCGTCACAAATAGAAACACAAGCGTCAGTCAAAAGGTCTTGATCAGGAATTGAACGCCGAGACAAAAAAGGCTAATTAATATTCAGCCCGTTTATTTTCCTACACTTCTTCAAGTTTTACAAGACGTAAGTTAGTTTTAAACAGTAAAAGAATTAAAGGAAGAGCTTATTTTACTCATAATGCACACAAAATCACGTGTCAAAACCTTTAATTCTTTACTGTCTTCCATCATTTCTTCTTGAATTCAGTGCCTCTAATTTCATATTCTTATGTTTCTATAAATAGTTTCTTGTTTAAAGACCACATTTATACTGTGAAAAATCAGGGTCTATTTTGTTGATGTGAGATCTGAAGCTCAGGCCTGACTGAAGCCTATTTCTTACAAAATTAGCAATAAATGAAGGGTGTGTTACTGTATTGACAGTCTATAAATTATAATTAATCATAGCACCACTTTTTTTTTTTTTTTTTTTTTTTTTACTAAATCTAGAATCTTTACTATCTGGATGGAGTATCATTATTTATCAGCTTTCATTATTCAGTACTATCATTATTTATCAGCTTTAATATATCTGACAAATTTTCTTGTCAGACTAAAACATTAAAAATGAACCGATATCAGCCGATATATAAATCTGCATAAAATCAGCTTTTTAAAGACCTCACGTAAAATAAATGTGAAATCATGGGGAATCATCATCACTGTAAAAAAATATTTTCAAGATTTGTTATCAAAACATATTTCCTTTAAATCAACTTTATAATAATTTATTTAGTTGAGATAACTTATTATTTTGAGTTTCTGATGATTAAATTGATTTCCTTCATTGTATTAACTCACTTTTTCCAGTTCAATCAACTTAAAATTTTAAGGCAACCAGGTTACTTACTTTTTTAAGTAAAACCAACAATATTTTTTACAGTGTAGTAAGTAATCACAACATATTTTCTTTTGTCAAATCAACTCAAATAATTTATTTAGTTCAGATAACATATAATTTTGAGTTTCTGATGATTAAATTAATCTCCTTCATTGTATTTACTCACTTTTTCCAGTTCAATTAACTTAAAATTTAAGGCAACCAGGTTATTTACTTTTTTAAGTTAAACCAACAATATTTTTTATTTGAGCGTCTCAGTCCAGCGCTGCTTTCCTTCAGCGTTTACTAACAGACAACAAGGGGTTAAAAGTAGAAGCTTATAATCAAATTAACACAACTATAATAAAGCACTCACTGTAATATAGAAGCACAACAGTACATTGGAATTAATAACACATAATGAAACTACATGCATTTTTATAATCTATGAGACGCAAAAGTATATCAATCCCAATCAACACGACACTAAAAACCATAATCTCAACAATATAAAGCAAATTAATATCAGTAAGCCGCTGTTTATCGGGATCTGTGATCCTCCTTATCGGTGTGGCTCGAGACAGATTCTGAAAATCCATTAATTCCTGATGAAAAGCATGTGTTGGACTCGTATGATTACAAAGGATTTGTGGAGAATGAATAGAACATGTACAATATGGCTTTTTGTCAAAGGAGAGACACTGAAGGAGTGTGTTTGGGTGATAAGACACGAGTCGAGACGCCGCTTTCTGACGAGGGAAATTAAGAGCTCCACTTTTAGCTTCAGAAATTAGGAAATAAAACCATGATGAGCAACAGTTCAACACGGATAAAAGAATAAAGAAAATATAAAACAACTGCGGATAATGTTTTACAGTCGGAATATCAAAACATACTGAAATCAGGACACATTCAGTGGAGAATATTAAAGATAATAGATATTAATTTCTGAAAAATGCATTTATGCTTAAAACAAGATCTTGTTCACATTTTTCATCAAACAAGACTTAATATCTTCAGTCGTGTCGCGTCTCCAGTAAATAAGAATGTTTAGATGTTTGTTTGGTTGGTTTTTGCAGTAATTAAGCATTATACTTGTGTTTTTCCAAATTTCACCATAAAGCAAAATCTATAAGGATCATATAACTGACCAAGGAAATGTGAACAAACTGCAAAAACATATATATTTTTCAGTTTTCAAGTACAACTATCTACATTAGGGCTGAGAAACGATTAATCGCGATTGATCGCATCCAAAATAAAAGTTTGTGTTTACATAATATATGTGTGTGTAGTGTGCATAATTATTTTGAATATATATATACACACACATGCATGTAAGAAATATTTGCATGTACTTTATATATATTGATAAAAAATTAATATTATACATAAATACAAATATTTCATATAGTAATAACACATTTTTCTTAAATATATACATGCATATGTGTGTATTTATATATACAAATTAATTATGCACACTACACACACATATATTATGTAAACACAAACTTTTATTTTGGATGCGATTTAATCGCGATTAATCGTTTCCCCCTACTACATTTACTCGAGAAGCGACATGACTGAAGATATTACATTTCTTCATAAACTGGGAGTTTATGCTTAAAAAAGTTCTTCTTCACATTTTTCATTAAACAAGACTTTATATCTTCAGTCATGTGACATGTGTATTGATTTAAGAATGTTAAGATGTTGTTGTTTTGCTGTAATATCAGTTTTACGAAGCATTATACTTGTGTTTTTCCAAGTTTCACCATAAAGCGAAATCTTTAAGCATCATAGCAACTGACCAAGAAAATATGAACAAACTGCAAAAATATTTATCTTTTTTTGTTTAGTTTTCCAGTACGAATACCAAAACATAAACCAAGACACATTTACTCAAGAAGCGACATGAATAAGATATTACATTTCTGAAAAATGCATCAAAATTAAGGAAGTTAAAACTCACAAACTCGCCTAATTTTGATCCATTTTTCAGTGTTTCGATATTAGCGCTGGAAAACGAGACAGACACACTGAGGAAGAGCAGGATTTGAAATCCGTTGCCCAGAATTACATTTCTAATTTGTACATATTTTACGAGTTGGGCTTCATGCACAGCTGCACTACTTTCTGAACTTCGGCCAGCTCCTTGTTTCCTGTCTGCCATTATTGGACAAACTGATTAATTCAGGTGTGCCTGACCTCAGTAGTCACGGCAACAATAATCAGACACACCTGAATTAATCAAGTTTGGCCAATAATGGCAGACAGGAAACAAGGAGCTGGCTGAAGTTCAGAAAGTAGTGCAGCTGTGCATAAAGCCCACGAATTAGCCACTTTTTAATCACTTGTGCGAATTGGTGGTGAGATAGCGTTGGAAAAAGACTGGAGAATTAGCGCAAACTCACTTCATTTTTCATGAATTCTTCAGTCATTGTTCTTGTCCAGTAAATGTGTCTTGTTTTATTAGTGTTTAGATATTAGTGCTGGAAAACGTCCCGTTTTTGCCGTGATATTGGTTTTATGAAGCATTTCTGCTCGTGTTTCTCCACCATATAAACCCAAACACAGCTCTAAGCGCTGATAAAGGCCGGCGCAGTGAATGCCGGGATCCGCGAGGGTTAAACGGGTTTGACACGCAGGAAATCTCATGCAAATGCCGGACCCGAAGCTGATCCTCTCGGGGAATCGCGGCACATTTATCTGTCGGCACAACAATGAGGATTTCCGGCTCTCAAACGTCTCATTTGATACAGTGGAATCAGATTTGTGGTCAGCTAAAGCCAGATTACCTGCGTCTCCTGAACACCTTCACAAAACGGCCCAGATTAGCTGGGATTTTCCACACACTTTACACTTTCGCCCCTCGGCTGTATGGAAGGATTATGTTTTGTCTCCTCGCTTTTAATCTATTTGGTAAATGTGTGTTTGACACCGAGCCGCTCTTATATGAGTGTGTTCTCTGAAGCCCGTGGCATTGTGGGTCCGGCAGAGGCAGGAGAACATGTTCACGGACCAGAAGCGCTTCTCGTTCAGCATCGACAGCATCCTGGAGAACCGGGAGCCCGTCTCGGAGAGCCCTCGTGTTTCGGGATCCTGCGAGGAGAAGCTGGCTTCGGGATCCGCTCCGGAGACTCACGGATGCTTGTGTTCGCACTGTGGAGAGATCATACACCGTAAGACACGCTTTCTTTACTTTCTCAACATTCAGAGCAAGGAGAAACTCTAGGATCTCATATGACGTGTACACTTCACAATAATGTTCATTAGTTAACCACCTTAAAATCAGCATTTATTACTCTTAGTTAACATTAATTTCGACGTTTACAAGGCTTTCTTTCTTTCGTCCTTTGAGTCCTCAAAGAAAAACTCCAGGATTTCATGCGTGTCTCTCGAAGATGTGTTAGTAATGTTTTGCATCCACTGTTCACTGATACAGCAATGAAATTATGACAATTAATTAGCGAAGTGAGCTAATTACTTCTAAGATTTATTATATTACTATTGTTAATTACAGCGAAGTCTGCGAATTACTGCGACGTATAGTAATTCACTTCGCTGTAATTAGCTGAATTACAGCGAAGCGAATAACAGCGAAGTAAGCGAATTACAGCGAAGCAAGCGAATTAAAGCGAAGCAAATTACAGCGAAGTCAGCTAATTACTTCTAAGATTTATTATATTACTATTGTTAATTACAGCGAAGTCTGCGAATTACTGCGAAGTATTTCAAAGTAATTCACTTCGCTGTAATTAGCTGAATTACAACGAAGTACAGCGAAGTCAGCTAATTACAGCGAATAACAGTGAAGTAAGCGAATTACAGCGAAGGGAATTACAGCGAAGTAAGCGAATTACTTCTAGATTTATTGTATTATTATTATTAATTACAGTGAAGTCTGTGAATCACAGTGAAGTCAGTAAATTACAGTGAAGTCAGCAAATTATTTCGAAGTAATTCAATTAGCTGAATTACAGCAAAGTACAACAAAGTAAGCGAATTACAGCGAAGTCATCTAATTACAACAAAGTAAGCGAATTACAGCGAAGTAAGCGAATTACAGCGAAGCGAAGTACAGCGAAGTAAGCGAATTTCAGCAAAGTAAGCGAATTACAGCGAAGCCAAGTACAGCGAAGTAAGCGAATTTCAGCAAAGTAAGCGAATAACAGCGAAGTAAGCGAATTAAAGCGAAGCAAATTACAGCGAAGTAAGCGAATTACTTCTAAGATTTATTATATTATTATTATTTATTACAGTGAAGTCTGCAAATTACAGTGAAGTCAGGGAATTACAGTGAAGTCAGCTAATTATATTAAAGTAAGCAAATTATTTCGAAGTAATTCACTTCGCTGTAATTAGCTGAATTACAGCGAAGTACAGCGAAGTCATCTAATTACAGCAAAGTAAGCGAATTACAGCGAAATAAGCGAATTAAAGCGAAGTAAGCGAATTACAGCGAAGTACAACGAAGTAAGCTAATTACAGCGAAGTAAGGAAATTACAGCGAATTAAAGCGAATTACAGTGAAGTCAGCTAATTACAGCGAAGTAAGCAAATTACTGAAATTAATTAATTAGTTTGAAATTGATCGTGAAGCAACCGTTACCCTCGGCTTATTTGCATCGTAAAATTAATGATTTTAATGAATGTAATGCATGCATGAATTTATCCTCAATAAATCTAAAATAAAAACATAGCCCTAACCATAGCTAGAAAAAAACGTGAGGGTTGACCCTCACGTTTTTTTCTGGGTTTCTCGCGTGTTTTAGCTTTTTTCCCGCAGTCTTCCCATTTTAGTATTTTAGTAAATAAAAATCCCTTATTTTGGGGATGGATTCCGGGAAATCTCACTGTTTTCAATGTTGACAGCTATGGCCCTAACACTAACATCAATATAAATATTGATTTAATAATTATAAGATATTTCTGCCATAATTGTTAATAACAGGCATTTTACAGAAATATTGTTTACAGAATGACGTTAAAGTGTTAAAATATTGGTAATTCTCCGGTCAGCCGGTCACATACGGTCTAGCTGCATCCGAAGCTCTGAAAGCCGGCTTTAGCCACCTCGTAAAAATCGTAGAAACTCCAGCTTGTTCTCTGTGTGTTTTCTGTGCTGTAGTCTGGGGTCCGAGGATGTTAGCAGACCCGGCTCCTGCTGCAGAATCATCCAGCTTCGCTCACGTTCAGAGGAGGGTTCGGCGGCACCGCACCATCTTCACCGAGGAACAGCTGGAGGCTCTGGAGGATCTGTTCCGGCAGAACCAGTATCCCGACATCAACACCCGAGAGGACCTGGCCCAGCGCACACACCTGCGCGAGGAGAGAGTCGAGGTCATCCTGAACCTTTCATAAGTCATCTCTCACCCTTAAACTTACAGCTTACAGGAGTGTGTTCTTGGTCCGTTTTTTTCTTGCACGTTTTTTTACCGTAAATTGAACAGATTTTGTTTTACAGTGTGGAAGTCTGTGTAATAACTGTGTGGTTGTTGTAGGTGTGGTTTAAGAACCGAAGGGCGAAATGGAGACGACAGAAGCGGCTTCCCTTCAGCCTTCCAGACGACTGGAAAACTGTCCTTCACAGCGACTGACGCCAACATTATGATTACGATTATCATTGATGACCTCAGTCTACAGGCCATGAGAGCCGAAACCCTTCATTTATCAGTAGAAGGACATTACAAAAACAGGGTGTTCCCATTCATAAAGCCCCCCTGTGGTGTTTAATGTTGTTTATGTGTGTATGTGGTGTGTTTAATCCGCTTTAACACACACATGTGTGAGTATTTCCTCCTTAAAACTGCAGTGAACCAAAGACAGTCTCAAAAACACGCTTTGAAATCGCTGGTGTTTCTGACGTCACAAACCACCTTGTAACAAATCAGATCAACGTGTGATCGTCAACCAGCGGATCGCTGAGCGAGTGTAGGCGGGGCTCATTTGCATATTCATAGAACAGCACATACTAAATGAGGCGAGGGTGTCGAGTTACATTCAACACAGAGAAATGCATTATAAAAGAAAAAAAAACGTTAAAATATGAGTTAAGGGATACAATTATTTACTGTGGGACTTATAATAATTAAACATTATATTTTTTATGTTTTTTATCATGTTTTATATTAATTTTTGTACAAATGATCTTGCCAATGCATTATAAATGTACATTTATTCTAAAAAATATAACCTAATGTATCCTTGTCACAGACCTACAATCAGAAAACATTATTATATCATTCAGCATCATCATATATCATCATGATATCTGTTATATCATCATGATATCATCATGACACTGTTAATGTAAACACATCTCTTATCTTGGAGAACTTAATAGTTAGAAAATATGTACATAGATCACGGGTATTAAATGAACAGATCTGTATCATTCACTTCTGTTTCACTTAAATACCTGTTTTTTCTTTGAAAGTTAATAAAAATATCAAATAAACTCAGCTGATCTTTTTATTTTATTTTAATTTATCCAACAAAATGGTACAAAACAGTTATTATACGAAGAAAACACAGTCGTGGAAGGCTCAACACAAATAAAGAAATGAAAATACTACAATTTAAACTATAAATAAGGAAAAGAAAGAGAAAAATTAAACCTAAAACGGATTATAAACTTACAGATAACCATAAATGTATTGTGCTTCGATTTTCCATTTTAATTCGCTTTAAAGGTGGGGATTTAAAAATACATACATTAATGCCAATAATATATTGTTTTTAAACTCCGCTGATTTTTATGTATTTTTTATTTATTTATTTATTATTGTTGTTTTTAAACTCCGCTGATCTCCGCACAACATGTTGCTGTAGTGACGTCAGAGGAATGAGCTGTAGATCTGTTGCGCATGCGCAGACGGAGCAGCGCCTCAGTTTCGATTCTTTACAGGCAGAAACGACTAATCCAAACACACCAGCGACTGACAGCCGAATTAAACCTTCTGGACTCTTAAAGCTTTCTGCTTTCACCCTGTGTTCTCCTCAGATGCTCAAAACTCGTAAGTTGTTGCTGATTTTATTCTTATTGTGCGGTAAATAAACTGAAGTGATGCTAGCGACGCTCGTGAAGCTCAATGAATGGACAGCATTCCTATAAACACAATATTAACCCGCATTTGAGTTAAAACTCTGTATTTTCTTGCTTCTTTGTGGTATTTGAGCAGATGTCAGTGTGTTGAATGTGGTGTTTTACTGTTAAATAAGTCAGTTTAGCTTTAGCTGCTAACGCACACCGAGTTTACGTGGAGTTTTTTGAAAACATCTTTACAATTAGTATAGTATTATTTATTATATCTTCTGTTTGCTTGTACAAACTGGCTTTACTGGGATGAAGAATGAAATAAATAATAATTCACAGGAAAAATATCTAAATGAAATACAGTACTTTTATATTAATGTTATAAATGATTGCAGAGATGCATTTATTAATCTTGTATAATTTTCAAACTGTGGAAAAGTTTAGAGAGAAAAGTGTGTAAAATATAAAATAAATAACAAAAAAAGATTTCAATGAATAAATGAGTAATTAAACAAATAAACGTGTGTGTGTGTGTGTGTATATATATATATATATAGACCATTTCACAAGATGTAAACAACACTGGTCCAGAAGCACTTCCTGTTTCAGTTACAACCAACAGAACATTTAAAACTGAATCAAAAGTTAAACAAACATCTTTAAGATGTTTTCTTTTCATGTGAAATAAAGAAAACAGTTACAAACTGAAACAGGAAGTGTTTCTGGACCAGTGTTGTTTACATCTTGTGAACTGGTCTATATAAATGAATATTATAAATAGTAAATAAATAAATTACTCAATAATATAATAATAATAACTAACAAACATAATTTTAAAATACATAAATGAGTAATTAAACAAATAATTTGTAATAATTAAACTTGACAGAAACTGAATTTACAATATACATTTTTCATTTACAATAGTATTGGGTCTTTAATAAGAATATAAATGATTGAAAACCCCTGATTTAGCAGACGCTTTTATCCAAAGACGAGAAATACAACAAGAGATTCCCCTTAAAGAGGCCATAAACATGAGATTATGTAATCTTAGTGCCCAAAGCAGGATGTGAATATGTAATGTTTACTGGCGTACAGTCTCATGACCTTGGCGTT
Organism: Cyprinella venusta; assembly: GCA_038021265.1. Classification (NCBI taxonomy): domain Eukaryota; kingdom Metazoa; phylum Chordata; class Actinopteri; order Cypriniformes; family Leuciscidae; genus Cyprinella; species Cyprinella venusta. The sequence continues at coordinate 48,843,158 of CM075865.1, read as the reverse complement.
GTGTTCTTGTGTACAGGGAGAAGAGATGTCGCGTAAATCGAGCATGAACGCCGCGTCTAAGCAGACGCCGTCTCTGAAAGCTAAAGGACTCAAAGACATCAGGATCGATGAGGAGGTCAAGATCTCCGTGAACATCGCGCTGGAGAGGTTCCAGTACAGCGACGACAAAGGTTTGAGTTCTGTGGCTCTTCTGTCATCATCTCATGCTGAAAACCCTTTACCTCATTTGGTGGTTTCATTAAAAAATCACTATTAAATCCTGTTATTGAGATTCTATCCTTTTGTCAACTTGATTGCTTTCGATTAGCACGTTTTTTTTTTCTGGGGTCAGAAAAAAACCACTTAATTCAAACAGAAACAAGATTTTTTTTTTACCCCATTGGCAGATAATTTTGCTTTTTTTTTTAAGCAAAAACTCATTTTTTTAATTCATTGCCCTAGAAAACAAGACATAATATCTTATGTCATTTCACTCATTTAGTAAATGCATCTTGATTTAAGAATTTTTAGATATTTAGAATGGAAACAAGACGAGTAAGAAAAGCATTTTTGCAGTGTAAGCGAGATGATATCAGAGAACCAATGGTTAATAAACCAGAGTCAGCTGTTGGATTTTTTGTTTTATTCTATTTATTTTAAGTCCCCCACAAGTCACTAATTTCATCCCTTAAAACTCACAAAAATGACATATTTAAACCCTAAAACCATATTCTGGACAAATGTGCGCAAAATAGTTTTGATTTATTTTTTAAAAATACTTCCCTTGATCTGAGCGGTACAAGACTTGGCTACTTGTCCTAAGTTTGCCTCCTGAACACACACATTTTTTTTTTGACTCAATTCTACAATTTTAAGTGGGTGAAAAAAAACCTCCTTAATCTTGTATTTGGGTCAAAAATAGGCACCCATAGAAATGAATGGGATTTAGGGCATTCTAAAATAAGCCAAAATAAGACACCAGGTGACGGCAAAGTCACTTCATCTTTAGGTTTTAGCTCTATGAACTTATTGGAATGATATTTTTATGTAGTTAAAAATTAAAAAAATAAAACATAAAAATAATCATAATTTACATAGAAAATATGGTACTTTTTGAAGTAAATAAATTCAAAAATACCCCCAAAATAAAAAAAACAAACACCATAAATGGATAGACAAAACTTTATCGAAGACAGTGATTTAACATTTATAATAAATATTTATTTATTATTTTTATTTAAAAATAAAACATAAAAATAATCATAATTTACATAGAAAATATGGCACTTTTTGAAGTAAATAAATTCAAAAATACCCCCAAAATAAAAAAACAAACACCATAAATGGATAGACAAAACTTTATCGAAGACAGTGATTTAACATTTATAATAAATATTTATTTATTATATTTATTTAAAAATAAAACATAAAAATAATCATAATTTACATAGAAAATATGGTACTTTTTGAAGTATATAAATTCAAAAATGCCCCCAAAATAAAAAACAAACACCATAAATGGATAGACAAAACTTTATGGAAGATAGTATTATAACATTTATAATAAATAAAAATTAGGACCACACCTGAGTCCTCTGTGCCCACATTTGTCCACAATTACAGGATTAAGGGCTATAAAGTGAATACGGTTTGAGGGTTAAATATTTTTTCCTTTATAGTAAATGTCTATGTAGCTTGAATGTAACTCGACACCCTTGCCTCATTTAGTATGTGTGGTGCTATGAATATGCAAATGAGCCCCGCCCCACTCACTCATTCACTCAGAGATCCACTGGTTGATCTGATTGGTTCCAAGGTGGTTTGTGCCGTCAGAAACACCAGCGATTTCAAAGCGTGTTTTTGAGACGCGTTTTCAGTTTTAAGGAGGAAATACTCAGCAATGCTGTCCACTTATCAACTTACACACGGTTTAAAGTGTATTAAACACACCACATACACACATAAACAACATTAAACGCTGGACTTTAACGGCTGTTTTGTCTCATAGAGCTGGATTTCCCTTCTTCATTGACCAATGCTGAGAGAGCGTTCGTTCATCGGCTCGCTCAGTCGCTCGGCTACGTCTCGAAAAGCAGAGGGTAAGTTGAGTCGCATATCACACTAACTGGATGTTTATGTAATATTACACCAGCTGGTGACTGAGCATTACTCCGAATGCTGTCGTTACTGATGATCACGAAATCTCTGATTGATTTGAAACAATATATTTAGTAAATAAAGGTTGAGCAGACGTCTGAGATGTTCCGATGTGTCCGCAGGAAAGGCTCGAGTCGATGTCTGACCGTGAGGAAGAAGGACGGCACGGAGTCGGCTCGCTCCGTCATGACCTGTGACCTCACACACAGCTCCAAACACATGGTGCAGAGTCTCCTGCAGAGGTTCCCCATCACCAACAAGGAGCGCAGCGAGCTCCAGCCGCGCAGCGAGAGGGCCGTGCTGGCGTCTCCGGACACTGGCGAGTCTCCCACACCACAAGCGTCCCAACTCACGAGTGACAGGGAGTCAGTGTGTGTCGACTCTGATCTGAGAGCCGGGCCGGATCAGAAGCTTTACTGCGGTTCAGGACGCCTCCATCCATACACAGATCATCAGAGTCACTGAGAACATTAACGGCGTACTTCTCTAGCTGTAGTTTAGAGCCCGACCGATAAAGGATTTTGAAGTCCGATACCGATACAAATATTTTTGGGTTTTAAATTCCGATATATCGGCCGATATTTTTTATTTATTTTTATTTTTTCAGAAACGCGCAACAAAACATTAACATATTTCCCTAACATTAGTTATTTGTAGTTATTTATGAGTTTTAACTAAAATAATATGATAATGCATTTTAAAAAGAAACTTGTTTCTTTTATTGTCACAACAGAACAGACTGACGATAGTGGCGTTAGCTAGCTTTGTGGTTAGCTAGTCTATGATGAGCCGTAATTTAGCAATGGATAACGTCATACTGCAAAGTGTAAAACATACATTTTCAATATAACAGGCCGAGGAGAGATGATGCGTCTCATTGCTGTAACTGTCACGCGCTATTAAAGAAATACTTCAGTCACATTGTCAAAAGTTAAAAGGACAGTCAGTCAACGACACTGGAACAACATAACGTAACTATTACTAGCTAACTCCGCTTCACTCTCGGCTTATTTAACTGGACATGATAGTCACAAATCTTGTTTGATGCGGATGTTCTCTTAATTGTTATTCAATGTATGTCTCGTGACCAACTCTGTGTAGAGCGCCCTCTGGTGGACAAACTATACAACTCCAACACTCATGACATGGTTCAAGCGTGTTTCGTCCATTTTTATTTTATTTTTGAAATATTCATTTATCTGCCATTATAACTGCCGATACCGATAGTTTGGAAAATCCCTAATATCGGCCGATAATATCGGTCTGGCTCTACTATAGTTAGTGTGAAATGCTGCAGTTTGAGTGTAAACAACATCTGCACACACACACACTCTCACACGCTCACAGCAAAGAGAGAGACTTGCTTTTAGAAATCACTTTTTAAGGACTTATCTGATCTAATTGGCATCTCATTGTGCTTGTTTTCAGCAAAAACTCACTAAATCTTGTTTTATTTAATCGGAAAACAAGATATAGGGCTCTATCTTGCATCCAGCGCAATTGACTTCGTACACTGACACGTGTCATTTGTATTTGCACTCGCGCAAAGACGCACGCCGGTAAACTAGGAAATGAACTCCCTGGGCAGGTCGGCGCAAAAAAGCGGAAACAAGATAAATATATAATGTTAGAAAAGCATTGTTTACAATGTGAGCAGACTTGAAAAAAAAATAATAAAATAATCGTAATGATTCCATGACTTTTTTGCGGTGCATTTATGAGATCACTAAACCCTCTCGCTCCCCTTATCTGTTGTTCTGCTTCCTCTAGACAGTAAAAGCAGGACGAGCGGGCGTCTCAGCCACGGGATCCCTCAGGTCCCTCACACACGAGGCCCGTCTGAACTGGACAGTTTCCGGAGATCGCTGCCCGTCTATGAGCGTCAGGACGAGCTGGTCCAAACCATCAGGGAGAACCAGGTGGTGCTGGTCCTGGGGGAGACCGGCTCGGGCAAAACCACTCAGGTTAGGACTGGAAAACACTTCTTGAGAACACTTTTTGAATGAATGGTCTGAAACTCGGTAAAGGTTTTGGCACACACACACACACACACACACATGATGGGTGTGACAGGTGTAATGGTCCTGATATCAGCAATGGCGCATTGTAAATGAATGCGAGACGAGTTTCCTCTAGTGGAAGCGTTTGGAACTGCAGATCTCACTGAACGCTCGTTTACTGAGAGATCAGCTCACACGCCCAACACACACTTACGCCTCACGTTATCTCCGGCTAGAAAACCGCATTTTTAGACTTCATAACAAAAACTATATTTTTGTGCATTTTTCATAACAATAAACGTAAAATTGTGGTGTTTGAGAAGAGATCAAACTTCAGTCTGTCGCTCTAAAGCGTTCCAGATTCGACATTAAATTATCAGCTCTACGCTCAAAAACAGAATAAATGGATTATAAACATAGCGGAAATATCATTTAGTACCATAAAATACTAAATATTAAATAGAGCCAGACCGATATTATCGGCATGTCGATATTAGGCATTTTCCAAACTATCGTATCGGCAGTTATAATGACCGATAAATGAATATTTCGAAAATAAAATAAAAACGGACGAAACACGCTTGAACCATGTCATGAGTGTTGGAGTTGTATAGTTTGTCCACCAGAGGGTGCTCTACACCGTCCCTGTTGGCAACACTCGTTGAGTTGGTCTCGAGACATACATTGCTTGAATAACAATTAAAAGAACATCTCCATCAGTTCTCTAAACTCAAATAAGCAGGACAATAAATAAATAAATAAATGAAATATCGGCCGATATATCGGATTTTAAAACCTAAAAATATTTGTATCGGTATCGGCCTTCAAAATCCTTTATCGGTCGGGCTATAATATTAAATAAAAAAACATTATCAAACTAAAATATAGTACATTATTTCATCAAAAATGTTGTGACATTATGGACATATTTGATTTTTTTCAATTTTGTTTTTTTGATAATCGTGTCTGTGTTAATGCCAACTGCATACATTTTGGCTCATGTGTGTATTTGTATTGGACTCGTTCTATTTCACCCCTATTTCCTTTAAAAAAATCTATTTTGCACTAGTTGCACAAAATAGTTCCTCTCAGGACCTGGAGAACAGAAATGTCCCCATTGAAACCAATTAAAGCTGCAATTTTTAATCCCAGGGTCTTTTAACTATAAAAATGATGCAATCTTTGTTAATTAGGCTTTCCTTCTGTTGGAAAGGCTTCATAATGTACACCAGATGGAGCCGGTTTCAAAGCAAAAACTCGCTTTTAATATTTTCTGCTCATGCATATTATAAAGCCGATTAGATAAATTATGCAGCTATAATTGTGTGGGTAAAAAATGTGTGTGTGTGTGTGTGTGTGTGTGTGTGTGTGCATCCAACTTTTTGTAACAAGACTTGTTTAGATTAATGCATTTGATTTTCTAGCAGTTTTAAAGTTCAACATGTTTCATAACATATAAAATATTGTTTTTCATAAACTTATGCAACTTACAAATAAATCGGACTGGATTAAGCACTCTTTCAGGCGTTCACATGAGATTAAACGTGTTGCGTGTTCCTCCCCCAGATCCCCCAGTTCCTGCTGGACGACTGCAGTGTGAACGGGATTCCCTGCCGGATCTTCTGCACTCAGCCCCGGAGACTGGCGACCATCGCGGTGGCGGAGCGTGTGGCGGCCGAGCGCGGAGAGAAGATCGGGCAGACCGTCGGCTATCAGATCCGCCTGGAGAGCAGGTGCACAGCTCCTCAACACACACACCATTAGCAGACTGTCCTTCGAGAGTTAGGAGTGTGTCACACATCCTACACGGCAAAAGATGTCCAAATATATCAAAACATTCTCAAATCAAGATGAGTGAAATGCTATAAGATATTATGTCTGTGTATTATGTCATATTATGTGTGTTTTCTGGGGAAATAAATCAAAATTAACCCTCTGGGGTTGTTCGTTTCAGAGTCACACTCGGGGTGTTCGGGTCCAAATGGACCCAAAGGGTGGGATTCATATTTAAAAAAAAAAAAAAAAAAATCATGAATTTTTTTTTTTACTCCTTTTTTATAATATTTTTTCTTTTCTTTTTTTGTGTTTTGAGAAAATTTAAAATAAATAAAAAAAAAAAATATATATATATATATATATATATAATTAGTATTAATGCAGTAATTATGACAAAATTTCCCCCCATTGAACATAATAGAAAAAAAATATTTATTTTTTTTTTTTTAAAGCTGTATTTCATTTTAGAGTCAAGCCTAGGCCTCATAAAAGCAATTTTTGAAATGAGATGGATGCCATCTGGTGGACAAACTGAGCATTTTAAAAATGCAAAACACATGTATAATCTGAATTTTTTCGTGTGTTTGTGTATACAAGTGTGTTTGTTTGTGTGTGTGTGTGTGTGTGTGGATGTGTCTGTTTTGCACTCTTGATGTTTTATAGATTCACCCCTTCACTGTTGTGTGCTTTTTTTCAAGATCGTGGCTGATTTGTAGATTGTACGCCCCAAAAAACTCAGTATTTTCACATTTTTGTCAATTTCCCATTCATTCCCTATGCGGGACCCGAACACCCCAAGTGTGACTATTTTTTTTACAACCACTTAGACTATTCACATCCTGTCCCCAATTTTTTTTGGGTGTTAAAATACCAAATACCAACAAAGTCCAAAATTTCGGACCATTCCGAGGAAACTGTGATTTAAAAAAAAAATTATTTAAATTCTTCGGGTCCATTTGGGCCGAACAACCCCAGAGGGTTTTTGCCTAAAAAAAATATCTGCCAAAGGGTCAGAAAAATAATCTTGTTTCTGTTTGAATTAAAATTATTTTTTTCACCCCATTGACAGCTTTTTTGAGGCATTTTACTCATCAAGTAAATGCATCTTCATTTGAGAATTTTTATATTTTTACTGATAACAAGACACAAACACTGAGTAAGAAAAGCTTTTTTTGCAGTGCATTATGCGATAAAACTTAATTCGGAGTCGATTCTCACACCCAACCACAAGACGCCTATTTCCCGCCTCCAGTTTTCCTTTGTTTTGCCTTCACGTAATGCCATGAATCGTCTCCATCTAAACGACTGCGGATGTGCTGATGAATTCTGGGTATGTGCTTCTCCTCAGAGTCTCTCCTAAAACCCTGCTGACGTTCTGCACGAGTGGAGTTCTGCTGAGGACGCTGATGGCCGGAGACGACGCCATGTCTATGGTCACGCACGTCATTGTGGTGAGACACTTTACGTGAAGGGGTGTGCATGAGACTGACAGGACACCTTCACAATCATGACAGGACACGAGTTTTTGCTTAAAACAAGCCTAAAGGGTCTGAAAAATAATCTGTTTGAATCAACATTATATATATCATTTTGCATTTTTAAATCATCAAATTAATTAATTTTGTTTAATTCCCCCAGAAAACAAGATTATGTTATTTTACTCATCTTGTAAATGCATCTTGATTTAACCCTCAGGTGCTCTTCGGTCATTTCTGACTGAAAATTTTTCTGTTTTGAATTTTTAAAAATCACAGCTTCATCGCAATGTTACGAAACTTGGTGACTTTTATGGCATTATGTATGTGAACACACAAAAAAATTGAGGTCATGATCTGAGCATGCTAAGTGGTCGTAAAAAAATAGTCACACTTGAGGTCTTTGGTCAAAAATGACCGACCCATAGGAAATGAATGGGAAATTGTAAAAAAAAAATGGAAAAAAATTTTGTGAATTTTTGTTTTTAGTCAATTTTTTTAATAAGAAATAGTTTTTGAGATTGTTTCAACTATATATTCAAATCCACCACCAACAACAACAAAAAAATGTGTTGATAAACATCTGGGGAATTCACATGCCTCTCCATAGAGAGCTGTACATGCCATCTAGTGGTCACACCATGATTCTACACTTTTTCTCTATACTGGAACCAGATGGTGCTAATTTTCTTCAAAAATTTTTTTTTTTTCTGAAGGCCTAGACTCTATATTAAACTAAAATATTGCATTAATATTTTTTTGGAAAAAATAATATATATATATATAGAAATATATATATATATATTTCCATGGCAAAAATAAACCATAAATATTGCATAAATATTAATAAATTCAATTAAATTGTCTCAAAATACTAAATTAAAAAGAATAAATATTATAGAACAAAAATAAACTGCATTGGTTTTACTGGGATGGAGAAAGTTTCATTTTTAGGTGTCCGGTCACTTTTGACCGGGAAGATAACAAGTGTGACTCCGAAACGAAGAGCACCTGAGGGTTAAAACAAGCCAACAGGATCTGAAAAATAATCTGTTTGAATCAACATTGTATTTCTATATAATAATCATTTTGAAACTTTTTGTGAAGACAGTGATATAACATTTATAATAAATATTTATTCATTATATTTATTTAAAAATAAAACATAAAAAATAATCATAATTTACATAGAAAATATGGTACTTTTTGAAGTATATAAATTCAAAAATTTCCCCAAAATAAAAACAAACACGATAAATGGATAGACAAAACTTTATCGAAGACAGTGATATAACATTTATAATAAATATTTGTTGTTATATTTATTTAAAAATAAAACATAAAAATAATCATAATTTACATAGAAAATATGGTACTTTTTGAAGTAAATAAATTCAAAAATGCCCCCAAAATAATAAACAAACACCATAAATGGATAGACAAAACTTTATCGAAGACAGGGATATAAAATTTATAATAAATAAAAATTAGTACCACACCTGAGTCCTCTGTGCCCACATTTGTCCACAATTACAGGATTAAGGGCTATAAAGTGAATACGGTTTGAGGGCCTTTTTAAATCATCAACTCAATTAATTTTGTTTAATTCCCCCAGAAAACAAGATAATGTTATTTTACTCATCTACTAAATGCATCTTGATTTAAGAATGTTATGATATTTGGACTGGAAACAAGACACAAACACTGAGTAAGAACAGGGTTGTTTTGGTAGGACGAGGTGCACGAGCGAGACGGACTGACGGACTTCTTGCTCACGAAGATGAAGGACATGCTTCAGAAGATGCCGTCGCTAAAGCTAATCCTGTCTAGCGCCGCGCTGGACGTCAGTCTGTTCATCAGATACTTCGGCTCGTGTCCCGTTATTCACAGTACGAAACAAACATACACCTACACTCAAAGTAAAAATGTATTCAGGCACCTTCTCACATCATCAGTTTATTCACTATAGTTTAGAAAGTGTTTATGAACTCAGGTCTCAGATCAGTGGATATTTGACTGGTTTTGTCCGTCCTTCTGTTGGACTCTCACACATGAATTATGTTGAATATCTATAATACACAATTAGATAATACCAGTTTAGCTCAACCAGTGACCAAGCAATGCTTCATGTTGTCATGTGATGTTTTGAATAATGACGGTGAGTTTTCTTTGAAGTCAAAGGTTGTCCATACGAGGTCAAGCAACTCTTTCTGGAGGATATCCTGCGCACCACCGGATACACCAACAAAGACATGATCAAATACAAGAAGGAGGCGCAGAAAGGTACACAGAAGAGTCTCTTCCGCTCAGAAAGGCTGCGTTTAATTCATCAAAAATACAGTAAAAATGTGAAATATTATTATAATGTAAATCATCTGTTCTCTATATGAATATACAGTAATGTGTAATTTATTCCTGCGATCAAAGTTGAATTTATCATCATTACTCCAGTCTTGAGTGTCACATGATCCTTCAGAAATCACTCTAATATGAGGATCTGATGATCAAGAAACATTTATGAGTTAAAAACAGTTCATATTTTTGACCCCAAAAGCTTTAATGGTATTCAATGCAAAACTGAAAAATATAAGTGGCCTATAATAAATATAAATTATTGTGTCATTAATTAGCCCACAAACAATGTTTATTTTAAAGCCTGAACGAATTTATTTAAAGAAAAATAAATAAATTTTAGGGCTGTGCAGGCTGTCTAAGTCTGTGTTTACATAATATATTTGTGTGTGCTGTATATAATTATTTTGTGTATATAAATACCTATGCATGCATGTATATATTTAAGAATTATTTGCACTTAAATTCTGTGTGTCTATATATATATATATATATATATATATATAAATACATAATCTATATTATATAAATATAAATATTTTACATATGAATGACACATTTTCTTAAATATATACATGCATGTGTGTGTGTGTTTATATATTCAAAATTATTATATACAGCACACACAAATATATTATGTAAACACAGACTTTTATTTTGGATGCGATTAATCGCAATTAATTTTTGCACAGCCCTAATAATTTTCCTTCTTCAGAGGAGCGGCAGCAGTCGTCTCTGACGCAGTGGTGTGAGTCCCGTCGGGCCGACCCGGACCCAGAGCCGGCCCGGGAAAGGACGCCATCTTGTGTCCTGCCGGAGAACGACCTCCTGGACGACGGAGGAGACAGTGTGTTCAGCCAGATGGTCTCTTCTCATGCTCATTCTCACATCATTACTCAGTGGTTACGTTTACCTGCAACCAAATAATATGTTTGTAATGTGATTGATGACTCAATTTATGTAAACGCAGTAATTGTTCCAAATTAAATATCGATCGGATTCAATGGGGCGTTTTATTCCTTTCCTAAACCTGTCTAGAGAATAACATTTGATTGGATTGAGAATCGAAACCGAAAGCACTGCGCATGTGCAGTGACACAAAAATGCCGTAATGATGTAAAAATATCGTAATGACGTAGAAATAGCATAACGATGTAAATAGTGCGTAATGTCGTTGAAATCGCGTAATGACGTAGAAATAGTGCGTTATGTCATTGAAATAGCGTAATGATGTAGAAATAGCATAATGATGTAGAAATAGTGCGTAATGACGTTGAAATAGCGTAATGACGTAGAAATAGCATAATGATGTTGAAATAGCGTAATTATGTAGAAATAGCATAATGATGTAGAAATAGCGTAATGACGTTGAAATAGCGTAATGACATAGGAATAGCGTAATGAAATAGAAATAGTGTGCAATGTCGTTGAAATAGCGTAATGATGTAGAAATAACGTAATGATGTAGAAATAGCGTAATGATGTAGAAATGGCGTATTGACGTAAAAATAGCACATAGAAATAGCGTAATAATGTAGAAATAGCGTAATGATGTAGAAATAACGTAATGATGTAGAAATAGCGTAATGACCTAGAAATGGCGTATTGACGTAAAAATAGCACATAGAAATAGCGTAATGATGTAGAAATAACGTAATGATGTAGAAATATATAATGACGTAGAAATGGCGTATTGACGTAAAAATAGCACATAGAAATAGCGTAATGATGTAGAAATAACGTAATGATGTAGAAATAGCGTAATGACGTAGAAATGGCGTATTGACGTAAAAATAGCACATAGAAATAGCGTAATGATGTAGAAATAACGTAATGATGTAGAAATGGCGTATTGACGTAAAAATAGCACATAGAAATAGCGTAATGATGTAGAAATGGCGTATTGACGTAAAAATAGCACATAGAAATAGCGTAATGATGTAGAAATGGCGTATTGACGTAAAAATAGCACATAGAAATAGCGTAATGATGTAGAAATGGCGTATTGACGTAAAAATAGCACATAGAAATAGCGTAATGATGTAGAAATAACGTAATGATGTAGAAATAGCGTAATGACGTAGAAATGGCGTATTGACGTAAAAATAGCACATAGAAATAGCGTAATGATGTAGAAATAACGTAATGATGTAGAAATGGCGTATTGACGTAAAAATAGCACATAGAAATAGCGTAATGATGTAGAAATGGCGTATTGACGTAAAAATAGCACATAGAAATAGCGTAATGATGTAGAAATGGCGTATTGACGTAAAAATAGCACATAGAAATAGCGTAATGATGTAGAAATGGCGTATTGACGTAAAAATAGCACATAGAAATAGCGTAATGATGTAGAAATAACGTAATGATGTAGAAATAGCGTAATGACGTAGAAATGGCGTATTGACGTAAAAATAGCACATAGAAATAGCGTAATGATGTAGAAATAACGTAATGATGTAGAAATGGCGTATTGACGTAAAAATAGCACATAGAAATAGCGTAATGATGTAGAAATGGCGTATTGACGTAAAAATAGCACATAGAAATAGCGTAATGATGTAGAAATGGCGTATTGACGTAAAAATAGCACATAGAAATAGCGTAATGATGTAGAAATGGCGTATTGACGTAAAAATAGCACATAGAAATAGCGTAATGATGTAGAAATAACGTAATGATGTAGAAATAGCGTAATGATGTAGAAATAACGTAATGATGTAGAAATAGCGTAATGATGTAGAAATAACGTAATGATGTAGAAATAGCGTAATGACATGGAAATAGTGCATAATGTTGTTGAAATAGCGTAATGAGGTAGAAATAGCGTAATGATGTAGAAATGGCGTAATGACGTAAAAATAGCACATAGAAATAGCGGAATGACATGGAAATAGTGCATAATGTTGTTGAAATAGCGTAATGAGGTAGAAATAGCGTAATGATGTAGAAATGGCGTAATGACGTAAAAATAGCACATAGAAATAGCGTAATGACATGGAAATAGTGCATAATGTTGTTGAAATAGCGTAATGATGTAGAAATGGCGTAATGACGTAAAAATAGCACATAGAAATAGCGGAATGTGGTAGAAAAAGCAGAATGACGTAGAAATTGCGTAATTGGCGCAGACGTGATGGAGAAATATCGTAATGACGTTGAAATAGCGTAATGACGTAGTAACAGCGTAATGATGTTTCAATCAGTTCTTTTCTGGGCGTTCTCAGAGCGAGAAGGACGTGTCCTCGCTAGAGCCGTGGCTCCTCAGGGAAATGGACGCCTGCATCTCAAACATTTTCTTGAACCAAGACGCTGACGCCTTCATACAGCTCTTCAATCTCATCCTGAACGAGAACATCAGTGGTAATGCAGTCACACACACACACACACTCAAACGCTCTCCGAGCTGAAGTGTGGTGTGTGTTGGTCACGTGTTTGTTCTCTCTCAGTGGATTACAGGCACAGCGAGACGAGCGCCACGGCTCTGATGGTGGCCTCGGGTCGAGGGTTCCTCTGTCAGATGGAGCAGCTGCTCAGCATGGGCGCAAACGTCAACATCAGAGCCTCCAACGGCTGGTGAGGACACACACACACACACACACACTGACTGAATTAAACACAAGTCCCCCTGGAGTCAATCATTTTATCCCTTAAAACTCATATTTGATCACCAGTGTAACTCGACACCCTCGCCTCTTTTACTATGTGTGGTTCTATGAATATGCAAATGAGCCCCGCCTCCAGTCACTCGCTCAGCTCAGAGGTCCACTCGTCATGGCATTAAATTATGCAATATTAGTGTTGTTTTCCAGCACAAATATCTAAACATTCTTAACCCTCTGGGGTTCTTCGTTTAACAGTCACACTCAGGACCTTCGGGTAAAAATTGGCCCGAAGTGCGGGATTCATATTTAAAAAAGAAAATCATATATATTTTTTTTTACTTATTTTTTATAATATTTTTTCTTTTCTTTTTTGGTGTTTTGAGAAAATTTCAAAAATAAAAAAAATTTATAATTAGTACTAATGCAATAAATATGACCAAATTTCCCCCCATTGAATATAATAATAAAAAAAATAAATAAATAATATATATATATATATATATATTTTTTTTTTTTTTTAAAGCTGTATTTCATTTTAGAGTCGAGCCTAGGCCTCATAAAAGCAATTTTTGAAATTAGATGGATGCCATCTCGTGGACAAACTGAGCTTTTTAAAAATGCAAAACACATGTATAATCTGAATTTTTTGGTGTGTTTGTGTATAAAAGTGTGTGTGTGTGTGTGTGGATGTGTCTGTTTTGCACTCTTGATGTTTTATAGATTCACCCCTTCACTGTTGTGTGCTTTTTTTTAAGATCGTGGCTGATTTGTAGATTGTACGCACCAAATAACATTTTTGCCAATTTCCCATTCATTTCCTATGCGGGTCAGTTTTGACCCGAAGGTCCTGAGTGTGACTATTTTTTTTCCTGACCACTTAGACTTTTCAAATCCTGTCCCCAATTTTTTGGGGTGTCATATACCAAGTACCATTAAAGTCACCAAGTTTCGGACCATTCCGAGGAAGCTACGATTTTTAACATTTTTTTATTTAAACGCTTCGGGTCATTATTGACCCGAAGAACCCCAGAGGATTAAATCAAGATACTTTTTCTGAACCCACTGGCAAATATTTACTTTATTTACTTTTTTTAGCCAGAAAATTGTATAAACAAATAATAAGAATGAATAAAGACTAATATTATTTTACATATTTAAAACTAACAAACAAATTAAAATGCCCCCCCCTCCCCCCCCAAAAAAAAAAAAACTGATTATAACTTATAAATTGAAATCAAAAATTTTAATTACTAACAAAAACTATAATAGTATATCAATGATCTCAATATTAGTATGTAAAGCACTTTTGTAAGCTTCTTCTAATGTAATGTTTACTTCAGGACGGCTCTCGACTGGGCGAAACACTTCAAGCAACCCGAGGCTGTAGATCTGCTGGAGTCTCACATGTAAGAACTGTGTGTGTGTGTGTGTGTGTGTGTGTGTGTGACAAAATATACAGTTAGTACAATATAAAAACCATTACGTCTATAGAGAGTCCCCACAAAGATAGTAAACCAGCCGTGTGTGTGTGTGTGTGTGTGTGCAGATGGGGTGTTGAGCCGGGTCGTCTGGACGAGGCGTCTCTGGTCCAGTCCTCCACATCTGATCTGAGCTCTGAGGACCAGGAGCGTCTCAAAGCGTACCATCACAGCTTCGACGACGAGAAGGTGGACCTGGACCTCATCCTGCACCTGCTGTCCAGCATCTGCCAGAGCTCCGACGAGGGTGAGGGCGTCGCCCACACACGGGATCCGCCCACTCCAGCATTACACTGGTCATGTCTCTCTCTCTTCAGTCGGGAACAAATGAAGTATAGTGTCTTCAATGGGGACCAACGGGTCGAGGGTCAGATCTAAGTTTCAGTGCAGCTTCGAAGTCTCGACACGAACCAGTCGAGGAATAAGAGTCTGATCTAGACAAACCAGCGACATTTACAACAAAATACACACTTATATACTCACTAATGCTGGTTTTAGTGCCAACATTACCCGCATTAGTGGTTAAGAAGTATATAAGTGTGTATTTTGTTGTAAATGTCGCTGGTTTGTCTAGATCAGACTCTTATTCCTCGGCTGGATGGTGTCGAGACTTTGAAGCCGCACTGAAACTCACATCTGGACCTTCGACCCGTTTGGACCCCATTGAAGTCCATTATACGGAGAAATCTGGAGTGTGTTCCTCAAAAACCTTAATTTCTTTCCGACTGAAGAAAGAAAGACGTGAACATCTTGGATGATGAGCGGGAGATTAAAAAATCTGAAATGTTTTATTTTCATAAAATAAAATAACTTTTTTTTTTATTTTATATATATATATATATATATATATATATATATATATATATATATATATATATATATATATATATATATATATATATATATATATATATATATATATTTCCATGGCAAAAATAAACCAAAAATATTGCATAAATATTAATAAATTCAATTAAATTGTCTCAAAATACTAAATTGAAAAGAATAAATATTATAGAACAAAAATAATTATAATTGCATTGGTTTTATGTAGTAATTGCATTGGTAATTGTAATTGTAATTGCAAATAATTGCATTGGTTTTACTGGGATGGAGAAAGTTTAATTTTTAGGTGTCCGGTCACTTTTGACCGGGAAGATAACAAGTGTGACTCCGAAACGAAGAGCACCTGAGGGTTAAACAACACTTGCATATCAGCATAATCATAATCATAATGAGCTTGTTTGTCTTCAGGTGCGGTGTTGATTTTCCTGCCCGGCTACGATGAGATCGTGTCTCTGAGAGATCGCATCGTCTTTGATGATAAAAGGTTCACGGATCACCAGCAAAGGTGTGTGTGTGAGTGTCTCTAGTGTGTGTTTCCTTCAATATTCAGCTGGAAATCATGCAGGGACTGGGTTTCATACGGGGTGTTTTCAGCTGAAAATTGCTTGTATCTCACAATTCAAAGTCAATAAAAATGTCAGAATTGTTGGACATAAACTTGGAATTGTGGAAATTAAGTCAGAATTCTGTGTGAGATAAACTGGGAATTGTGAGATATGAACTGGGAATTGTGAGATAAACTTGGAATTGTGGGAAATAAAGTCAGAACTGGGGAAATGAACTCTGAATTGTGAGAGATAAACTGGGAATTGTGAGTAAAATAAAATAACAATTGTGAGATATGAACTTGGGATTGTGAGATGCATGGATAAACTTGGAATTGCTGGAAATTAAGTCAGAATTTAGGAAATAAAATCATAATTGCGTAAAATAAACTCTAAATTGTGAGATATAAACTTGGAATTGCTGGAAAAAAAGTAAGAATTGTGAGAGATAAACTTAGAATTGCATAAAATCAAATCCAAATTGTGAGATAGAAACATGGAATTGCGTAAAATAAAGTAAAAATTGTGTGATATATACTTGGAATTGTGGGAAATAAAGTCATAAGTAAGTAAGCATGCTTTATTGTCAGTTCTACTCCATTTACAGTAGCAATAATAATATAAGATTATAAGGTAAGTCACAGAGATATGAATCGGAATTGTGAGATAAACTGGGAATTGCTGGGGAAAAAATCTAAATTGTTAGAGATAAACTCGGAATTGTGAGATAAATGTATTAACTTTGAATTGTGACATATATACTTGGAATTTCTGGAAATGAAGTCAGAATTTAGGAAATAAAATCATAATTGAGAGATAAAAACTCTGAATTATGAGATATGAACGCGGGATTGCGTAAAATAAAGTCAAAATTATGAGATATAAACTTGAAATTGAGGGAAATAAAGTCAGATTTGCAGGAAATGAACTCGGAATTGCAGAAAGAAAGGCAGAGTCGTGAGATATAAATGTTGAATTGCCAGAAATGATGTCAGAATATTAGTAAGTATGATTTATTGTCAGTTCATAATAATATAAGATTATAAGTCACAATTACCTTGTAATTGTTTTATTTCATGGCAGAAAGGAGCTCAGTGTGACCAAGCGTGAGTGTGCATGTGTTATATGTAGATGTTGACGGTGAGGATCTCCTGCAGGTTTCAGGTGTTCATCCTTCACTCCAGCATGCAGACGTCAGACCAGAAGAAGGTCCTGAGGAACACTCCTAAAGGGGTTCGCAAGATCGTGCGTACATCTTCCTCTCACATCTACAGTATAAACCACACACACACACACTCTTTTAAAATCTCACACCATCTCCTCTCAATCCACAGATTCTCTCGACCAACATCGCAGAGACCAGCATTACGGTCAACGATGTCGTTTTTGTCATCGACTCCGGCAAAGTTAAAGAGGTGTGGCTGTTTTTCTCTGCTGATATGGTAGTATAGTATAATCATATATTTTGGTAAATTATCTTGTTTGCTTCAGCTCTGTGTTACTGGACTGGACCCTCATCCTTCCCTGTAACGCATCTTTCCCTCGCGGATCAAAATGACCCGAAGCCTTAAAATTATACTCAATTTTATTTATTTATTTATTTATTTTGAAGAGTTCAGATGCAAAAGCCTCTAAGTGCCATTTGAAATTTTCTTCTATAATGATCATTTTTATCAAGCTTGTATATTTAAATTCAGTAATTTCACTTAAATGGCAATGAAGATTACATATTAATTGTCATTTAAGTGAAATTACTGAACTTAAATATACAAACTTGATAAAAATGGTAATTTTAGAAGAAAATTTCAAATAGCATTTAGAGGTTTTTGCATCTGAACTCTCTATTTATTTATTTATTTATTCATTCATTCATTCAATTAATTAATTCATCAATTAATTAATTTATTTCCAGAAATCTTATTTATTTTATTTTATTTTGATAATCTTTTTTCTATTTTTTAATGATTTTTTTTTTTTTCGGGAGATTTTTTTTTTTTTAATTTTAAAATTGTATTTACCTTTAAATCACTAGATTTGATCAATAAATAATAAATAAATAGAAAATGTAAGCACATTCCTCACATTCTTTCAACTTAAATTAAAAATAACTCAATTTCCTGCATAAGTCCTTTTTAGTTCAGCTGTAAATATCTCCATCAGGAGTCTGCGCCCTCTTGTGGACAATAATAATAACACATGATATTTCATAACTGCCTAAAGCCAGTTTTCCTGCAGTGTGGGTTCACACATGTACATATTATACAATAATTTTTTTAGTAAAGTTTTTGCATTTTTAGTTTGAATTTTTTAAAATTAAATAAATTGACCCAAAGATTTGTTACCTTTTTACATTTTAACCACAAAACTCCTCGAATCCATGACATGTGTGTGTTCGTGGTTCAAGTGTGATAAAGTCCTGGTGTCTTGGACCCTCTGATGAACACTCAATTTGTAAACATTTTTAAATGTCTGTTACAGAAAGCCTACGACGCTATGAATAACGTGACGATGCTGAAGATGGTGTGGATCTCGAAGGCCAGCGCTCTGCAGAGGAAGGGCAGGTGTGTGTGTGTGTGTGTGTGTGTGTGTGATGGTCTGGGTGAGTCTCCGGCCAAAACATGGCCAGCGTTTGATTGCAGAGCTGATGAAGACGTGTGTGTGTGTGTTTTTGTTGTTCAGAGCGGGGCGCTGCAGACCGGGGATCTGCTTCCATCTCTTCAGCCGTCTGAGGTTCAACAACATGCTGGAACATCAGATTCCACAGCTACTGCGCATGCCTCTGCAGGTACACACACACACACACACACACACTCCACATATCCATCTGAGCTTCACAGAAATGACCAGGACTAAAACAGCTGTGTGTGTGTTTCTCAGGAACTGTGTCTGCACACTAAGCTCCTGGCTCCCGTCTCCTGCCCGATCGCGGAGTTCCTGTCGAGAGCACCAGAGCCACCGCACATGCACACGGTCAAACACGCCGTGCAGATGCTCAAGGTCACGCAAACAACACAACACAGTCACTATCAGATCTGTGGTTCAGAAAACAGTCCCATCTGAATTGGTGCAGATGAGTAATCTGATTTGAGTAAAATAATAAAATAAAAGTAACCATGTTTCTTTGTGAATTAATTGTATTTTTTAAAAGCAAAAACTCTTTAAGAATTTTTAGATATTTGGACTGGAAACTAGACAAAAACACTGAGAAATAAAGCATTTTTTGCAGTGTAATTGACGCCCTGCTCTCTGACTCCTCCCACAGACCATCGATGCCATGGACCCCTGGGAGAACCTGACGGAGCTGGGCTTCCACCTGGCCGACCTGCCCGTGGAGCCGCACCTGGGGAAGATGGTTCTGTGTGCGGTGGTTCTGAAGTGTCTGGACCCGATCCTCACCATCGCCTGTACGCTGGCCCACCGAGACCCGTTCGTTCTGCCGGCTCAGGCCGCTCAGAAGCGCGGAGCCATGCTGTGCCGGAAACGCTTCACCGCAAACACCTTCAGCGACCACATGGCCCTGCTCCGGGCCTTTCAGGTCAGAAATATTACCGTAATAACCTCAGGTCTGAAATATTACCGTAATAACCACAGGTCTGAAATATTACCATAATAACCACAGGTCAGAAATATTACTGTAATAACCTCAGGTCTGAAATATTACCGTAATAACCTCAGGTCTGAAGTATTACTGTAATAACCTCAGGTCAGAAATATTACCGTAATAATCTCTGGTCAGAAATATTACCGTAATAACCTCAGGTCAGAAATATTACCGTAATAATCTCTGGTCAGAAATATTACCGTAATAACCTCGGGTTAGAAATATTACCGTAATAACCTCAGGTCTGAAATATTACCGTAATAACCTCAGGTCAGAAATATTGCCGTAATAACCTCAGGTCAGAAATATTACCGTAATAACCTCAGGTCAGAAATATTACCGTAATAATCTCAGGTCAGAAATATTGCCGTAATAACCTCAGGTCAGAAATATTACCGTAATAACTCTGGTCAGAAAATTACCGTAATAACCTCAGGTCGGAAATATTGCCGTAATAACCTCAGGTCAGAAATATTACCGTAATAACCTCAGGTCTGAAATGTTACCGTAATAACCTCAGGTCAGAATTATTGGCGTAATAATCTCTGGTCAGAAATATTACCGTAATAACCTCAGGTCAGAAATATTACCGTAATAACCTCAGGTCTGAAATATTACCGTAATAACCTCAGGTCAGAAATATTACCGTAATAACCTCAGGTCAGAAATATTACCGTAATAACCTCAGGTCAGAAATATATAAAACGTTTAGTTCCAATCCTTGATTCTGATTGGTCAATAGCTGTTTATTCAGCATTAAACTATTAAACACGTGTATGACTGCTTCACGTCGCGTCGAGCCTAACAACGCCCTTCGGTCGGGACTTACTCTCGATACAGCACAGCCTCTCGTACCTTTATTGCTTACATATAGTTTTTATTAATATTTTGAATCGCTTATTGTGTTTGTATTTTTAGTTTTCGCAGAAGTTGACTGTTATTGTTGTCTTTAGGCGTGGCAGAAAGCTCGCAGTGACGGCTGGGAAAGAGCCTTCTGTGAGAAGAACTTCCTCTCTCAGGCCACGATGGAGATCATCGTCGGGATGCGGACTCAGCTTCTGGGACAGCTCCGGGCCACAGGTCAAAGTTCACAACCGCATCTTTACAGTAACAGTGTTTGTAATATATATATATATATATAGTATATATATATATATACAGTATATGTAATATATGTAATATATATATATATATATATTTTTTTAACTCATTTAGTTCAGTTAGAGAACAGAGTCAGATTTCATTAATCACGAAAGCGAGATGATGATGAGATTTTGATTAATTCCCCGGAGAACAATACATAATATCTGGCTGTACTCATCTATCAAATGCATTTAAGAATGTTTAGATATTTGGACTGGACACAAGACACACACACACACTGAGTAAGAAGAGCAGACAGTCTGTGAGTAAGAGTCCTGATGGTGAACCGAAGCGCTGTTTGTCTCCGCAGGGTTCGTGCGAGCGAGGGGTGGCGGGGACATCCGGGACGTGAACCAGAACTCGGAGAACTGGGCCGTGGTCAAGGCCGCACTGGTTTCTGGGATGTATCCCAACCTGATCCATGTGGAGCGGGACAACCTGAGCCTCACGAGCTCCAGAGAGAAGAGGGTCCGCTTCCACCCCACGTCCGTCCTCAGCCAGCCGCAGTACAAGAAGGTCAGAGTGGAGGATCACAGTGAGGGCGGCACGATCCACACAAGTATCGAAAACGAAAATGGGGAATCGATTTTACAGCTTTCTGATAAATGCCTTTTAACTTTCCATTAATCAAATAATCCTGAAAAGTATAATTCTTGATCATCAGATCCTCATATCAGAGTGATTTCTGAAGGATCATGTGAGAGTAATGATGATAAATTCAGCTGTGATCACAGGAATAAATTACACTTTACTGTATCTTCACATAGAAAACTGTTATTTTACATCGTAATATTATTTCACAATATTGCTGTTTTTACTGTATTTTAAATCAAATAAATGCAGCCTTGGTGAGCAGAAGAGACTTCTTTTAAAAACATAAAAAAATCTTAGCGACCCCAAACTTTTGAACGTCAGTTTTTTTCTAAAATAAATAATAACATAACAGTTATTTTCCTCCACAGATCCCTCCAGCCAATGGCCAGGCAGCAGCAGTGGAGTCCCTGCCCTGTGATTGGCTGATTTACGACGAGATGACGCGTGCGCACAGGATCGCTAGCGTCAGATGCTGCTCTGTGGTCACGCCCCTGACCGTCGCTATATTCGGAGGATGTGCGAAACTCCCGAGCTCCGCCTTGCAGGAACACAGAGGAGGTGACCAGGACTCAAAACACACCTAAACTTCTCTCTCTACGTGTACTTGAATATCAACCACCATATCGGTATCATTATGTTAACTTTTAATGTTATCGGCCCGATAATAAAACGTGTCTGATATATTAGAGCTGATAAATACTGTATTATTTCCTTCAGATGCGCACTGTTCATCATGATGATTATGAATTGCTTGAAATATGATTGGAATCACTTCAAAAAATTAAAATACAGTTCAGTACAACATGTGCAGCGCAAGCGGCTACATAACATTATCATGAGAACATCAGAACTGTGTGTTTGGGACGGGGATTTTAATGGTGAGACTTTAGTTTTTGTAATCAGACTCTCAAAAATCATGATTTCGATTTATCGGCCGAAATATCGGCGTTCATGAATTATCGGTTATCGGTATCGGCCACAATTTTTTTTAAGTCGATCCATCACTAGTACTTTTTTTTCCTAAACCTGAAACTATTATAATCAGTGATGCACCAATATGAACATTTTGACCGATACCGATAACCGATATTTCTTTTATATTTGAAAGCCGATAACCGATACATCAGCCGATAAATCGAAATAAAAAATTTCATGTAATTTTTTAACAAACAAAAGTCTCGCCATTAAAATCCCCGTCCCAAACACACAGTTCTGATGTTCTCATGATAATCATCATGTTGAACAGTGCGCATCTGAAGGAAATAATACAGTATTTATCAGCTCTAATATATCAGACGCATTTTATTATCGGGCCGATAACGCTGACATTAAAAATGAACCGATATCGGCCGATATATCGTGCATCCCTAGTATTTATTGTTTGAATTTCTTAAAAAATAAGTATAAAAAATAAAGACTTTCATATATCCAAAGTAATTTTCTTTGTCTTGTCTGTTGTCATTAATGCGATAACGCTAACATTAAAAATGAACCGATATCGCCTAATATGGTGGCCGATATATTGTGATTATAAGAGTAACGCTGATATTATTGTGTATGTTTTCAGTCGGTGACGGTGTGAATGACAGCAGTGACAGCGAGATGGAGGATCGAGCCACGGCTCATCTGGCTCACATCAGCATCGACGACTGGCTCAACTTCAAACTCGACCGAGAGGTAAAACTCATTCATCACTTCTTTCTGATATTCTGCATTTAACTGAAAATTCAGATCTGTTGACAGAAATGCAATAACTATGTGTTCAGTGGTGTATAAAGAGCTTACATAATGAACTGTTTTTATTAGCTTAGAATGAGCATTTCTCTACATCACCATGTTTCGACGTTTCGTCACTGTGTTGTTCTTCATGATAAGAAGCTGCTATAGTCAGCGAATTAAACACTGACACGATGATGAACAAGCCACAATAATATTCACAACATCTTTTAAAACCTAATTTCTTATCTTTTTGTCACTTCTTGCCGGCCACCGTAAATTCTGTTGAGTGCAGTTCACAAACTCACCACTAGATGCCGCTAAAAATGACACACTGCACCTTTAAATTAGATCAATAACAACAATATACAATAAAATATGGCTAATTAACCCTCTGGGGTTGTTCGTTTCAGAGTCACGCTCGGGTTGTTCGGGTCCAAATGGACCCAAAGGGCGGCATTCATTCTTAAAAAAAAAATATCATGACTTTTTTTTTTACTTGTTTTTATTTTCTTTTATTATATTATAATATTTTTATTTATATTATAATTATTAATTATTATTTATTATAATTATTTTATTTATATTATTATATTATAATATATTATAATATTTATAATATTTTTCTTTTCTTTTTTGGTGTTTTGAGAAAATTTCAAAAAAAAAAAAAATATAATTAGTATTAATGCAATAATTATGACAAAATTTCCCCCCATTGAACATAATAGAAAAAAAATGTTTATTTTTATAATTTTTTTTAAATGTTTTTTTTAATATTTTTTTTTTAATTTGAATTTTATTTTATTTTTTTACATTTTTTTTTAAGCTGTATTTCATTTTAGAGTCAAGCCTAGGCCTCATAAAAGCAATTTTTGAAATGAGATGGATGCCATCTGGTGGACAAACTGAGCATTTTAAAAATGCAAAACACATGTATAATCTGATTTTTTTTGGTGTGTGTGTTTGTGTGTGTGTGTGTGTGTGTCTGTCTGTTTTGCACTCTTGATGTTTTATAGATTCACCCCTTCACTGTTGTGTGCTTTTTTTCAAGATTGTGTCTGATTTGTAAATTGTACGCACAAAAAAACTTTTCACATTTTTGTCAATTTTCCATTCATTTTCCATGCGGGACCCGAACACCCCAAGTGTGACTATTTTTTTTTACAACCACTTCGACTATTCACATCCTGTCCCCAATTTTTTGGGGTGTTCAAATGCAAAATACCCACAAAGTCACCAAATTTCGGCCCATTCCGAGGAAACTGTGATTTAAAAAATGTTTTTATTTAAATTCTTCGGGTCCATTTGGGCCGAACAACCCCAGAGGATTAAAGGAATACAAATACATCGATTGACTGCCATTATAAAGTTTGGAAGAGCCAGGACAGTTTTTTATGTAACTTTGTGTGTGTGTAGATGGCGGAGCTGGTGTTCGGGCTCAGACAGCGCTGGCAGAGCTTGTTCCTGCGGCGGATCCGCTCTCCGTCTAAGGCCTGCTCTCAGCTGGACGAGGCCACGGTCCGCACGCTGGTGTCGGTGCTGTCGGCGGAGGAGCAGGCCTCGGGTCTCCAGCAGCCCACCGGCATCGGCCAGAGACCCCGACCCATGAACTCTGACGAGGCCCCGCAGACGACCTGCAGGAGCACGGAGGAGCCGCCCAGCCCCGACAGGTGAGTGTGTGTGGGCTCTGTCATACACACAGTGCTATGCAGCACCAGGCTGGTGTGATGCTGATGTGTGTGTGTGTATCCTGCAGACCTCGGCTGGCGTCTCAGATGAAGAATCACCGATCGCTTTACTCGAAGCCGCTGGGAGAGGAGCAGGTCCCGTTTCACAGCGCTGACGACTCTTCATCGCCCTCTTCTGGGAAAGTACGTGACGTTACGGGTTCACGACTCATTTTAGATTACGATATTTAAGACGAAACCGGTGTTTTTTTTCATGTACTGGTCATTTTTAGGCTATTCAAACATCCAAAATACACCGTTAAAGTCCCCCTGTGGTGTAAATCCAGCGTTTAATGTTGTTTATGTGTGTATGTGGTGTGTTTAATACACTTTAAACCGTGTGTAAGTTCATAAGTGGACTTAGTATTTCCTCTTTAAAACTGCAGTGAACCAAAGACAGTCTCAAAAACACTTTGAAATCGCTGGTGTTTCTGATGTCACAAACCACCTTGTAACCAATCAGATCAGATCTCTGAGTGAGCGAGTGAGTGCAGGCGGGGCTCATTTGCATATTCATACAACTCTGCATACTAAATGAGGCAAGGGTGTCGAGTTCATTCAAGATATTGTAAGACATGAAGACGTGACGTTTAAATATGTAATTTTGATGATTTTGAAGGGATACAATTATTGACTACAGGGGGACTTTAAATTTATAGACTTTAAATGTTCATTTTATTGCACTTTTATTTGCTCTGTAAAGTCATAAATCTCCACTTCTGCAGCTTTGCACACACCAAACCTTACAGTTTTATTCATATCTATACACTGAAGCTTTATTCATATATCATTCGCCTGATTTATACAACATTTTACTCCTTAAAACATGATGGAAATGTATTTTTCTGTAAAATTAGGATTTTCTGATTTATAAGAGATGAAAAGAGAATATGACAACAAAATCAGACAAAAGTTTTAAAGGGATACTCCACTTATTTTGGAAATAGGCTCATTTTCCCACTCCCCCAGAGTTAAACAGTTGAGTTTTACCGTTTTCTAATCAATTCAGGTGATTTTCTGATATTTAGAAGAATATCAGTAACCAGACAGTTTCTGCTCTCATTGACTTCCATAGTAGGAAACAAATATACTATGATAGTCAATGAGAGCAGAAACTGTCTGGTTACTGATATTCTTCTAAATATCAGAAAATCGTCTGAATGGATTTGAAAACGGTAAAACTCAACTGTTTAACTCTGGGGGAGTGGGAAAATGAGCCTATTTCCAAAAAAAGTGGAGTATCCCTTTAAACCCGGCGTTATCCAGTGTTCAGAGTTCTGTCCTGGAAATGTATGCAAATGAGGGCATATTTAATTTGCATATTAAAACATTACATCTCAGAAAACATTCTTAATATAGTCAGTTAACTGGGTAAGTATTAGGGATGGACCGATATGAAAATAACCTATACCGATAATTCCTTATATTCGAAAGCCGATAACCGATATATCGGCCGATAAATCTAATTTTTGAGATCAGACCGATGACATTACAAATGAACCGATATCGTCGTGCATCTCTAGTAAGTGCGACGCCGTCTCAGTGAAGGTCCGTCTGGTGTGTGTCCTCAGACTTGACTGAGTTGTAATGTTTGTGTGTGTGTAGAGCTGCTCGTCTCCGTCCCCGAGGCCGCTGCGCTCCTGTGTGCGATACTTCATCATGAAGAGCAGCAACATGAGGAACATCGAGCTGTCCCAGCAGAGGGGCATCTGGTCCACCACTCCCAGCAACGAGCACAAGCTGACCCGCGCCTTCCAGGACAGCAGCGCCGTGATCCTCGTGTTCTCTGTGCAGGGCTCCGGACACTTCCAGGTGTGTGTGTGTGAGCCTTGGGTTGCCAAAACCCATTACTCGAGGTCAGGAATTGGATACTTGTTATAAAATTAAAATTTAGATTCCATTTCAATGTGAGTTTAAACAATTCGAACGCGAGTGTGAATCAGTGTATTGGACGTGTGCCGCTCTTAAAGTGACAGCGCTAATATTCCTGCCGTCTCTATTAGAGCCAGACCGATATTATCGGCCGATATTAGGCATTTTCCAAACTATCGGTATCGGCAGTTATAATGGCCGATAAATGAATATTTCAAAAATAAAATAAAAACGGACGAAACACGCTTGAACCATGTCATGAGTGTTGGAGTTGTATAGTTTGTCCACCAGAGGGCGCTCTACACCGTCCCTGTTGGCGACACTCGTTGAGTTGGTCACGAGACATACATTGAATAACAATTAAAAGAACATCCCAGTATTTCTTTAATAATATTTCTTTAATTCTTTTTAAAATATTTGTATCGGTATCGGCCTTCAAAATCCTTTATCGGTCGGGCTCTAGTCTCTATAATAACACTAATCACACTCAGAAAACAGAGAAAACTCACTGAATAACTTTTGTAACTATATTTGTAACTATATTTTATTTATAAAGTGTAGTGTTATTTTACATTTGATTACAGTTTCTGCACCTGAAATCTTAAAATACTGTTTATTTCACTCGTATCGTAACATTGTTCAGTTGTGTCTGTTTGAGCGATTGGTATTTTTTTTAATGTTATTTTTTAATTACTGAGTGTTATTGATCGATACTGACGAGGGCTGTCAAATAAAAATGCGAATTTTGAATATTCGTCGAATAAAATAAAACGGCACATTCAAATTTTTTGGTGTGTCAAGGCTGTAAAAAATATGTGTAGTGTGTGCGACATCACCCGTAGTGTTTCTGAAGCCCAAAGTGGGCGGGGCCGGCCGTCGCCATCTTGGCCGCGCGTCACTCCCGGATAAACGAACATGTGCAGTGAGGCGGATTAGCTGAGGTGACGTGACGCTAACGCTAGCAAACAAACGGCTAGTAGTGACATCGACGGCAATCCACCTGTCACTTAACTGGCCACGCCCCTCACCCCCCACCTTCATCATGAAGTCACAGTCCACATTTCCACCAGATGAACGTGTTTATTTCTGCGGTAAAGTTGGACATTTTAACATGCGCGTCTACGGGAGACGATACAGAACTATTTTCCTCGTAACTTGAAGTATTGGCTTCAGAATTTGAATATAATTCTAATTTTGCTAATATTTAAGAAAGAAAAAAAATATTAAATGAATATAAAAAGAATATTTAAGAATTTAGCTTTTCAGCCGTTTTGACATCCCTAATACTGACTGTGTGTGTGTGTGTGTGTCAGGGTTACGCGCGCATGACGTCGGCCATCAGTGGCGAGAGGTGTCTGGACTGGGGTTCGGTCGGTCTGGGAGGTGTGTTCGGGGTGGAGTGGGTCCGGAAGGAGAGTCTGCCGTTCCAGCTCACACAACATCTCCTGAACCCCTGGAACGACAACAAGAGGGTCCAGATCAGCCGAGACGGACAGGTGCGTCACACACACACACACACACACACACACACACACAGCCCTGCACCTCACCTGAGGGTCATTTGTATAGAGAAATGCAATTTAATGCATCTTGTAATGAGTCATTTTCACAGTGAAGTATCTCTATGAATATGCAAATGAGCCCCGCCTCCACTCACTCATTCACAGATCCACTGGTTGATCGTATGTTGATCTGATTGGTTACAAGGTCGTTTGTGGCGTCAGAAACACCAGCGATTTCAAAGTGTATTTAAAAGAAATTGAATCAATTTAATGGTTTTTAGTGAATGATTCTATGATTCACTTCGTTACTGGATGATTTTGTGTTTTTGAACAAATCTCTTGAGTGAATGAGTCAGTGACTCACTTCATTACTGGATGATTCTGTGTTTTGAACAAGTCTTTTGAGTAAATGATTCAGTGACTCACTTCATTACTGGAAGATTCATTGTTTTTGAAAAAATCTCTTGAGTGAATGATTCAATGACTCACTTCATTAGTGGATGATTCTGTTTTTTTTTTTTTTTGAACAAATCTCTTGAGTGAATGATTCTTGTCAGTGACTCACTTCATTACTGGATGATTCAACATTTCTGAACGAATCTCTTGAGTGAATGATTCAATGACTCACTTCTTTACTGGATGATTCAACACTTCTGAACAAATCTCTTGAATGAATGATTCAATGACTCACTTCATTACTAGATGATTCTGTGTTTTTGAACAAATCTTTCGAGTGAATGATTCAATGACTCACTTCATTACTGGATGATTCAGTGTTTTTGAACAAATCTCTTGAGTGAATGATTCATGACTCACTTCATTACTGCATGATTCTGTGTTTTTGAACAAATCTCTTGAGTGAATGGTTCAGTGACTCACTTCATTTTTTTTTTTTTTTTTTATTAAACATTTAAGCAATACATACAAACATACATAAAACAAAAACAAAAAGTTACAATAAGATACAAAGACACAAATAATTAGTCCGACATTGAAGTGAACTGTTGTTTTTGTCACTCTTCCGAGGAAGACTTCATTCATTTGTTTTGGCAATGTACCCACACAGAGAAATTTTGGTCAGATTTGTTAACTTTTATCCAATCCTATTTTGTAAGTGACTTCTCTTTCTGTTTTAAAGATGTTTTCTTTGGTTTGTTTGACTACTCAAAAGAGAAAACAGGACAATATTACATCATTAATTTGTGTTTCCTTCTAGCTAAATTTCATATACATAAGCAAAAATTTACTGGTTCGAAACCTCTCTTTTCTTTATTCAAAGATGATTTAGACAGATACATGGAAACTATCCAAAGCTCTGTTAATCCCAAAGCAATGAAAACTGTATCTCTATATTCATTCTTTATGTCCTCTTAAGGTGAATGCACTGCATTCCTGTTTTTATGTCACCCTGGCAAATTATTTGTGACTCACTTCATTACTGGATGATTCAACATTTCTGAACGAATCTCTTGAGTGAATGATTCAGTGACTCACTTCATTACTGGATGAATCAGTGTTTCTGAACGAATCTCTTGAGTGAATGATTCAGTGACTCACTCATGTTTTAACAGTCTCTTGTCTCCACCTGCTGGTGTAATGATGTAATGATTCAATCTTTATTTATGGTGTCATGTTTCTTTCAGAAGCTGATTGACTCTATTGTGATCTCTACTGTAGACATCAGTGTTTATATCTCAACTATAAACTTTATTTGATATATGAATATATGGATGATTGTAATCCAGAGTGTGATCATTAAATCATTTAATTTTCCTTGATGATGGTGTGTGTGTGTGTGTGTGTGTGTGTTGAACAGGAGCTGGAGCCTCAGGCTGGGAGTCAGTTGCTGCAGTTCTGGGAGCGAATCTGAAGCGAACGATCCGGATCGACATCAGAAACACAATCACACTGCAGAATCATCACGTTCATCCTCTGCGTTTCTCAAGACACAACACACACTTACTGGAGGAGAACAATCACTGAAGACGCTTCTCCTGCAGTGGATGTGAGAAAGTTTAGATGTGTGTGACAGAAGCGCCGAGGATGAACACACACGTGTTTTGCAGTGCATCATGTTTGTTTGGTTATGGGCGTTAATAGACTCTTCTGTATGGAGTAAATATCTGTTTTGTTCTGGCTGTGTAACAGTGATTCGGCCTCTTAAACCTCAGAGATGTTTTATGAATCTGTTTTTAAATCTTCATGATCAGTTCGCCCTGCTTTTCTTTTAATTGCTGTGCAAGTGTTCTTGTCATCCATGATGGCTGCACACACACTCGTGTTCGAGGACGAGAGCGTCTCGTGTGTGTTGGACGTGTTTCTCTGTTCGCTGATCATTCGCTCTACGACACACACAAGTTCATTTGTAACGATCATCAACTCTGTATGTTCAGTGTTTGTTTTGAGTTATGCAAATGTATTATTTACAATAAAAAAATTATTTGCATGTTTTTGTTTTTGACTGTTTTCTTGATATAAAAAAACTTCAATTTAATATAAATTCAATTTGACTTAATTTTACTTGAAAACCTGGATATATTGTGATTTCTAGACCTGGAAAAGTCGGTTTTTATCTTAATTTATCCCGTTATCAGCTGTCAATCAAAGTTAACCGCCCTTATTATAGAGAGCCTAAGACACCCCCACACCCCCTTATCTTTTTATTCCGTCTGAACTGTGCCCTGAATTACACATATGATGTTTGTCAAAGTGAAAAACGTCGCAGTTTGTCATAAAACAGAAGAGTAACATTTAGTTTTATGTGAAAATCGCTCAATGAACTACATCTCCCAGGAAGCAATCCTGGGAGATGTAGTTCCGCTGCTCGTGTGTGTGCAGTCTGGTACAAAACACTCAGGTAGGACGGCGTAACGTTACGATTATAACGTAAGACTATAGAAACAATGACAGACATTAGCCTCGGTAAAGTTAGCTTCAGTCATTGAGAGAAAATGTGCGCCTTTGGGATTTGTAGTCTTTGTAATTACGTATTTTCACAGTCGTATACCTCAACGGTTTTACATCAAACTGCGTCCTTCTTTACTTCAAAATGTATCTTTAAAATTGACAAACATCATAGGTGTAATTTAGGGCACAATTCAAATGAGTTTAAAATATTTGTTGTCTCTCGCCATTGACTACTATACAATATTTTTCCGAAATAAGGTCCCGACCGGAAGAGGAGGGGCTTAGGCTCTCTTTTTGTCATACATTTTATATCTAAATACGATCTAAACTAACGAGTTGGAAAAAAAAATCACCCCCCTCACAGTTGTCAGGCACGCGGAGCATATTGAAGATTACAATAAAAGTCTATGGGAGCAAACTGTAAAAACATGAATTTATGCTGTGAAAACCATTTTAACAAGCGGTATATGGACATTTGCTCCCTTCTGGGACCGGCCTCTAGCTCATTTTCGATGTATTGCAGATTTTTCGCTCTTCTGTTGCCGTTTGATACACACATAAACGACATTAAACACTGGATTTTTACCACAGGTGACTTTAAATAACAGCGTTGGACTCTGGCGCCCTTTTGTGGTCATCGTGTGTAGCGCTGTATTTTCGCCTTCGCGTTTTGTGGCTTGTCCCTCGCGGGCTCTCGTCCGTGTTGAGTCCAGCCTGCTACAGAAACAACACGTGTGTAACATCATGGAGTACGAGGGCTGCAACTGCTTCAGACAGAGGCTCGTTTTATCCACACTGAGCGGAAAACGAGTGAAAATACGAAACATCAGGTCTAAAGATGATAATCCGGGCCTTCGAGGTGATCAAACATCATCACATCATAACTCTGCATGATTACAGCACACGTGACGCAGCGTGCAGACACTGCTCATGGCTTACACTGTTTATTTACGTTTAACTTATGTTATTTTCTTCTATTATTTAGACGTTGTTATTATTATTCAATGTATTCCAAGCTTCGGTTGTTTACAGTTATGCCAATACAGCAATTTTGATGTGATTTGAAAACAACCAGATATCAATATCAGTTAAAGCGTCTGTAAATGCAATATATGAGTGGATTGAGGATTTAAGTGTTTGACATTTTTCTCATTTGTTTTCTTCAATTAGATTTATTCTATTATCGTTAACATAATTTGTTTTCATTGCGTCAGTGTGTTTTTAAGTTCCATATTGTAGATTTTAAATTATTTTATTTTAATTATTTGACTCTTTTGAGTAGTTAATATTCACAGTTATTTTCCGTCCACTGAAACACATTAATGTAAAACAATTATATATTTAATTTTGTAACACACATTCGCGAGTTTGTCAGACTTTGAACCGCGTCTCTTCCCATCAGATTTACACTGCGTTATTGTTTTTAAAACAGTTTCTGCTCTAATGTCAGAGATATGTTTAGAGTTAGTGTTTAGTGTGTGTATAGGGTTAGTGTTTATGTTTCTGAACTCTGTTTCTGTGTGTCAGATTTTGAAGCGAGCTTCATCCGGCTCCTCGACAAAGTGACGAACGGCACAAGAATAGAAATCAACCAAACAGGTGAGTTTCATCATGTTTTCATTCAAGGTTTTCCTGCTTGAATGTTGAATATTCTCCTCATATTCTCCATTGTTGCGGCTCATCTCTCCCCAGTCTGTCAGTAACGCTCTGTTTACTTCCTGTCTCTGTGAAGCCCCTCCTTCTGAAAAGCACACTGTGCTCTGATTGGTCGGCTGGAGCAGTGTGTCGCGTTTGGTCCCGCCCCTTTCCGTTTATGACTCTACTGATTAGCTCCCTTTATTCTGCCTGCGTATAAATCATTAAACCCTGCGGTGCTCTTCGTGTGTCAGTCAAAAAAAAATAAATATATTTTTTAGTAATGAAATTAATGTATAT
Organism: Cyprinella venusta; assembly: GCA_038021265.1. NCBI lineage: Eukaryota > Metazoa > Chordata > Actinopteri > Cypriniformes > Leuciscidae > Cyprinella > Cyprinella venusta. The sequence goes on along the minus strand of CM075865.1, from coordinate 48,809,945 downwards.
TCTAGTTTGATAATGTTTTTTCTTATTTAATATTTTGTATTTTTGTAGTTTTTTGTATTTTTGTAGTTTTTTTATGTTTTTAATTTTGTAGTAAATTATATTTACACTGTATTTATAATCCATTTATTGTTCGGCTGCACTTCCAAACGCTTCCAGCTGATTTGTCTATGTGTGTGTGTGTGTGTGTGTGTGTGTGTGTGTGTGCAGGGACGGTGTTGTTCTACCAGCCGGGGCTCCTGACGGGCGGCCCCGTGGAGCACGAGTGTCACACACAGCGATCGGTGGGATATTACCTGGAGCCGCTGCTGATGCTGGGGCCGTTCATGAAGAGCCCGCTGAGGGCCGTGCTCAAGGGCGTCACCAACGGCCCCGACGACCCGTCCGTGAGTCACACACACACACACACTGATAAACCTGGGACACACAGATCTGTTCTGATGCAGAGTGTGTGTAGAGGTCCACGGGGCCTTTAAAGTTTGTGAATCTGAATTCTGTCTTACACTCATTCAGATTATCATAAAAGTTTATAGTTGAGATATAAACACTGATGTGTACAGTAGAGATCACAATAGAGTCAATCAGCTTCTGAAAGAAACATGTTTTCAACAATCATTACATCATTACACCAGCAGGTGGAGACAAGAGACTGTTAAAACATGAGTGAGTCACTGAATCATTCACTCAAGAGATTTGTTCAAAAACACTGAATCATCCAGTAATGAATTGAGTCACTGAATCATTCACTCAAGAGATTTGTTCAAAAACAATGAATCTTCCAGTAATGAAGTGAGTCTCTGAATCATTCACTCAAGAGATTTGTTCAAAAACACTGAATCATCCAGTAATGAATTTAGTCACTGAATCATTCACTCAAGAGATTTGTTCAAAAACACAGAATCATCCAGTAATGAAGTGAGTCACTGAATCATTCACTCAAGAGATTTGTTCAAAAACAATGAATCTTCCAGCAATGAAGTGAGTCACTGAATCATTCACTCAAGAGATTTGTTCAAAAACACAGAATCATTCAGTACTGAAGTGAGTCTCTGAATCATTCACTCAAGAGATTTGTTCAAAAACAATGAATCTTCCAGTAATGAAGTGAGTCACTGAATCATTCACTCAAGAGATTTGTTCAAAAACAATGAATCTTCCAGTAATGAAGTGAGTCACTGAATCATTCACTCAAGAGATTTGTTCAAAAACACTGAATCATCCAGTAATGAATTGAGTCACTGAATCATTCACTCAAGAGATTTGTTCAAAAACAATGAATCTTCCAGTAATGAAGTGAGTCTCTGAATCATTCACTCAAGAGATTTGTTCAAAAACACTGAATCATCCAGTAATGAATTTAGTCACTGAATCATTCACTCAAGAGATTTGTTCAAAAACACAGAATCATCCAGTAATGAAGTGAGTCACTGAATCATTCACTCAAGAGATTTGTTCAAAAACAATGAATCTTCCAGCAATGAAGTGAGTCACTGAATCATTCACTCAAGAGATTTGTTCAAAAACACAGAATCATTCAGTACTGAAGTGAGTCTCTGAATCATTCACTCAAGAGATTTGTTCAAAAACAATGAATCTTCCAGTAATGAAGTGAGTCACTGAATCATTCACTCAAGAGATTTGTTCAAAAACAATGAATCTTCCAGTAATGAAGTGAGTCACTGAATCATTCACTCAAGAGATTTGTTCAAAAACACTGAATCATCCAGTAATGAATTGAGTCACTGAATCATTCACTCAAGAGATTTGTTCAAAAACAATGAATCTTCCAGTAATGAAGTGAGTCTCTGAATCATTCACTCAAGAGATTTGTTCAAAAACACTGAATCATCCAGTAATGAATTTAGTCACTGAATCATTCACTCAAGAGATTTGTTCAAAAACACAGAATCATCCAGTAATGAAGTGAGTCACTGAATCATTCACTCAAGAGATTTGTTCAAAAACAATGAATCTTCCAGCAATGAAGTGAGTCACTGAATCATTCACTCAAGAGATTTGTTCAAAAACACAGAATCATTCAGTACTGAAGTGAGTCTCTGAATCATTCACTCAAGAGATTTGTTCAAAAACACTGAATCATCCAGTAATGAATTGAGTCACTGAATCATTCACTCAAGAGATTCGTTCAAAAACACAGAATCATCCAGTAATGAAGTGAGTCACTGAATCATTCACTCGAGAGATTCGTTCAAAAACACTGAATCATCCAGTAATGAATTGAGTCACTGAATCATTCACTCAAGAGATTTGTTCAAAAACACAGAATCATCCAGTAATGAAGTGAGTCTTTGAATCATTCACTCGAGAGATTCGTTCAAAAACACAGAATCATCCAGTAATGAAGTGAATCATTGAATCATTCACTCAAAAGATTTGTTCAAAAATATCACATCATCCAGTAATGAAGTGAGTCAATGAATCATTCACTCAAGAGATTTGTTCAAAAACACAGAATCATCTAGTAATGAAGTGAGTCAATGAATCATTCACTCAAGAGGATCGTTCAAAAATATCACATCATCCAGTAATGAAGTGAGTCAATGAATCATTCACTCAAGAGATTCGTTCAAAAATATCACGTCATCCAGTAATGAAGTGAGTCAATGAATCATTCACTCAAGAGATTCGTTCAAAAATATCACATCATCCAGTAATGAAGTGAGTCAATGAATCATTCACTCAAGAGATTCGTTCAAAAATATCACGTCATCCAGTAATGAAGTGAGTCAATGAATCATTCACTCAAGAGATTTGTTCAAAAATATCACATCATCCAGTAATGAAGTGAGTCAATGAATCATTCACTCAAGAGATTCGTTCAAAAATATCACATCATCCAGTAATGAAGTGAGTCAATGAATCATTCACTCAAGAGATTCGTTCAAAAATATCACATCATCCAGTAATGAAGTGAGTCAATGAATCATTCACTCAAGAAGACTAATAAAAAAAAGTTATTAGATATTTTTTTATAGACTGCAGCAAATAACATTTATGTGTGATTAATAAATCTTGTTATTTAGTGTAGTTGTTTATTCAGAGTCCTAATCTACAATTTATCCAGAATCATGCATGATGCAGCTCTATTATTTTATTTTCATTTTCCAGTATTAATATCACTAAATTGTTTTTTAAAAACATATTTTTTTCTTTAATGAGCTGGAAATATGCGAAGTGTCCATTATCCATCCGTAGATGTGTGGAAAACTGAAGATGTGTTTGTCCGTTAACATCGACCCTGTTAATGTGATCGCTTCATGAGGCAAAGTCCAGCAGTCCACACACACACACACACACACACACACACACCATTACATATACACACATACACATGCACAACCATGAACACACACACACACTGTATGTGTTGAGTTAACCTGTGTGTGTGTGTGTTTCGAGTGTTAACCTGTGTGTGTGTGTGTGTGTGTGTGTGTGTGTGTGTGTGTTGTGCAGCCGGATCTCCTGAAGAGCACTGCTGTTCCTCTGATGAAGAGCTTCGGGATCGACGGAGACGGCCTGGAGATAAAGGTGCACCACCTCTACACACACACACACACACACACACACTTAGTCATAAGCCAGTCCCTCCAGGATTTTTGTGATTATTATGACTGATTTATTTTGTGGTGATATATATATATATATATATATATATTTATATGTTTATTTATAGGGATGTCAAACGATTAATCACGTCCAAAATAAAAGTTTGTGTTAATAACATATGTGGGTGCACTGTGTGTAATTAATATTATTTATATATATATTATTATTTATATATAATATATATACATATATATTGTATTATATATATATATATATATATATATATATATATATTTATATATATTATACTATATATTATTTATTATCTAAAAAAATACACATGTATGTATATTTAAGAATAAAATATTATTTATATTTAAAATATTTATATGTATATATAATATAAATTATATATAAATCTATTTATAGTATATACATGAAGATATTTCTTAAATATATACAAGCATGTGTGTGTATTTATATATATATATATATATATATAATAATTCTACACAGTGCCCCCACATATTATTACATATTATGTAAACGCAAACTTTGGATGCGATTAATCGCGATTAATCGTTTGACAACCCTATATATATATATATATTTAACACTTGGATTCATCATTTACCAAATGTGTGTTAGAGACACAATAGTTTATCAAGTTTCAAGTTTATTGTATTTATAAAGCATATTTAAAACGACCTAAGTTGACCAAAGTGCTGTACAAAATATATCTATTTAAATAATCATAATAATCAAAACAATAATCATAACTGACAATAGAACAAACTAAATCTTCTTTATTTTGATATATTACTAAAAAGGGCTGTGTGTGTATATATGTGTTGTGTGTGTGTGTGTGTGTGTAGGTGGTGAAGCGAGGCGTGGCTCCTGGAGGAGGAGGAGAGGTCCACTTCTCGTGTCCCGTCCGGCGCTCCATCAAACCCGTTCATCTCACCGATCCCGGGAAGATCAAGAGGATCCGGGGAACAGCGTATCCTTAACCCTCCTCACCGGACACACACTGGCCACAAAGATTCTCTTACTTCATTTTGATAATATTTTAAGATTTTTTTATTTTATTCACCTTTAAAATAATACATTTAATCAATAAATAGTACATAAATAGTAACTTAAGCACATTCCTCACATTTCAATTCAAAATAACTCAATTTCCTGCATAACTCCTTTAGTTCAGCTGTAGATGTGTCTCTATCGGGAGTCTGCGCCCTCTTGTGGACAATCATAATAACACATGATATTTCATGACTCTAGATGGGCTTAAAAGAAAATCAAAAACATTCTTGTGGGAAGGTTGTAGTGTGTGTGTGTGTGTGTGTGTTTGGTCCTTGACGTTTGTTCAGATTCTCGGTGAGAGTGTCTCCTCAGATGGCCAATCGGATCGTGGACTCGGCCCGGAGCGTCCTGAACACGTTCATCCCAGACATCTACATCTACACGGACCACATGAAGGGGCGGAGCTCCGGGAAGTGCGTGCAGTGCTCTACACCGCCATTGGCCAGTCCAACTGATAGCCCCGCCCCCAAACTCGCTGTGACTCCAGTTATCCTGATGTAGTGTGTGTGTGTGTGTGTTTTCTGAAGTTCTCCAGGATTCGGCCTGACGCTGGTGGCCGAGACGCTCAACGGGACCTTTCTGGGGTCAGAGGTCGTGTCGACGCCGCAGGGTCACGGAGATCCGGTGCTTCCCGAAGATCTGGGGAGGAACTGTGCCAAACTCCTGCTGGAGGAGATCTATAGAGTGAGACTCACACACACACACACACACACACACTGACTCATTGAATCACTCACTGAATCACTAACTGAATCACTCACTCACTCACTGACTCACTAAATCACTCACTCACTGAATCACTCACTGCCTCACTTACTGTCTCACTGAATCACTCACTCACTGAATCACTCAGTCACTCACTCACTGAATCACTAACTCACTCACTCACTGACTCACTCACTCACTGAATCACTCACTCACTCACTGAATCACTCACTGACTCACTCACTCACTGACTCACTCACTCACTGAAATACTCACTCACTCACTGAATCACTCACTGACTCACTGAATTACTCACTCACGCAGTCACTGAATCACTCACTCACTCACTGAATCACTCATTGACTCACTCACTCACTCACTGACTCTCTGATTCACTCGCACATTGACTCACTCACTGACTCACTCACTCAATCACTGACTCACTCACTCACTGACTCACTCACTCACTGAATCACTCACTCACTGAATCACTAACTCACTCACTCACTGAATCACTCACTCACTCACTGAATCACTCACTGAATCACTCACTCACTCACTGAATCACTCACTCACTGAATCACTCAGTCACTCACTCACTGAATCACTAACTCACTCACTCACTGAATCACTCACTCACTGAATCACTCACTGACTGAATCACTCATTGACTCACTCACTCACTCACTGAATCACTCACTCACTCACTGAAACACTCACTCACTCACTGAATCACTCACTGACTGAATCACTCACTCACTCACTGAATCACTCACTGAATCACTCACTGACTCACTCACTCACTCACTGACTCACTCACTCACTGACTCACTGAATCACTCACTCACTCACTGAAACACTCACTCACTCACTGAATCACTCACTCACTGAATCACTCACTGACTGAATCACTCATTGACTCACTCACTCACTCACTGAATCACTCACACACACACACACACACACACTCAGTGGTGATTAGAGCTGCTCCTCTAAAGGGGATTATTACAGTAATCTGTGTGTGTGTGTGTAACTGTACCGACACCTGATAAACACTCGTCTCCATACACTCCCTTCATAGTGCGCACGCTGCTCGTGTGTGTGTGTGTGTGTGTGTGTGTGTGTGTTAATCAGTAGCCTGTGGTCAGTCTCCAGCTCTCGAGTTGTGACGAGCGTTCGGTTCGAGAAACTGGGAAACTTTTGTTGTGAGTTACGCTCTCTTTTACAAACTTAGACGTGTGTGTGTGTGTGTGTGTGTGTGTGTGTGTTGTTGTTGAGTGTTTTTCTGAATGACGCATACGCTTGTTTGCACTGAGTGTTTTGGCAGGGCTTTACGGTCGTTGACACACTCGTGTCCTTGTGTGTGTGTGTGTGTGTTTGTGTGAGAGTATGGACCGACTCACCTTTATTTCTACAGTCCTTTATTCGATACAGAGTGTTTTACAGCAGCTTTACAGCGATAACAGGAGAATAATGCGTTATTTTATTTATTTATAATTTAACAGACAGACTAAAATAGTGCCGTAACAAACAATCTGGTAATTCCATAATTCCAGAAGTGACATAAAAGTGTGTGTGTGTGTGTATGCATAAGCAAAGTAACCTTATTATTTATTACCATCATCATCATCATCATCACTAGCGTCACACTGCCAACATTGTATTAGTCAACTTTTATTTTTATTCTTATTTCCATGTTTCCTCTGATGTAACAATTATCATTGTGAGCATTCTCCAAAATAAAGATATTATAATGAGGTAATAAAGGAATAATGCATTAGGTCAGTTAACTGAACTCAGTTCAGTGTTGATCCAGTTCTGTTATAAAGATCATCAGTTATTACGAATGATAATAATGTGGAATATTATATTAAATGTCCCCAGCTAATGAAGTCAGAGCCGATGCACAATATCTCTCTGTGTGTGTGTGTGTGTGTGTGTGTGTGTGTGTGTGTGTGAATCTCACCAAGAACAGCCAGGAATCTCATATTTCACTGCAAAAGCAAAAAAGAGATTTTTTGCTTTTTGGATGAAAGGTTTTTTTTAATGACCATTAAGGTTAATATGTATCTTGACCTCATTTACAACTTTCTCATTACACCACACACACACACACACACATATATATATATATATATATATATATATGTGTGTATATTTATATATTTATTTATATTGCTCAAATCACATCTAATATTAAAGTTTGAAAGTATATATATATATATATATATATATATATATATATATATATATGTGTGTGTATATATATATATTAGGGCTGTCAAATGATTAATCGCATCCAAAATAAAAGTTTGTGTTTACATAATATATGTGGGTGCACTGTGTATAATTATTATTTTATATATAAAAACACACATGCACATAAAATATTTATATATAATATAAACTATATATAAATCTATATACAGTAAATACATGAAAATATTTCTTAAATATATACAAGCATGTGTGTGTTTATATATATATATATATATATATATAATAATTATACACAGTGCACCCACATATATTATGTAAACACAAACTTTTATTTTGGATGCGTTTAATCGCGTTTAATCGTTTGACAGCCCTAATATAAAGCTTTTTAAAGCATCTTGACCTTATTTTCATTAAAATTAAACTGTTTGCCTCAACTTTTCCATATATACACACACAGTTTTAAGTTAGATGCGATTAGTCGTGATTAATGGATGTGACAGTGCTAATGTTTGATGTGTGGTATGGTTGTATTTAATGATGTAATTAAAGCTTTTATGCTGAGCTGAAACTGTTACAGGGATTATATTTTATATAATATATATATATATATATATACAGGGAAAATATTTTAATGAAAATGTCACAATGCATAAAATGTTAATGTTGCTAAATTAGGATTAATGTTTATGCAAAATATAATTTATTCTTTGCTAGCAAAATTGTTTTATATTTTTTTTTATCTGTATTTTAGCTTTATTTTTGGATAATAAGGTCCCATTAATTACCGTCACCATCAGTTGTGTTGTGTAGTTGACTGATGTTCACTCGCAGGACTGTGGTGTGTGTAGTGTGTTGTGGTGTGTAGTGTGTTGTCTGTGCCGAAACATGACCTGAGATCTGCAGAAACAGTGTGTGTGTGTGTGTGTGTGTGTGTGGCGTCTGGTAAACATGCGGCGGGTGTTATGCAAGTCTCACACAGTGGTTCAGTGTTTGTGTAATTGTGTTTGCGAGCCGCAGCTGTACGTGAGTCTGACAGGAGCGTCCCGTGGACAGGGTTCGGGAGGTTCAGCTGGTCATGATATGAGGAATATTTCAGCTTATGATCTTTCATAATTCATACGATCGGGACGCGAGTGTCTCTTCAGGACGAGTGCGGCTCAATTATTGGTGAGGGTCGACTGCAGGTTTAAAGTTTCTGTTGTTTCACACAACTAAACACTTCGTCTCTTTAGACTTATTCAGGAAATATATCTAGTATCTGATCAAATGAGTCGATTCATAGAGAACTGTGACGTCTGATGTGTTCATTGATAATAATCATTTTACTAATCATAGGAGGATTATGTTCACATTTACAGTGTGATTGTGTGGTTTTGTAAGGGTTAATATGAAGATGTCCATAATTTGTTCACATATGGATCAAACTATATGCGTAAGCTTTATAATTATTCAGCTTTTAAGGAACGTTTGCCTGAAGATCCGACATTCTCATCCACGGTTTGTTAAAAACATTAAATTTAAGGTGCGCTGGTTCGTTTGCCGTATATTGAGTGAAACAACAACAAATGTGGGCGGGGCTTGCTTGTTGTGGTTTGCTATTGGCTGATCTCCTGTGAGTGACAGGTTATAGCCCCGCCCACATCAACGTTGGAGTTAGTTTGTTATTGTTTTATTTTTAGTAGCCATATATATATATATATATATATATATATATATATATTAGGGCTGTCAAACGATTAATCGCATACAAAATAAAAGTTTGTGTTCACATAATATATGTGGGTGCACTGTGTATAATTATTTTAGATATATAAATACACACACATGCATGTATATATTTAAGAAATATTTTCAGGTATATACTCTATATACATTTATATATAATTTATATTATATATAAATATTAATATTTTATATATAAATAATATTTTTTATTAAATATACATGCATGTGTGTGTATTTATATATATATAATAATTATACACAGTGCACCCACATATATTATGTAAACACAAACTTTTATTTTGGATGCGATTAATCGTTTGACAGCCCTAACATATATATAATGTTTTTTTATCACCATGGTAACCTCTTGATTGTGACTCTCCTCCTCTCTTTAATCTGCAGGGCGGATGTGTGGATTCAACCAATCAGAGCTTGGCTCTCCTGTACATGACTTTAGGCCAACAAGACGTCTCTAAAACCCTGTTAGGACCGCTCTCGCCCTACACGTAAGCACACACACACACACACACACACACACACACACACACACACACACACACACACACACTGACAGCAATATCAAGTGTTCAAGTCAAGCACAAAAATAATCAAATATCATTTAAAAATGTACGTGTGATGTAACTCGACACCCTCGCCTCATTTAGTATGCGCGGTTCTATGGATATGCAAATGAGGTGCAACACGTTGATCTGATTGGTTCCAAGGTGGTTTGTGAAGTCAGAAACACCAGCGATTTCAAAGCGTGTGTTTGAGACGCGTTTTCAGTTTTAAGGAGGAAATACTCAGTCCACTTATCAACTTACACATGTGTGTGTGTGTGTGTTAAAGCGGATTAAACACACCACACACACACATAAACAACATTAAACGATGGATTTACACCACAGAGGACTTTAACTCTTTCCAGGTAAAAAAATCATTTTAAAACAAGACATGTTATCTTATGGCATTTTACTACTGTAGTAAATGCATCTTTGGATTAACCCCTTAACTGTCACTTATCCGTATACAGGCAATCTAACTTTACTTCACTATATTACTATTAAATCCTAATCTAGTCATGACAAACTATATATCATTGGAAAGGTCTAACACTCCTAAATAGATATTTTAGGTCTGTTTTTTTCTTACAAATTATGAATGAACAGTAATATATGAATTTATGACAAGAGTGCGCCTCAAAAAATCAACGTCATTACAGGAGTTTCTGACCTTTGTCACAAAAAGTCGAAACACACATTTTTAATAATTGAAACTTTGGTTTTTAGTGCTAAAAGTTCTTAAAAAAAACATAATTAGCATTTGTCAATAAAAAAAGATAAAATTATATTTTAAAAAGTAAGGTAAGAAGTCATCTAAAAAGTATAATATATTATATATATGAATATATATATTTTTATTATTATATTACATATTTTAGTAGTTATCATAAATTAGGTATCATTTGAAAGCTTACGAACTCAGAATTCATCCTGTGAAAACCGTTTTGGAATTGGACGTTGCGTTACCATAGAAACAGTATTTTTTATTAGGCCCCTCCCCTTTTTGGGCATCATCTTTCATAATTTATTATGAAAACCTTTTCTAATCTTGACAAAACACATATTGTCAGAAAGGTCTGAGTCTCAAGGTTCCATATTTAGTGACAGAAGTGATATTTGGATAGAAATGTATTAATTTGTTATGGCAAAATGCATACAATTAAATTCAATGGAATTCAATGGCACCCGGTGGCTATTTTTGGTACTACGCCCAAACAAAATCTCATGGGAACTTCAATTTTTGAGATATCAACTTCAAATTTGGAACACAACTTGGTTAGATATATAGCTTTCATTTTATAGTGAAACATATTTTGTAAAATATATATACTTCATATAAAAATATATATTAATAAAGTATATTTGATTTACCGTAACTTATAACTTCCATAACTTTTTCATAGTTTAATTTTTCTAAGTGCTTTCACTTCAGTAATAATCTGCTGATTATTGTCTTTAAATCAAGACCAAACTTAGGTCTATATTCCAAAGCATTCTTGAATTACAACCATTTAAGTTGTATAGTGCATTTTAATGTCAATTATCAAAGAGGGGCGTGACAGGTAAAGGGTTAAAGATTTGTAGATATCTGGACTGGAAACGAGACATGAACTCCCAGCAGAGCAGGTTCTCCGTCCTCCGGATCCGGAAGTGTTCTCTGTGCTCGTCATGAATTGTCCATGTTCAGTTATCATGGTACCGGTGCTGTGTGTCTGTCGAGTACAGTACTATGATAACTGAAGATTGACGGTGCCAACACATGCCTGAGCTCCAGCGGAGGAACCTCCCTCGTGTGTGTGTGTGTGTGTGTGCTGTAAAGGGTTAAAGTGTCTCCTAGAACAGGTTCACTTGCATTGAAGGTCAAAAACACTGTAATTTCCACATGATCTCCACTCTGAAACGTCTCTCTAAGCCCCGCCTCTCTGAGAGATGCTCTGCTCTGATTGGTCATTATCTGATTGTCATAATTTTGATGTAAACTCAAAGCTGACTTGTCAAAATTGCGTCAAAAAGTTGAAATTCTGAACTGAAAAGTAATATTTATGGCATTATGGTTGAAACTGAGTCAAAATTGACTGACTGGAGACGTAAAGCTGAAATTGCGACAGTTAAAATGATGGCACACTAAGTCATAAGATATAATTAGGATATTAAGAGTCATAATTATGATCAATATATGTCAAATATGACAGTTGAAATTAAGTCATAAATATAAATTGAATTAAAAGACGAAACCACCATAAGTCAGAATTATGACATAAAATGTTGACTTGAAATATTTAATATTAAATTGACTTGAAATATCATAATTATGAAAAAAATATAAAAGTTCTGATTTTCAACTTTTCATATTTTCAACATTTTATCCAATTTTTTTAAAAGTCTGTAATTTTGTATTTTTACCTTATGTGTGTATGATTTGTTATTTTGATATTTCAGGTAACATTTATTAATTTCAAGTAAGATTTTTTTTTTTTGAAGATGTTTATTTCAGTGAACCCCTTTATCCTAAAATCTGTAATATTCCAATAATTTAACAATACTTTCACCTGTTCGCGACAACGTTATTGTATTTAACTTAAACCATTAAAAACTGAAGTAAAGCTTTACTGAAATAAAATAAAATGGAAAGATTTCATTTTCAATTTTTTTCAATTTAGTTTTTTATTAGTTTAACCGAATTATACTAAAATAACTAAAACTTAAATACAAAATAATAAACTTATATAGATATATTATCTCCTAAAACTGCATAAACTATCAAAAATGACAAAAACACACAACAGAACTACGAAAAGTTTGAATTTCACATTTTCCTTATTTTTAATATATGAATAAAAACTATAATAGTATCTCAATAATAGTAAAATATGATGTTGGTTATGGTCACATGACGTCAACTCTGATGTTGGATTATGGTCACATGACCTGCAGGTCAAGGGTTATTTAGCATGTTTTTGGGCACGTACAGGGTAATGAACGGTTGTGTTCTCGTTCTCTTCCGCAGGATCGAGTTCCTGAGACACATCCGAGACTTCTTCCAGATCATGTTCAAGATGGAGCCCCAGAGACCCGCAGAAGACGAGTGTAAAGGAGGAGAGAAGGTCCTGATGACGTGTGTCGGGGCCGGTTACAGCAACATCAGCAAAACCATCAAATAAACACTCGCTGTTTTACAGAGTTATTTGGTGAACAATGCCTGTTTTATGCATTTTCACATTTGACGTTAAAGGAGTAATTAACGTTCTCTGCTGACCTGTGTTCAGTCCCAGAGAGCGTTATTCAGGCGTTTGACGTTTGCGGGATGCTAATCATGCTAACTGCTATTAAACACGTCATGATGTCACAGTGGAGCTTCAGTTCACGTCTGTGCTGTTTGAAGAGGCGAGATGTGACACTTTAACCGCTTTTGTATCCAATTTGTGAACGGCTTGTAATTAAAGCAACAGTCCACAGTTTTTACGTCTTTGTCGCCATCTCTGTTCCAAATCTGCAACTGCGGTCATTGGCGTAATGACAGATGTGTGTGTGTGTGTGTGTACTGATGTGTGTTTGTGGACAGATTCTGACTTTATATCTCGCAACTGTTACTTTATATCTTGCAATTCTGAATAATACAAGTCGCAATTGTGACTTTATAACACGCAGTTGCAAGTTTATATCTCGCAATTCTGACTTTATATCTCATAATTGTGATAAGTCCAATTATGAGGGGGAAAAATTACCTTTTTCTCAAAATTGCGCAATTCTGACATTATTACACGCAATTGCAACTTTATATAGCGCAATTCTGACTTTATATCACGCAATTCTAAATAATATAAGTTGCAATTGTGACTTTATAACACGCAATTGCAAGTTTATATCTCACAATTCTGACTTTGTATCTCATAATTGTGACAAGTCCAATTATGAGGGGAAAAAATTACATTTTTTTCAAAATTGCGCAATTCTGACATTATTACACGCAATTGCAACTTTATATAGCGCAATTCTGACTGAATAAATAATATATTGGAGATTAAAATAATATCAGAGTTGTATAATTTTAAGTAAACAAAATAAATAGAGATGAAAAATTATCATAATAAGTAATACATTTACTTTTGCTATGGTTAAATTAAAGTTTTTTTTTTTAATTTTGTCGATATTTTTTCTCTGTAGTGTTGATACGGCAACTTATATCTCACAATTCTGACTTTATAACAAGCTTTGTTTACTTAGAATTACGCAACTCTGATCTTATTTTTCTATAAACTCGCAAATGTGAGAAAAATGTGTTTATTTTCCATACTGTAGCGGAAACAAGCTACCATTAATATGCCACATGTTTGATCACATGTACACTAATTAGGCTACTCAGAATGCAGTGGGTGTGTGCAGCTGCTGGAGCGTGTGTTTGTGCGCATGCGCGTTGATGATGGCGGCGGAGGTGAGCGGCAGCAGCGGCAGCAGCGACGCGTCAAACAGCACCGCGGAGGAGGAACGCGTGCGGCGGCTCTTCCAGACGTGCGACGGGGACGGAGACGGATACATAAACCGGTCAGAAAACATACTAAACTCTCTCGGTTCTGCAAGAGAAACTAATTTTTAAGAGTCGCGAAGCTGAGCAGCGGGACGCGCGCGGTGACGTCACGCGCGTTTCAGTGAGACTGTTGCAACAATGTAACGATTTAACTCGTGAAAAACAGACGCACAAACGTGTGTAAAGTTCGTTTAAAGCTGTCAGAATTGCGTTCGCTGTGTCGGAAGTGACGGGTAATGTTTCATCCTCATCCACTAAACTTTGTTTATGTTTCTGAACTTGTTCAGTTGATGATTGTTCAACATTATTTTCCATTCGTTTCCAAAATCACAACAGCATGCTTCAGTGTAAACGCTTTATAATATTGTCTCCATCTTAAAAATGTCATTGCATTGCGTTAGATAGAAAACATCAAAGCAAGTGTCGTAGCAAGAACATGACAAAACAAACTATCTAGAGTTGTAAATAAAGACAGTGTTGTGACATTTCATGATTGTGAAAAGGTTGTCATGAAGTTAGTTTTCAAAACAAGAATGATTTATAGTGAAGAAAGACACAAACATACTTTACAAGCAAAACATTTGACAAAGAATAGATCTAGTTCAGTCCTAAAACTAATACAGAAGCATTTTCAACTTAAACTTCTATATGCATGGTGTCTAGTCTAACAAAACAATTAATTTGCATTTTGTCATCAGAATTTTGTCCGACAAACCAGGTGGGTGAGTTATTAGATTAACGTCTTGAACTTAATAAAACGGTGTAATGTACTGACATCTCCTTTGGTTGAAACAGTCATCCGGATGTTTTTGCATGTTTATTTGGGTCTGTAACTAGCAGTGAAGAAGAAGAAGAGCCCGATATATCGACATATTGGCCGATATTAAATCAAAATCCAAATTTTTATGTAATTTTTGAGAGTCTGATTACAAAAACAAAAGTCTCATCATTAAAATCCCCGTCTCAAACACACAGTTCTGATGTTCTCATGATAATGTTATGTAGCCGCTTGCGCTGCACATGTTGCACTGAACTGTATTTTCCTTTTTTGAAGTGATTCCAATCATATTTCAAGCAATTCATAATCATCATGTTGAACAGTGCGCATCTGAAGGAAATAATACAGTATTTATCAGCTCTAATATATCAGACACATTTTATTATTTTTAACGCTAACATTAAAAATGAACCGATATCACCCGATATATCGTGCATCCCAAGTATTTATTGTTTGAATTTCTTTAAAAATAAGTAAAAAATAAAGACTTTCATATATCCAAAGTAACCTTTTTCTTGTCTGGTATCGTTAATGCAATTAAGTTAAAAATATTCTGCTTATACAACGATTAATCGCGATTAATCGTTAGCAAAATAAAAGTTTGTGTCTATATAATATATGTGTGTGTAGTGTGCAGAATTAATTTGTATATATAAATACACACGCACACATGCATGTATATATTTAAGAAATATTTGCATGTATGTACTTTATATATATTTATACATAATTAATATTGTATATAAATATAAATATTTGACATATTAATAACACATTTTTCTTAAATATATACATGCATGTGTGTGTATTTATATATACAAATTAATTATACACACTACACACACATATTATGTAAACACAAACTTTTATTTTGCTCGCGATTAATCGTTGCCCATCCCTTTTTTTGTGAAATGTCCAATCTGTACAATTTATGGTGACTGTAAACTAGAGATGCATGATATATCGGCCGATATTTTTATAAATAATATTATAAATAATGTATTATTTCCTTCAGATGCGCACTGTTCAACATGATGATTATGAATTGCTTGAAATATGATTGGAATCACTTCAAAAAAGGAAAATACAGTTCAGTGCAACACGTGCAGCGCAAGCCTGTCATATCAGCCACATAACATTATCATGAGAACATCAGAACTGTGTGTTTGAGACGGGGATTTTAATGATGAGACTTTTGTTTTTGTAATCAGACTCTCAAACATTACGTTACACCTCTCTCTCTCACTCTCTCTCTCTCTCTCTCTCTCTCTCTCGCTCTATTACTCACTCCATCTCTCTCTCTCTCTCAGGAATGATTTGTTGATGGTGTGCCGGCAGCTGAACATGGAGGACGCGGTGGCCGAGATCATGGGTCAGTTCGGCGCCGACGAGCGAGGAAAGATTTCCTTCGAAGACTTCACGCGCTGTCGCATGCAACTGGTCGGAGAGATCCGGAAAGAAGAAGGACACCTGTCTCTGGTCTCCGGCGACTCGGAGCAGAAGAGCCTTCGGGAGCGCGTGGCCTCCTGGCCGACCAGCAGCGACAACAGTTTAGGTATGAGATCTCCACCCTTAAAGGGACAGTTCACCCACAAATAACACATTCCTTAGAATATCTTTTGGAATAAGGTTTGTAACAACTTGAGGCTGAGTAAATGATTGACATTTTTGGGTGAACTGTCCTTTTCTAAAAATCATCTCAAATGTGAATATGATTTTTTTTTAACCCTTTACCTGTCACCCCCCTTTTTGATAAGTGACATTAAAATGCACTATACAAACTTAAATGGTTATAATTCAAGAATGCTTTGGAATATAGACCTAAGTTTGGTCTTGTTTTAAAGAAAACAATCAGCAGATTATTACTAAAGTGAAAGCACTTCGAAAAATTAAAGTATGAAAAAGTTATGGAAGTTATAATTTACAGTAAATCAAATATACTTTATTAATATATATTTTTTAATATGAAATAAATATTTTACAAAATATGTTTTACTATGAAGTTATTATAAAATGAAAGCTATATATCTAACCAAGTTGCGTTCCAAATTTGAAGTTGATATCTCAAAAATTGAAGTTCGCATGAGATTTTGTTTGGGCGTATTACCAAAAATAGCCACCGGGTGCCATTGAATTCCATTGAATTTAATTGTATGCATTTTGCCTTAACAAATTAATAAATTTCTATCCAAATATCACTTCTGTCACTAAATATGGAACCTTGAGACTCAGACCTTTCTGACAATATGTGTTTGTCAAGATTAGAAAAGGTTTTGATAATAAATTATGAAAGATGATGCCCAAAAGGGGAGGGGCCTAATAAACAAGTACCGTTTCTATGGTAACGCAACGTCCAATTTCAAAACGGTTTTCACAGGATGAATTCTGAGTTCGTAAGCTTTCAAATGATACCTAATTTATGTTCACTACTAAAATATGTGATATAATAATAATAATAAAAATATATATATTCATATATGTAATATATTATACTTTTTAGAGGACTTCTTATCTTACTTTTTAAAACATACTTTTATCTTGTTTTATTGACAAATACTAATTATGTTTTATTATGAACTTGTACCACTATAAAACCAAAGTTTCAATTACAAAGTTTCGGCTGTAATATTTTAAAAATGAACCGATATCGGCTGATACTGATAATATATGATGGCCGACATATCGTGTAATAATAATGATTTCATGATTTTTATTCAGGGGTTTAACAATATATCACAATACAAAACTGCAACAATGTGTGTAGTTCACCCAAAATAATCAATATGGGTGAGAGAATTCAAGTTGTCGGAGTTTTATTGTCAGCGCTACATTAAACTGCTATATATAAAGTGTAATAATGCAGTGGGGATATTTGTGTAAAAGTGTCCGGCATTATTTTATACATCTCTAGTGAGAGACGGCACAAGCGTATTCGTCTGAAATAACTCATGAATCATGAATATTGTTATTCTGGCGTCTCTGTCGTCTGTGCCTGTTCATTTACACACACAATCTAACACCAAAGTTAGCATGTTCAGCACGGGTCTGACGTCTTGTGTGGTTCTCGCAGGTGCTCGTGAGAGTTGGGAGTTTGACTCTGGGGTCCGAGATCTACAGAGTCCAGATCAAGCCAATCCCAGCTCGCCGATCCTCCAGAAGCTTCTCCAACCTTCATCCGGGCTTCACAAGCTCCTGTCCAAGCCCTCGTCGGCTCTGAGCGGGAACTACCTGGACCTGGCCAACACTGTGAGTCACTAACACACACACACACACACACACACACACACACACACACACACACACACACACACACACACACATTTTATGGATTCGAGGAGTTTGTGGTTGAAATGTAAAAAAGTAACAAATCTTCAGGTCAATCTGACCCCCTCAGAAATGACTGGAAATACTTCAGCTCACATAGAAGACCCTTAACACGCTCAAAATTCAAACTAAAAATGCTAAACTTTACCAATAAAAAGATGTTATATTGTGTGCATTTGTGTCTGAATGCACACTGAAGTGTGTGATCAGAATGATTTGGTTTATTAATCATGTTTGATGAGTAAAACACTGATTTGAAGAGTTAACAGAGAAAGCTTGACCTGTGAACCGCTGAACCTTTATGATGCAGTGTGTGTGTGTGTGTGTGTGTGTGTCAGGCTGTAGATGGCGCTCTGTCTCACAGTGAGATTATCACTGGGATAAATATGAGCTGTCAGGATTGTATCTCTTCATATCTTGTAGCTTTTGTCCTCTCTGAATTCAGTTTAATTTCCTGATGAGATCTTCAGCTTCTGCCGAGATGATGAAAGCAAGTCCTTCTGTCACGACACGGTATCAGTTTGCTCATAAAGATTGTTGAAATCTGTTTTCTTTGACGTGAATGCAGACAGCGGGCGATCCGAGCGGGCGTAGGGACATCTGCTCATCAGCTCCTCTTGTTCAGATCAGCCGTCGTGTCAGGGATGGGCAACGATTAATACAAAATAAAAGTTTGTGTTTACATGATGTATGTGTTTGTAGTGTGTGTATAAGTAATTTGTATATATAAAAACCCACACATGCATGTACATATTTAAGAAATATGTGCATGTATATATTTTATATATATTTATTCAGAATTAATATTATATATAAATTAGGGCCATTAATCGCAATTAATCGCATCCAAAATAAAAGTTTGTGTTTACATAATATATGTGGGTGCACTGTGTATAATTATTTTAGATATATAAATACACAAACATGCTTGTATATATTTAAGAAATATTTTCATGTATATTCTGTATATAGATTTATATATAATTTATATTATATATATATATATATAAATACAAATATTTTATATATAAATAATATTTTTTTCTTTACTATACATGCATGTGTGTTTGTTATATATATATACAAAATAATTATACACAGTGGCCCCACAAATATTATGTAAACACAAACTTTTATTTTAGATGCGATTAATCGCGATTAATCGTTTCTCAGCCCTAATATAAATATAAATATTAGGGCTGTGCAAAAGTTAATTGCGATTAATTGCATCCAAAATAAAAGTCTGTGTTTACATAATATATTTGTGTGTGCTGTATATAATTATTTTGTATATATAAATGCCTATGCATGCATGTATATATTTAAGAATTATTTGCGCTTAAATTCTGTATATATATATATATATAAATACATAATCTATATTATATAAATATAAATATTTTATATATGAATAACACATTTTCCTAAATATACACATGCATGTGTGTGTATTTATATATACAAAATAATTATATACAACACACACAAATATATTATGTAAACACAAACTTTTATTTTAGATGCGATTAATCGCAATTAACTTTTGCACAGCCCAAATAAATATTTGATATATTAATAACACATTTTTCTTAAATATATACATGCATGTGTGGGTATTTATATATACAAATTAATTATACACACCACACACACATGCATTATGTAAAAACAAACTTTTATTTTGGATGCGATTAATCGTGATTAATCGTTGCCCATCCCTTCTTCGTGTCTGCACACCCGAGTGCAAAAGTAATGCCCCTTTCGCAAGATGTAAAATATGTCTATGATGTCCCCAGAGTGTGTGTGTGTGTGAAGTTTTAGCACAAATACCCCACAGATATTGTTATATAGCATGTTAAAATTGCCACTTTTTGAGACTCACCGTCTTGTGTGTGTCCCTTTAAATGCAAATGAACTGCTGCTCCTGGCACTGGGGGCGGAGCTTCAAGAGCTTTTGTCCTTTTACCTCACACACACACACACACTAAAAATTTACAAAACATTTAACCTTTTATGTTCAATCGGAGTCAGACAAAGATGGAGACACTCGTGTGTGTGTGTGTTTAAGTGAGTGAGTGAGTAAGTGAGTGTGATAGTGTGTGTGTGTGTGAGTATTCAGGGTGGTTTGTTGAGTGATTGTTGTGTATTATCAGCATCTCTTGGCTGGTCTTCTCTGACATATGGCATGTATTAGTGTGCGTGACGTCAGAGAGAGAGTGTGTGTGTGTGTGTGTTTACTGTGATGGAGGAATGTGCTCTTGGTGTCATGTGATGTTTTAACAGCTCTGCTGATGTGTGGATCAGGTTACCGCAGTAAAGCTGGACAGAATCGTTACAGAGGACATTACAGCTCGAGTCGTGTGTGTTTACAGGCTAATTCTGCTTCAGGACGGGTTTAGGGCTTTAGATGTGGATGTTGTGTGTCAGTGGCGGGCTTTGATCTTCTGCTCCTCAGTGTTGGTTTTATTTTATTGTTAAGCTGAACAGTTGCATTAACTCTCTGTTGGAACACTAATGATGTGTGTTGTGAGTTATAATTGTCTTATCTCGATTATTGTTTTCATAGCAGCCAGCTTGAGTTCCTTAGCAACACCCTAGCAACTTCATAGCAACATCCTAGCAACCAACCGAAGACCCTAGCTACTGCATAGCAACACCCTAGCAACCAACCGAATACCATTGCAACCACCGTGTACCCTAGCAATAGGGGTGGGAATCTTTGGTCACCTCACGATCCGATCCGATTCCGATTCTGGAAGTCACGATCCGATTCCAGAACGATTCTTTATATTACCCCCCCCCCCCCCCCCCCCTTTTAATTCATTAGTTTAGATAATTATGTAGGCCTACTTTTTTTAATAATTAAAAATTTTCTACAAAATAATTAAAACAGTTGTATGTTAAGAATTTTAAACTAATATAACTTCAAAACATACAAGCAAGCAGCTAGCAAATAGAAACATATAACATAACAAACAACAAACAAAAAGTGCTTTCAGTAGCCATAGATTATCTGAACGTTTTCCATTCAAGAACTGTGAGGGAATTTTCTTCATCTTTAGCCTGTTATTTTTTTACTATGACAACATAGACTGCGGGAGATCTATTAAGCTGCATTCGCGCACGCATCTCTTTTGAAATATAAGAAGTAATGTGGTTTGTCCTTTCCGTTTAATCCCTTAAGACATAAGTGGCTGTGTTTACGTTAATTTTGCTCAAGTACATTAAACCGCGGAGACGCACAGCCGCATGCGCGAGCAGTCTACATAAACAAAGCACGCGTGAGGATGTGAAATTGAAAGCAGCTTCCGTTAGTGAGGTTCATATTTTAAATATAAGTCCACAGCATTGTAAACCACATAAATGATGACTTCGTAGAGCATTCGTAAGGAAAATATACCGACGGGCAAGTACAGCACACTTCAAGTGTAACATCAAACAAATGCGCGCCTCTCACAGCGCGTGCAATGAAGCCAGTGAATGACCTCGTAATTTGCTTCAATCCTTCCGAACTTTATGAAACATTATTTCACGGAGGGTTCGAGTGGTGTATGTAGGTCTACAGCAGCCTATATGAGGAATTGGATGCAAGCAGAATACGGTGTTTCTAAAGCAAACTCAGCGTCATCGCACATCTGCTTAAAAACTAAGCTCAGAATCGATTCTTAAATTCTCAGAATCGATCCAGAATCGTTGGAGAGAGAATCGCGATGCATCGATGGATCGATTTTTTCTCCCACTCCTACCTAGCAACTGCATAGCAACGCCCTAGCAACCAACCGAATACCATAGCAACCACCGAGTACCCTGGATACTGCATAGCAAGTCAAGTCATCTTCAATAATATAGATTATAATATCTCAATCGTGTCTTTTAACAATATAGATTGTTCCAAAGCAGCTTTACAGTGATAACAGGAGATTACAGTTATAGTTACAGAGATTGTTTGGCTTTACAGCAGCTCTAGAATAAAGTTATTTTGATTGACTCACTTCTGTCGCAACAATCATTAGTTATTAACTTAAAGGCCACTAACAGGACACCATTCTTACAGAAAACTCTTTAGGTTCACTCTATGCAAACTTTAAAAACACGAACCTGTGTAAACACTAAAGGTGAGCACATGCGTTGTTACAGAATACAAACAACCCAAAATATATTTACAACAGCATAGCAACACCCTAGAAACAACCCAGAGTACCTTTATAACTGCATAGCAACACCCTAGAAACAACCCAGAGTACCTTTACAATTGCATAGCAACACCCTAGAAACAACCCAGAGTACCTTTACAACCGCATAGCAACACCCTAGAAACAACCCAGAGTACCTTTACAACTGCATAGCAACACCCTAGAAACAACCCAGAGTACCTTTACAACTGCATAGCAACACCCTAGAAACAACCCAGAGTAGCTTAGCTTTACAACCGCATAGCAACACCCTAGAAACAATCCAGAGTACCTTTACAACCGCATAACAACACAGAATACATTTAAAGCTGCATAGAAACACCCTAGAAACAACCCAGAGTACCTTTACAACTGCATAGCAACACCCTAGAAACAACCCAGAGTACCTTTACAACTGCATAGCAACACCCTAGAAACAACCCAGAGTACCTTTACAACTGCATAACAACACAGAATACATTTAAAACTGCATAGAAACACCCTAGAAGCAACCCCGAGTACTTTTACAACTGCATAGCAACACCCTAGAAACAACCCAGAGTAGCTTAGCTTTACAACCGCATAGCAACACCCTAGAAACAACCCAGAATACATTTACAACTGCATAGCAACACCCTAGAAACAACCCATAATACATTTGCAACCACATAGCAACACCCTAGAAACAACCCAGAGTAGCTTTACAACCGCATAACAACACAGAATACATTTAAAACTGCATAGAAACACCCTAGAAACAACCCAGAGTACTTTAACAACTGCATAGCAACACCCTAGAAACAACCCAGAGTAGTTTTACAACTGCATAGCAACACCCTAGAAACAACCCAGAGTAGCTTAGCTTTACAACCGCATAGCAACACCCTAGAAACAACCCAGAATACATTTACAACTGCATAGCAACACCCTAAAAACAACCCAGAGTAGTTTTACAACTGCATAGCAACACCCTAAAAACAACCCAGAGTAGTTTTACAACTGCATAGCAACACCCTAGAAACAACCCAGAGTAGCTTAGCTTTACAACCGCATAGCAACACCCTAGAAACAACCCAGAATACATTTACAACTGCATAGCAACACCCTAAAAACAACCCAGAGTAGCTTAGCTTTACAACTGCATAGCAACACCCTAGAAACAACCCAGAATACATTTACAACTGCATAGCAACACCCTAGAAACAACCCAGAATACATTTGCAACCGCATAGCAACACCCTAGCCCATAGCGACAAACTTTCTTTGTATACTTTTACTTTAGTGTTTTCATAAGCCAAATTTAAAACTCACACTGTCAGAAAAAAATGTACAAAAGCTGTCACTGGGGCGGTACCTTTTCAAAAGGTAAACTTTTGTACCTAAAGGGTGCATATTGGTACCATAATTGTACAAACATGTACCATGAAGGTACCAATATGCACCCTTTAGGTACAAAAGTTTACCTTTTGAAAAGGTACCGCCCCAGTGA
Organism: Cyprinella venusta; assembly: GCA_038021265.1. Taxonomy (NCBI): domain Eukaryota; kingdom Metazoa; phylum Chordata; class Actinopteri; order Cypriniformes; family Leuciscidae; genus Cyprinella; species Cyprinella venusta. The sequence goes on along the minus strand of CM075865.1, from coordinate 48,785,797 downwards.
CAGCTTTTGTACATTTTTTTTCTGACAGTGCATTTGATGAATCTGCTCAGCCTACTAATGCGGTGTAAAAGTTTTCTTGCTTTACTCTTTCCGAGAAAAGACTGTCAGGAAGTGTATTGGATCAGTATTGAGCTCTGAGAGTGTGTTATGGAGGATTTCAGCACTGCTGAGTGTGTGTGTGTGTGTGTTGGGTCAGTATTAAAGGTCTGCTGTGTTAAAGTGTGTGTGTGTGTCTGGTTTTCTCTCGGTCGGTCAGTCTCTTCATCCTCCTCTTGAGCACAGATTTGATTATGAGCGTGATCTGCTCTCTCTCTGCTAATGTCCTCGTCTCGCTAATGCATGTCGCCGATCCGTCAAAGTCACGTTTACTGGAGCGATCTACTTCAGGATCGTCAGTTCATCACGCGGAGTCCAGATTCAGACGACTGTCAGTGTTTGTGTTTCGCCTGTGTTTACAACTTTAACATTTTCTATTTGTAAAGTGTGTGTGAGGGAGTGAGTGTGTGTGTGTGGTGTGTTTAATCCGCTTTAACACACACATGTGTAAGTTGATAAGTGGACAGCATTGCTGAGTATTTCCTCCTCAAAACTGCAGTGAACCAAAGACGGTCTCACACACACCCCTGTTTCCTGCATCACAAACATGTGACCAATCCCGTGACGTGTGGGCGGGGCTTATCTCCACTGACCTGATTTAGGCATTTCTGGATGCTGATTGGAGACACATGCTCACCATGGGAACGGTTTGAAATGATATTTGTGTGATCCTCTCCTGCCCTCAAATACACACGCTTACACACACACACACACACACTTTCTCACTCACACACATACACACACATGAACTTTTTCACCTAGATATAGTGGGAGCTATGTGATTTCAGATGCCGCCTGTGTGTGTTTTCACTGTTGAATTCTGGGTAAAGACCCTAGTGTGTTCCAGAGGTGTGTGTGTGAAGCCATATTGTGAAAGTAATTGTGACATTCCCCGAGTGTGTCCTGATGACATCAGCAGTACGGGTGGTTTAAAGGCTGAGAGGTTTTAATGGCGGTGTGTGTAGGTGACCTCGAGGACACACACACACACACACACACACCGAGGGAAACGACTGCAATGCTGTTGTGTGGTGTTCGTCTGTAATGACCAGATCTCATTATTTATTACAGAATCTGAAGCTTTTCCACCATCAGGTCATCGTTCTCGTTGCTTAAAGGGGGGTGTAATGATCACAAGATGTAAATAAGTCTCTGATGTCCCCAGAGTGTGTGTGTGTGTGTGGTTTTACCTCAAAACACCCCACAGATATTGTTATATATCATGTTAAATTTGTAACTTTTTGAGTGTGAGCAAAAACACGCCGTTGTGTGTGTGTCCCTTTAAATGCAAATGAGCTGCTGTTCCCGGCTCAGGGGGCGGAGCTTCAAGAGCTGGTGTCCTGAATATATCAAACTTTTAATCTTCTGTTCTAGAAGTGACGACATGTAGATGTGAATCTGATGTGGAGTTAACTATCTTAGCACAGTCTGTCATGATAATCTATTAGATTATCTATTAATAATTATTATCTATATTAATCTATTAGAGACTCGGAGTGAGTGTTTGATACTAGAGATGGGAAGCGATTAATTGTGATTAATGGCATCCAAAATAAAAGTTTGTGTTATTTGTGTTATTTTATATTTGTTATTATATTATATATTTATTTATTTTTTTATAAATATATATAAATATATATTTTTATATATATTATTTTTTTATATTATTTTTTTATATATATATTAAATTTTTGTGTTATATTATTATTATTATTATTATTGTATTGTTATTATATTATATTGTGTAATATTATATTATATTGTGTTACATTATACTGTGTTTGTTATTATATTATATTGTGTTATTATATATATTTAAGAAAAATGTGTAATTAATATATCAAATATTTATATTTATATATAATATTAATTATGTATAAATAAATAAATATATATATATAAAGTGTATACATGCAAATATTTCTTAAATATATACATGCATGTGTGTGTATTTATCAAATTAATTATGCACACCACACACACACATATATTATGTAAACACATTTTTTATTTCGGATGTGATTAATCGTTGCCCATCCCTATTTGAGACGCTGTGTGTGTGTGTGTGTGTGTGAGACTCGGAGTGAGTGTGTGAGACTGATGCAGTGTGTTTTTAATAGTTTCTGACAGAGTGTTTGATGAAGACTCGTCTAACACAATGATGACACACACCTATAATGAAGTGTGTGACACAGAGTGTGTGCCTGCGGAGCGATAATATAATCCATCAGAGAAGGTTCTGGATCACAGCCAGGCGAGAGCACACACTCTGACAGTAAACCATCAGAGTGTGTGTGTGTGTGTGTGTGTGTGTGTGTGTGTGAGTGTGAGCGAGAGAGCGCTCCTAAACATGATCAGACTTTCTTCCAGTTCTTAAATTCAGTTAAAAATAAACTCTGGTCTAGTGTCATTAATGTTGAATCTGCTGCAGTGAGTGTGTGGAAGTGAGAATATGATTTTAGAAATACAGAATATTTGCTTTTTTGATGCTTTAATGGAGCGTTCATGGGATTATATAAGTAGATATGACGTGTGCGAAGTCATCTAAACTCTAAACCCACTACAGTCACTGACGACAACAAACACGATAACTCAAATAATGACTGTTTCCAAACTGGTTTTCCAGGCAAAGTCAAACTTTTTTAGCATCTTACCCCATGAGTGCCACATTCTTAAGAGGAAATAAAATATATTGTACAGGTGTAATATATTTATATATATATTGGGGCTGTCAAAACGATTAATCGCAATTAATCGCATCCATATAAAAGTAATAAAAGTCCACAAATAAAAGTTTGTGTTTACATAATATATGTGGGTGCACTGTGTATAATTATTATATATATATATATATATATAAACACACATGCATGTATATTTAAGAAAAAAATTATTTATATTATATGTTATATATTATATAAAAAAACGTTATTTATATTATAAATATTATATTTATATATAATATAAATTATATCTAAATCTACAGAATATACATGAAAATATTTCTTAAATATATACATGGATGTGTGTGTATTTATATATATATATATATATATATATATATCTAAAATAATTATACACAGTGCCCCCACATATATTATGTAAACACAAACTTTTATTTTGAATTAGATTAATCGCGATTAATCGTTTTGACAGCCCTAATATATATATATATATAAAATAATTAGAGTTCCATGTTTTTTATACACATTTTTTGTCATTTTAATTTGTTCTACATTGTAAAAATTAATATGGTTTATCTAATCAAAAAAAATTGTGGCAATAGATTATAAGCAATATTATTAATTAAATGCAACAAATTAGAATTGAGTAATAATTGATCAAATTACTTCCATAAAAGTTAACCATTTAAAAAGAGTAAAACTCACAACAACAACCAAAAAAACATACATTTAAGTCTCCGTTCTGGTGATCGGTGTTTGTTTTTTAAAATGACAGTTTTCTCCATCAGGTGTCTTCGATGTTGGCCATATAAAATATAGAGTTCTTAATTAATCTTTGACGTCTGTTTACTCTTTTTAAATGGTTAACTTATAAGGAATAATTTGATTAATTATTACTCAATTCTAATTTGTTCAATTTAATTAATAATATTGCTTGTAATCTATTGATTCGATAAAGCATATTAATTTTTACAGTGTAGCTACACTCGCTCCTTAAGTCTTTTCTACCAAGTTTATTTCCGACACAGAATAAAAAATGAAAAGGATCATTGCGACTTTTTTTCTCTCACAATTTTATTTTCTTAGAATTGGGATTTTACTCACAATTACAAGAAATAGTCCAAATTGAGGGGTATAAACTCTGAGAGTGTGTGTGTGTGTGCGTGTGTGTGTGTGTCTATCCAACACTATCTCACGCCCAATTCGTACGAATTCGACGAATGATTAAAAAATGTTTAATTCGTACGACCTCACTCGTACGAATTTGTACGATTTGTCCAAACTCACGTGATGGTTAAGTTTAGGGGCGGGGTCAGGGGTAGGTCATTCGTACGAATTCATACGAATTGGCCAATTCGTAAAATATGTCCGATTTAGCAAAATCATACTAGTTCGTGCGAGTGAGGTCGTATGAATTGTTACGAATTAGCCACTTTTTAATCATTCGTCGAATTCTTACGACTTGGTCGTGAGATCGGGTTGGTCTGTCTATGTGTGTGTGTGTCTATCTATGTGTGTGTGTGTGTGTGTGTATAAAATCCTTGGCTTTTATCCCAAACAACTGGAAACATAATAGAAATGAGTTGGTCATAAAGTTGGCTTTTAAAAAGCTTAAAAGAGTAGAAGTGACTGTGAAGAGCTGAGTTACTGATCATATTCCAGCCGAGGGGAACACACACACACACACACACACACACGTGTAAAACACTCCTCCTGCGGCCCCATGCAGCTGTGAGGCCCAGAGGCTCTCTCTCTCTCTCTCTCTCTCTCTCTCTGTCTCTCTCTCCTCGCCCGCCCTCCGTGGCTCTCTCTCCCTCTCCGTGTGTGTGTGTGTGTGTGTGTGAATCAGAGCGCTGCAGATCTGCTGTTGGGAGTCTCCGGCTGGCTGGGGGAATGTGTGTATCGCCACAGCGGTTCTCAGTGTGGATTTATCCGTGTGTCTCGTGTGGATTACCGCTGGGATTGCGTTGGGAATACCGTCAGGATCGTGCTGGTGAAATCGAGGATGTGTGTGTGTGTCAGAGAAGCAGGAGGAACGTGTTTCTCGTCTACCTCGGGTGACCGTCTCCCGCTGGAATACCGGGATTGATCCGAGAGTTTGGGGATCATGAACTCCGGAGTGTCTGTGAACGAGGGAAACGAGGTGAGACTCGTTTGATGGAGGTCTGACTGCGACGCACGGCTCTGAAACGGTGTGTGTGTCGTCTGACCGACACACACACACACACACACTCTTCTGATGTTGTTAAACTTGTTTGAGATCTTCATTTCAGTATTTTATATTCTCTCTCATGTTAAATTCAGGATTTGATCGTGTTGGATCGCCCTCATGCACCGGATATAAAAATGCTGAAATCACGTCACATGAACTTTTTTATTAACAGAATGCATTGAAATAATTAGGATAAACGTTCACAAGAAAATAAAAAATAAAGTGAATTTAAAATATATTAATACACGTTTTTATTTTTTTATTTTATTAATACACAAAGTCAAAAGCTCTTGTCAAAATGTCAATTATAAATGGCTTTTTTTATTTAGGTAATCTTAATAAAATTTAAATTAAAAACGTTATTTTGTCAGCTATATTTGCAGCTCGCTGTTTTTTAAGCATCTTGCGCCTGGAGCTCCACATTTTAAATTATTTATTTATTTATTTATTTTAATAAATAAATTTATTTATTTAATGGTTCCATGTTTTTTAATACACTTTTTAATATTCAGTAAAGTTGTCAGCCTCAGTTCTAAAGCATTTCATTGGATAGACTCATTATATTTATTTATTTAATTCTATATATTTGAAATCTGATAACCGATATATCGGCCGATAAATCTAAATCCAAATTTATATATAAGAATATATATGAAAAGTGAATGTAAAATGTATTAATACACATTTTTATTTTTAGCTTAAATTTTCCAAAGTCAAATGCTCTTGTCAAAATGTCAATTATAAATGGCTTTTTTATTTAGATAATCTTTATAAAATTTAAATTAAAAACGTTATTTTGTCAGCTATATTTGCAGCTCGCTGTTTTTTAAGCATCTTGCGCCAGGAGCGTCACATTTTAAAGAATTAATTAATTTATTTATTGGTTCCATGTGTTTAATACACTTTTTAATATTCAGTAAAGTTCTCAGCCTCAGTTCTAAAGCATTTCATTGGATAGACTCATTATATTTATTTATTTAATTCTTTATATTTGAAATCTTATAACCGATATATCGGCCGATAAATCTAAATCCAGATTTATATGCAAGTTACATATAAACATTATCATGAGAACATCATAACTGTGTGTTTGAGACGGGGATTTTAATGATGAGACTTGCGTTTTTGTAATCAGATTCAAAAATTACATAAAAATTGGATTTAGATTTATCGGCCGATATATCGGTTATCAATTTTCAAATATAAAGAATAATCGGTTATCGACTTTCAAATATAAAGAATTATCGATTATCGACTTTTAAATATAAAGAATAATCGGTTATCGGCTTTCAAATATAAAGAATAATCGGTTATCGACTTTCAAATATAAAGAATTATCGGTTATCGACTTTCAAGTATAAAGAATTATCGGTTATCGACTTTCAAATATAAAGAATTATCGGTTATCGACTTTCAAATATAAAGAATTATCGGTTATCGACTTTCAAATATAAAGAATTATCGGTTATCGGCTTTCAAATAAAAAGAATTATCGATTATCGACTTTCAAATATAAAGAATTATCGGTTATCGGCTTTCAAATATAAAGAATTATCGGTTATCGACTTTCAACTATAAAGAATTATCGGTTATCGACTTTCAAATATAAAGAATTATCAGTTATCGGCTTTCAAATATAAAGAATTATCGGTTATCGATTTCAAATATAAAGAATTATCGGTTATCGACTTTCAAATATAAAGAATTATCGGTTATCGACTTTCAAATATAAAGAATTATCGGTTATCGACTTTCAAATATAAAGAATTATCGGTTATCGGCTTTCAAATATAAAGAGTTATCGGTTATCGACTTTCAAATATAAAGAATTATCGGTTATCGATTTCAAATATAAAGAATTATCGGTTATCGACTTTCAAATATAAAGAATTATCGGTTATCGACTTTCAAATATAAAGAGTTATCGGTTATCGACTTTCAAATATAAAGAATTATCGGTTATCGACTTTCAAATATAAAGAATAATCGGTTATCGGCTTTCAAATCTAAATTAAAGAATTATTAGTTATCGGTATCGGCCATAATGTTCATATCAGTGCATCTCTAGTTAATGTACATCTTGGCATTTCCATCCAGCGTTGTTTTTTTTATGCAATATCCTAAAATGCACATCGAAAATAGGTGGATGGAAGCATAGCCGCTGCCACCTTGAGTCAAAGCAAACAAAAAATACATTTTCCACCATATCTATAATGACTTGTCGTGTGTTTTAAGACCTGCCGTCTTTTGAGTGTCAGGGACATACAGTCAAACCAAGATTTATTCAGACACTTTCAACATTTCTCACATTATCACTTTATTCACTATAGTTTAGAAAATGGTGATAAACATGAGCAGTTCTCAGATCAGTGGATATGTGACTGGTTTTGTCCGTCCTTCTGTTGGACTCTCACACATGAGTTATGTTGAATATCTGTCAGCTGGTAAATTGAACTACACAATTAGATAATACCAGTTTAGCTCAACCAGTGACCAAGTAATGCTTCATGTTGAGTGTGTGTGTAAAAAAAGCATTAGCACTTACAGAACACACACTTCAGCAAAACATCATCAGCTCAAAGTGGAGGAATCATTATTATTTCACTGTATGAAGAATATTAGTGTGTAATATCTCACAGTTGACTTTTATATTGCCCTCCTCACTCACAGAAATGAACTATAGTGTCCTGCACACACTAGTGGAAACATATCACTAAACATATTTGGTGTCTGAATAATTTTTGGTTTGACTGTGTTTGAATCCCACACTTAATAGGGAACACTGCTAGCGTAACATTTTAATTGCCCAAACACGTGTTTATCAGAGATGTGCCGAACAGCTGCCGCTTGTCAAGAACGCAGTTTCTTACGGCCGAGGGAATAAAGGCTCGTGTTTAAGGACGTTCACAGATGTTTTCTGCTCGCATTGATCCTGAAGTGAGGAGTGTAAGAGCACTTAAACGGCGCCTCAGGGGAAATGATTGTTTACTGCACGGCATCAGAAATAATTGTGAACTATCCCTCAGTTTGTACACGTGTTTTTAACAGTCTCACCCTCAGAACTTGATATCGAGAATCATGATATTTGACGTTCTTAACCCTCTGGTGCTCTTCATGCGTCGGTCAAAAAATGACCGAATTTGTTTTTCAGTGAAATGATTTTAGTTCGATAATGTTTTTTAGTAAATATTTTGTATTTGTAGGGGATTGTATGGTGCTACATTATGTTTACATTGTATTTAAAATCCATTTATTCAGTTTTTGAGCAAAGAGCTGATAATAAATTAGCAAACTAAACTGGTAAATCTCGAATGCTTTAGAGCGACAGACTGAAGTTTGATTTGTTTTCAAACGGGACACTTGCAGATTATTGCTGAAGAGTGTTTTGCTGCGCAGGAATTCCTCTGTTCGGTGACGCGACCGATATATCGGCAGACCGATATTATCGGCCGATATTAGACATTTTCAAAAATATTGGTATCGGCAGTTATAATGGCCGATAAAAGAATATTTCAAAAATAAAATAAAATCAGACGAAACACGCTTGACCCATGTCATGAGTGTTGGAGTTGTATAGTTTGTCCACCAGAGGGCGCTCTACACAGAGTTGGTCACGAGACATACATTGAATAACAATTAAAAGAACATCCCCATCAGTTCTCTAAACTCAAATAAGCAGGACAAGATTTGTGACTATCATGTCCAGTTAAATAAGCCGAGAGTGAAGCGGAGTTAGCTAGTAATAGTTACGTTACGTTGTTCCAGTGTCGTTGACTGACTGTCCTTTTAACTTTTGACAATGTGACTGAAGTATTTCTTTAATAGCGCGTGACAGTTATAGCAATGAGACGCATCATCTCTCCTCGGCCTGTTATATTGTAAATGTGTGTTTTACAATTAGCAGTATGACGTTATCCTTTGCTAAATTACGGCTCATCATAGACTAGCTAACCACAAAGCTAGCTAACGCCACTATCGTCAGTCTGTTCTGTTGCGACAATAAAAGAAACAAGTTTCTTTTTGAAATACATTATCATATTATTTTAGTTAAAACTCATAAATAACTAACATTAGGGAAATCTGTTAATGTTTTGTTGCGCGTTTCTGAAAAAGATAAAAAATATCGGCTGATATATCGGATTATCGGATTTTAAAGGGATACTCCACTTTTTTTGGAAATAGGCTCATTTTCCCACTCCCCCAGAGTTAAACAGTTGAGTTTTACCGTTTTCGAATCCATTCAGACGATTTTCTGATATTTAGAAGAATATCAGTAACCAACTGGTCTCATTGACTTCTATAGTAGGAAAAAAATATACTATAGAAGTCAATGAGACCAGAAACTGTCTGGTTACTGATATTCTTCTAAATATCAGAAAATCACCTGAATGGATTCGAAAACGGTAAAACTCAACTGTTTAACTCTGGGGGAGTGGTAAAATGAGCCTATTTCCAAAAAAAAAAAAAAGTGGAGAATCCCTTTAAAACAAACAAATATTTATAACGGTATCGGTTTTCAAAATCCTTTATCGGTCGGGCTATACGCGAGACAGACTTTGTTTCGGCAGACGGCCATAAGAGCATTTTTTATAAGCACAGGATACTGTCTATTTTTATCTGTGTTATTTTAAAAGCTGATTTTAATTAGGAACTCTTGTTATAACTTATTATTAACATTGCTAAATATTTATAATATAATATAATATAATTAGGGCTGTCAAACGATTAATCGCGATTAATCGCATCCAAAATAAAAGTTTGTGTTTACATAATATATGTGGGGGCACTGTGTATAATTATTTTATATATATAAATACACACAAATGCATGTATATTTAAGAAAAAAATATTATTTATATATAAAATTTTTATATTTACATATCATATAAATTATATATAAATGTATATAAAGTATATACATGAAAATATTTCTTAAATATATACATGTGTGTGTATTTATATATATATAATTATACACAGTGCACCCACATATATTGTGTAAACACAAACTTTTATTTTGGATGCGATTAATCACGATTAATCGTTTGACAGCCCTAAATATAATATAATTAATATAATATAATATTAAAATTATTATAATTGTTGTTATTATTAATAAAAATAAATTGAAATGCTGTTTTATTATTATTATTATTATTAATATGGGAGATGAGCTTGCTCTGATGTCAGTAGTTGTAAAGCATCTCAGGATCTGTGTACCGGAAGCGGACTCAGCTTGACTTCGGGTCACTAATGTTATCAGATTTAGCGGGTTTGTAAAGCTTTTGCTCTGATCGATGTGATGTGTGTGTGTGTGTGTGAGACGGCCGAGACTGTGATTTATGACGAACTCACTGGAGAGGAAAACGCTGCGATTTACAGGCCCTTCAACAATGAGTCAGTGTGGAGTGTGTGTGACACCAGCTTTTATCCGCACACATTTACAGCGTGCTTTATGAAGCCCGAGGGGATCCTCTGAGCACACACACACTTTATACCGCACAGCAGCTCATTAGTTAATAACCTTAATGAATTGATGTGTGAAATCAATCAACGAGGGTCCATGGATGTGAATCTTCAATGATTCGTGTGTAGTCCGAGTGTGGCTCACACACTTCTGTTTATCCGACGAACGCTCCGGCATGAGGATATCTGAGTGTGTGTGGAGGTTATCGACTGAGAGCGCCGCTTATGTGGACTGCAGGTTACACTGATGATAGTGTTTGTGTGTGTGAGATTGTGTGTGAGTGTAAATGGTACTGTGTGTGTGTGTGCCGAGGCCTCTGAGCGAGTGTGTGTGGAGATAATTCACCTTTCACAGATCATTAAGCTGGAGAACGATCGTGTGAGCAACACCTTCATCTTCAGAATAAGCCGAGTGTTTACTCTGCAGCCTCGGCTCATAAACACAACACACACACTTTATTTCACACGCTCAGGTTTCATCGGAAATATTTTTTTTTTCCTGATCTCCAAAAATGATCTCTCGAATTTTTCTAGGAGGTTGATATTTCGAAAGACATGATACTTTAATATGAAATTAAAACGAGTCATGAGTCAACATGAGTCATTCATTCAACCAATTCATTTTAGCAGTTGATTCATTTGGGAGTCAAGTGATTCACATGCTATACGTCCTAAATATAAAGTAGTTTGTCCCAAAGCTTGTCTAATATGATTTGAAATATCAAAGTATCCCAAAAATTTATATTTTTTAATTATATGACAGTTGTGCACACTCTGATGTAAATTTTAATTGTGTATTTTCTGCACTGTTTTAGATGTTTTCACTAGTGCTGGGCAACGATATATATATGTGTGTACTGTGTATTATTATTTTGCATATATAAATACAGAAAAATATTTGCATGTTTATATATTTATACATCATTTATAGCCTCTTATATATTAGTGTATATATATATATATATATATATATATATACATATATACACACACTACCGGTCAAGTTTTAGATCAGTAAGATTTTTTATGTTTTTAAATGAAGTCTCTTCTGCTCACCAAAGCTGCTTTATTTGATGAAAAAAAATGACAAACAGTAATATTGTGAAATATTATGACAATTTAAATAACTGTTTTCTATTTTAATGTATTTTGTAATAATAATAATAATAATAATAACACATTTTATTTATTTGGCGCCTTTCTGGACACTCAAGGTCGCCTTACAAAAAATACAATAAAACAAACTATAGTAAAAACTTGCATAAAACATGTTAAAATACATCATATATAAATCATATAAAGCATCATAAATAATATCATACATGCGTAATAACATTTAAAATGTAATTTGAAAGCTGAATTTTCAACATCATTACTGTTGCTGATTACACATCAGTTTTAATGTCACATGATCCTTCAGAAATCATTCTAATATGCTGATTTTATGCTCAAAAAACATAAATTATTATTTTCAGTGTTGAAAACAGTTGTGTACCATTTCTTCCCCCAAAAAATTCTATGAAAGATCAAAAGAACAGCATTTATTTAAAGTATAATCTTTTCTAATCATTATAAATGTCTTTACTGTAACTTTTGATCAATTGAACTCATCCTTGATGAATAAAAGTATTCTCTAATTTCTTTCCCCCCAAAATAAAAAAATAAATTCCTACTGAGCCCAAACTTTTGATTAATGTTACAAAAGCTTTCCGTTTCAGATCAATTCTGTTCTTTTGAACTTTCTATTCATCAAATCCTGAAATAAAAATGTAAAAAACTGTTTTCAACACTGATAATAATCATAAATGTCTCTTGAGCATCATATTATAATCATTTCTGTAGGATCATGTGACACTGAACACTGGAGTAATGATGATAAATTCAGCTTAGATCACAGGAATAAATTACACTTCACTATATATTCACATAGAAAACCGCTGTTTTAAATTGTAATAATATTTCACAATATTACTGTTGTTTTTTGTTTTTTTTTATCAAATAATTGCAGCCTTGGTGAGCAGAAGAGACTTCTTTTAAAATCATAAAAAATCTAACCGATATAAAACTTTTGACTGGTGGTGTGTGTATATATACACAGTACACAAACATATATTATGTAAACACAAACTTTTATTTTGGATCCGATTTATCGCGTTTTTCCTCTTTGATTGTGTTTGATCAGTGTTTATGAAGCTCAGTGTGTGTGTGTGTGTTTGAAGTGTCCAGCTGTTAATGAGCTTTATATATGAACACAGAGTTTGTGTTTCTCATTAACGGAGAAGGTTTGCCAGAGGCAGATCTACATAACAGGATAAATTTGGGTTGGAATGAGTCGAATCTTTGGATCTCGCTCTCGTATTGTTTCTCCAAAGCTAGGCTAATTGGATTCAGACTTGCAGATGCTCTTGCTAATGAACGGAGGAACTGGTTTTGAAGGATCTGAGTGTGTAAATGTTTGTGCTGTGATATGGAAATGATCCTCTGTTGTAGTGTGTGTGTGTGTGTGTGAGGCGTGTTTGACCTTCAGCCGTTGGGTGGAGATCCTTTTCCTGATGGAAATTCACATCCTGACGACATTCCCAGCGGGACGAATAGTTGGAATAGTTTGCGATGAGGAAGGAGGAGGTGACTAGCAGGTTCAATATTTAACATGTAGCATCAGGCTATTTATTTAATATACATAATTGCACATTCTGAGCTTTTAGAAGCGTTAGGGATGCAATTTACATATTGATAGTTGTTTAAATTAACGATATATAAATTTAATTATGTTACTCAACCACTTGCTTAACCAACACAACACGGCTTGTTTTATCACGCATACTAAATGAGGCAAGAGTGTCGGGTTACATTCAAGATATTTTAAGGCTTAAAGAATTTTTTTAATAATATTTATCATTTTTGTTATAATTTTGATGATTATGGAGGATTACAGATATGAAAACCCCAAATTGAAAATTAGAAAATTGTGAACAGGTTTTCTGTAATCCATAATCATCACAATTATAACAAATAAAGGCTTGAAATATCTCACTTTCCATGTAATGAGTCTAATATAATATAATATAATATAATATAATATAATATAATATAATATAAATGATATACAGATATGAAAACCCCAAATAAAAAATTAGAATATTGTGAACAGGTTTTCATATCTGTAATCCATAATCATCACAATTATAACAAATAAAGGCTTGAAATATCTCACTTTGCATGTAATGAGTCTCTATAATATATTAGTTTCAGCTTTTAAGTTGAATAGGCTCTATGCACGAACCCTGCTGACGTGTGTTTGAACGAATCTCAGTCAGCGTCTTTACTTCCGGAAGCGCGTTCTGCAGGACAAGTGTATAGGCGGCAAAACTGTAATAAAATCCGTTTTCTCAGAAACGGAGACAACAATTTTAGAAACGCTGATTCGCTAGTCTAATTTCGTACGATATGAGAGAATACTAACACTCAAAGTTGTTGATTTGGCTCGAAATATATAATTTAAATAACTTCTCTTTTTTACTCTTGCGTGACGGCTAACTGCCTCACAGTGTTGTTAACATCATTCACGTTAACCGGAGGACGTTTTTATAAACAGCGAGTGTAATTTGACACTATCTCCACCTATCGCAAAACCGGCTTATGACCATAGACTGACTCAGCACCGGAAGTGAGTGGGCGTGCTGAGACAAATATGGAAGCGATCGTGCATAGAGCCTATTACGGAACTAAATGAACTTTTGCTCCATATTCTCATTGTTCCAGTTTCACCTGTATAATCTTATTATTAACATATTCTAACATTCAACAATTACAAGAATTATGATACGCTTTCATCATAGTGAGGATTTCCATCTTTTATCCATGTAATAGCCTCCAAATGCTATGCAAATGTCCTATATGAGTGTAGTACATCTTTACATTTCTGCATCTATACTTTTAAAATGTATTAAAAACTTTCCACACTCTCAGAAAAAAAGGTACAAAAGCTGTCACTGGGGCTGTACCTTTTCAAAAGGTAAACTTTTGTCCATATCATGAGCTAATATGTCCATTTTAGGTGCTAATATCTACATTTGATGTGCTAATAAGCAAATTTTAGGTGTTAATATGTACATTTCAGGAGCTAATATGTACATTTTAGGTCCTAATATGTCCATTTTAAGTCCTATTATGTCAATTTTAAGTGTTAATATGTACATTTTAGGTCCTAATATGTTCATTTTAAGTGTTAATGTGTACATTGAGGTCCTGATGTGTCCATTTTAGGTGGTAATATGTACATTTTAAGTCCTTATATGTCCATTTTTAAGTTATATATTTCCTTATATGTCCATTTTAATAATATGTACATTTTAGGTGCTAATAAGTACATTTTTGGCATTAATATGTACATTTCACGTGATAATATGTATATTTTAGGTGCTAATAAGTACATGTTTGGCATTAATATGTACATTTTAGGTGCTAATATGTACATTTCAGGTGCTAATATGTACCACTAAGGTACCAATATTTAGCCTTTGGGTACAAAAGTTTACCTTTTGAAAAGGCACAGCCCCAGTGACAGCTTTTGTACCTTTTTCTCTGAGAGTGCAGCATTGGTTATCAACCAACTTTACATGTGCATTTGATTCCATAAACGACCATTTTTGCAAAAGTACATAAACAGACCAGCGAATGCGTCTCACGAGGAAGCGTGCATTGTTGCTTGACCTTGGCTCACGACCTTTGACCTCTTGCTCAGCGTGTGTTCCTGAGATCTGAGAGATGTTTAGCCGTCTGGAAGCTTCACATGCGACACGCGGGCCAGTAAACTCAATTACCTGCAATTTTTGTCCCTAAACAATTTGCATTTTTGCAGTGCCTTGTGGGAAAGTTTGCATGTCTGAACGAAAGTCAATCCCATGCTTTATCAGGCGTCTCTGTCATGATGCCATGTGTTCTTCTTTCCTCTTGAATCTGTCAGGACAACTCGCCATTAATGTAGAAAGGCCTTGAAAAAGTCCCAGTTTCACTGTCCTCAAGAGTTGTACACTGATATGTTTTTAATTTTGAGATTGTGAACTTATAATAACATTGACTTGGACGAGCAACAGAAGTTGAAACCTGTAAGATTACATTTTTTTAATAAGTTCTGCTCAGCAAGGCTGCGTTTATTTGATCAAAAATACAGTAAAAATGTGAAATATTATTATATAATTTAAATATTATTTATATATTATTATATAATTTAATTATTATATAATTTAATTATATTATATATTATATATATTATTATGTAATTTATTTTAAATATTATTTATATATTATTTAATTATTATTTAATTTAAAAATAATGTAAAACATCTGTATTCTATGTGACTATAGGCTATATTAAACTGTAATTTATTCCTGAATTTATCATCATAACTCCAGTCTTCAGTGTCACATGATCCTCCAGAAATCACTCTAATATGAGGATCTGATGATCAACACACACTTATGATTATTATTATTGTTGAACACAGATTTGGACACACACACACACACACACACATGCAGAGACGATCCCTCCCTATCCTGACAGGAAGGAAAGCCCAGCGTAAACATCTAAAGGAAGCGTCTACACACTCACTCACACACACACACACACACACACACACACACACACACACACACACACACACACTTCATTTCTGCCTTTAACGTCGAACCGAGACTCAAAGCAGATGTTGATCAAACCTCAGGAGAAACACGTCATATCAGAGACACAATCAGAGGTGAGCGTTCAGGAGAGGTGTGTGTGTGTGTGTGTGTGTGTGTGTGTGTGTGTGTGTGTTGAGTAGGTGGGTGGCAGAAATGATTCCCAGGCATCTCTGACATGGTGACAGGCAGCCGGGTAAATTGTGTATGTATGTGTGTGTATGTTTGTGCGTGTGCGTGTGTGTGTGTGTGTGTGTGAGTGTGTGTGTGTGTTCATGATCCGACTGTTTCCTGACATTTCAAAGTGCTTGTTATTATTATTATTATTATTATATAACCGCTTGTTAGTCATTCCCAAATTTAATGTCTTGCGTAATATCTCATATTGGCAGGATGAGTCTTGTATGCAGGAGTGTGTGTGTGTGTGTGTGTGTGTGTGATGTCCTGCATTTATGTAGGTTAACTGAAGTTTACAGAAGTGATGGTGGAAATGAAATGCATTGTAAGAGTGCATTGCTGATGTGTGTGTGTGTGTGTGTGTGTGATTTAAGGGTTATCAGTGTGTGTGAAGCGCTGAGTGAGTGTGTGAGTCTCAGACCTGCTTTCACAGGCATTAATGATCCGCTTCAGACTTAATGAAATGAAACCGAACCTAATGAATGAGAAACTGGTTAACCCGAGTCAGCGCTGAGCACTGGTGTGTGTGTGTGTGTGTGTGTGTGTGTGGGTCTATACTGGTTTTGCTGTGATTGCAATACACAGGTCAGGACAAACCCGTGTTCAATGTTATCTGGGTTTTCCTGCTCTTTTGTGCTCTAAAACACCAGTCAGCGGCTTTAACGTCTCAGTCGTGTGGAAGATTGTTTCTGCACAGAATGAAATATACAAAACGTAATTGTGACTTTGTTTCGCAATTCTGACTTTATAACTCGCAACTGTTACTTTATAACTCGCAATTCTGACTTTTTATCTCGCAATTCTTAATTTATATCTCGCAACTCTGACTTTATATCTCATAATTCTGACTTTATATCTCGCAGCTGTTACTTTATGTCTCATAATTCTGACTTTATATCTCATAATTCTGACTTTATATCTCGCAATTCTGACTTTATATCTCATAATTCTGACTTTATATCTCGCAGCTGTTACTTTATATCTCACAATTCTGACTTTATATCTCATAATTCTGACTTTATATCTCGCAGCTGTTACTTTATATCTCACAATTGTAAAAGAAAAAGTAGCAATTATCTAAAATGTTTTAATCTGTGGCGTAAACAAGCTTCAATACAATAGAGTGTGTTCTGTAAGTAAAAACATTGATTTTGGCTGTGTGAGTGTGAGTGTGTGTGTGTGTGGTTCCCCTGAAGTTTCAGTAATAAAGATGCCGTGTGTGTCACATGACTCCAGTGATCTCCATTAACGAGGAGACGCGGTGCACTCGATGCTTTTAACCTCGTCACGACCCCTAGAGAACTGACACTGACGGACGGTCAGATCTGACCGAGCACGAGCGTCTCGGCATTAGCAGATTACACACACACACACACACACACACACCAGGCTGAGTAGATCTTTAAATGACAAATGTGTCACTCCACACACGCATCCACATTCTCACACACATACACACACACACACACACACACTCTTACTTACATCATATATGACCGTGCACGAGCGTCTTGGCATTAGGAGATTACACACACCAGTCTGAGTGGATCTTTAAATGACAGATGTGACACTCAAACACACACACACACACACACACACACACACACACACACTCTCTCTCTCTCTCTCGCTCTCTTACACTCACACTCTCTCTCACACACACACTGTAGGTAAACGTTTGTAGGTTGTACATGTTCTGAGTGATTTTGGGTTAAGAGAAGATGACATTGTAATCAAATAATGTTTTATCGGGCGAACGAGAGGATGCTCAAGTGCTTTATACCTGACATCTCTGAAAGAGAGATGCAACGATTAATGCATCCGTGGATGAAAATAATTATAAAATATTAAATGATTTTAAAAGTGACCTTTAACATCGACTATGCAATACATTTTAATTTATTTAGTGCTTATAAAATTATTAAGCCTATTTGGAGAGAGAGATGTTGTCATCAGTCATCGTGTGATAAGGAAATGTGACGAGGCCGAGAGACTGCTTGAGCAAGTGTTGTCCGTGAGGCTGTAAAACTGTTGGCTAAGTTACAGACACTCGTGAAACTGATGCTAATTATCTGGGAGGCGTTCGCTAACAGCAGGCAAGCTGTCATTGTTTGTGTCAAACGAGTTGTGGATTAGTTGTAATATTAAAACAGGAGATCATGACTTACCTTCAATCTTACCTAGATACAATGGTGCTATTTCTGATTGGCTATTGTGTGGCCCCTTTCTTTTTTTTGATTGGCTTGAGTAAGAACTCCAGGAGACACGCGCTTGATTCCTGCCGGCTCCACAGTGAGTGATTTGGGGCGCTGCAGCATATTCAATATATTATAATTAGGGCTGTGCAAAAGTTAATTGCGATTAATCGCATCCAAAATAAAAGTCTGTGTTTACATAATATATTTGTGTGTGCTGTATATAATTATTTTGTGTATATAAATACACACACATGCAAGTATATATTTAAGAAAATGTGTTATTCATATATAAAATATTTATATAATATAGATTATGTATTTTTATATATATATACAGAATTTAAGCGCAAATAATTCTTAAATATATACATGCATGCATAGGTATTTATATATACAAAATAATTATATACAGCACACACAAATATATTATGTAAACACAGACTTTTATTTTGGATGCGATTAATCGCAATTAACTTTCGCACAGCCCTAATTATAAATAGTTTTTCAGCGTGAGAAATACAATGTGTGGCGGGAGTGTGTGCCAAAAGACTAAAATGAGTGAGTGTGTCACTTAGAGCCCTGGTGTGTGTGTGTGTGTGTGTGTGTGTGGTTCTGACTGAGGGACTTCACAAGCTTCTTCATGGTTAGTGACATCACCAATCCTAAAATCTGCATAAACCCCGCCTCCGGGATCACAATTTATAGATTATCATGACTAATATGCTAATCAACGACTGTAAGATAGTTAACTCCACATCAGATTCATAAACTCATGGACTAACCGTTCAGAAATGTCCTGTTGCTTCTACATGTCGTCACTTCTAGAACAGAAGATTAAAAGTTTTTGACATTTTCAGGACATGAGCTCTTGAAGCTCCGCCCCCTGTGCCGGGAGCAGCAGCTCATTTGCATTTAAAGGGACACACACACAATGGCGTGTTTTTGCTCACATTAAAAAGGTGACATTTTTACATGATATATAACACTATCTGTGAGATATTTGAGCTGAAACTACACACACACACACTCTGAGGACTTATTTTACATGTTGTGAAGAGAGCATTATAGGACCCCTTTAAAAAATATAGCTTCTTAAAAAGTGCTTGTAGGTGATTGAGGACTTGAGGGAAAGTCCTGTGAAGTTTCTCAGCTCTACACACACACATGCGGCCCGTGGTGTGTTCAATTAGCCGGATGTTGAATGGCCCTCTTGTGTGAGACGCTTGCTCTCTGGCCGCCGGCCGGACTCGATTAGAGAGATGAAGCGTGATGTTCTGTGGAGGGAGAGCTGGGAAACACACACACACACACACACACTCGCTCGTCTCGGTTCTCCTGTCCTTTTGCTCTTGATACGAGGAAGCGTCTCGAAGCGTTCGAGCGAGCTGATGTCGGACATGAAGAATTCCTGCTGCTTTATGAAGAACAAATTCATGTGTCCGTTTTTATTTTATTTTTTAATGAATGATTTTTTTTGTAATATCTAAATGCAAAAATATGTAAATCTAAAAAAATATGTAAATCTATCTAAATATGTAAATGCAGTTTTATTGAATCAGAATAATGTATATGTATGTGTGTGTACGTATATATATATATATATATATGTATATGTATGCATATATAAATTCTTTATTTAATGTATTAAATTTACAATTTAAGTAGGGATGCGCCGATATGAAAATTAGAAAATATGAAAATAGCCGATATGAAAATATGAAAATAGCCGTTAACCGATAATTCTTTATATTTGAAAGCCGATAACCGATATATCGGCCGATAAATCTAAACCCAAATTTTTATATAAGTTTTGAGAGCCCGATTACAAAAACAAAAGTCTCCCCATAAAAATCCCCTGAGGGAAGTAATAAATTATCAGCTTTAATATATTAATAAATAATATAATAAAATAAATTTTATTAACGGGCCAATAACGATAAAATTAAAAATTAACATATATTACCCTATACCGATATGGTGGCCGATATATCGTGCGTGTCTAGTATTTTTGTAGCATTTAAAAGTCTAATAATATTTTTTTGTATTTTTTAGAAAACGTATTTTCAGTATTGACTCAGACTATTCAAATTATTAGTTAAGGTAATTGAGTAAAGTTGGTACTTTAGTATTTTAAAATCTATCTCTCCTCTTGATTTTGCATGACATAAAAAACATTTATATAATTTAATATAAATAAATTATATTAAATATTGATAATCAAATTTCATTAAAACATTTTTTACACAATTTTAGAGAAATAATCCAAGTTCTAGAATTTATAAACTTGGTTTGTTTGGCACCAATGGTTTTGTCTGTCGTTGTGCCACTTCTTCATCTTCCATAATGAACATTTGTTCTAGAAATATGTATTTTAAATACAGAAATTAAATACAGAAATATGTATTTTTGAGCTATACAATACTGATTCATGATCAAATGGGACTTTTTTCCAAACTCTTTCCTCGATTCTCCTATTAAAGCGTGACAGAATTCTGTTTCTGGTGTATTTGAAGAGGCTCCGCCCATGCGCTCTTCTAATTGGCTGAGATTTTTGATTGATTTGGTTGCATTTTGTCAGGTGTGGACAAACAAATCGTTTGTTGCTGGAATCGTATCGCATCGTGTGTTTAAGACACTTCTTTCAAAAATATTTAAAAATCTTAGCAACTTTTTTATGCCTCTGTCTATATAGTACTATATTAAATTGACCTAATCCTGTTTGTTTTTTTGTCATAAAAGTAACGTTATAAAAGGTTTCAGTCGACATGCATTTAATACTCCTACACTCTCTGAAAAAAAGGTACAAAAGCAGTCACTGAGGCTGTACCCTTTCAAAAGGTACACTTTTGTACCCAATGGCCGCATATTGGTACCTTAGTGGTACATATTAGCACCTAAAATATACATATTAGCTCATGAAACTGACATATATTAGCACCTAAAATTTACATATTAGCACCTAAAATGTTCACATTAGCACCTAAAATTTACATATTAGCACCTAAAATGGACATATTAGCACCTGAAATGTTCACATTAGAACCTAAAATTTACATATTAACACATAAAATGTACGTATTACCACCTAAAATGTACATATTACCAACTAAAATGGACATATTAGCTCATTAAATTGACATATTAGCACCTGAAATGTACATATTAACACTTAAAATGTATATATTAGTACCTAAAATGTACATATTAGAATCTAAAATGGACATATTAGCTCCTGAAATGGACATATCAGCACCTAAAATATTAACATTTAAAATGTAGATATTAGCACCTAAAATGGACAAAAGTTTACCTTTTGAAAAGGTACAGCCCCAGTGACAGCTTTTGTACCTTTTTTTCTGAGAGTGTATATGAAATGAATAATTAGCGTACTGGTTGAACAGTTTTGCTTAGTTATGTTTGGCAGTGACTTTATTATTAAGATATTCATAATTTTTTTATAGTATGTGGAAAAAGATATAGAGCTAAATAAACCGCTTTACCCTGAACTGAACACTTTCACTATATTACACACACACACACTGAATGCAGTGTTCTCATGCCAGACTCTGTGTGTGTGTGTGTGTGTGTGTGTGTTTGGCTGGTTCTCTCAGGATCTGCTCTTCACTGTTGTTCAGCTGAAGGAAAGAAGCGTGTGATTTTATTTCTTCCTCTCCACTGAGATGTGAAATAGATTCGCAGATCCAATAGAGGTTCAGCTCTCTCATGATGTTTAGTTTAGTATGAAAAATGCACAAAAATAGAGTTTTTGTTATGAAGTGTAAAAATGCGGTTTTCTAGCCGGAGATACTGTGAGGCGTAAGTGTGTGTTGGGCGTGTGAGCTGATCTCTCAGTAAACGAGCGTTCAGTGAGATCTGCAGTTCCAAACGCTTCCACTAGAGGAAACTCGTCTCGCATTCATTTACAATCAGGACCATTACACCTGTTCCAGTCACGCCCATCGTGTGTGTGTGTGTGTGTGTGTGTGTGTGTGCAGCTTCATCTGGCCGCGCTGGCGTCTCTGAAGGGTGATGTGGTGGAGCTGAACCAGCGACTGCTGCAAACCGAGAGAGAGAGAGAAGCGCTGGAGAACAGACTGGCCAAAGCACAGGTCAGTACACACACACACACACACACATTTCTGCATTGCATCCTTGATTCTGAATTGCAACAAACTGGGGTTTATGAGTTGACAGGGTTAAACTAACAAATAATACAATAGAAAAATGAATTAAAAATGACTGTTAATGAACATCAGAGAAATATTATTAGATTTAGTTGAAGTCCACCTGGAGTCAATCATGTTATCCCTTAAAACGCATCTTTCATCACCAAAATGACATTTAAATGTTTTCTTTCCTGTAAAATAAAGTCTTTGTCTTAAAAATATCTTGAATGTAACTCGACACCCTCGCCTCATTTAGTATGCGCGGTTGTATGAATATGCGAATGAGCCCCGCCTCCACTCACTCAATCCATATTTTCAAGTAATGCAATCAAAAGATACTTTTTAGATGAGTTTAACTTATATTTGACTGCTACTGTGTGTCCAATTTAATTTGCATACATTTTGATCTTGCATTGATGTTATATTTGGTGTGTGTGTGTGTGTGTGTGAGAAACATAATTTAAGGTAACAGAGACTGGTTTGGGTTTATAGCAGTTCCTGAATAATGTCGTTTTCCAGCTAACGTTCGTTTTGAGCGATTGACTTCCATCGAAATGATCATTTGTTGTTAAATTAGGGCCGCTAAGATGACTCCGTTCCCTCTAAACACACTTTAAACACTCTGGAGTGTGTGTGTGTGTGTGTGTGTGTGTGAGAGAGAGTGTGTTTTATCACATTGATGCATCGTTCCCTTTATTGTGTTTTATAAACCCGTCAGCTCCACCGTTTCAGCCTGACGCACACACACACACACACTCCGTAACACATCTGTTATGTTTATAATTGGTTGCTCGGGCGTTTATTGTGACACACAGATGTAATTTGTGATCTGACAGCTAATTAGTCTCACACACACGCGTGTAAAGCACATCTGGACACTTGTGGTGTGTGTAGATCCGCGTTAAAGACATCACCGCAGTCTGACAGAGATCAGCGGATCTGAGACAACACTCAGCCAATCAGAAACGCTCTCTGCCTGTCAATCATGTTTGTGAGGGCGGGGTTTGGAAAAGAGGGCGTGTGCTTGAAAGGATCTTGCTGTTTTATTTAATACGTTGAGAAATGTGTTTTGTGTGTGTTTATGTGTATATATCTTGTGCTATTATAGGTGTGTTGTTGTTTTTATTCATTCGGTGTAGTTTAGATGCGGCGTGTGTGTGTGTGTGTGTGTGTGTGTGTGTGTGTGTGAGGATCAGGATCTCGAGAGGTCTGCTTCTGTCTGAGAGAAACGACCCTAAAGGGAGACAGCCTCGGGCACATGCCTCAGTCCCGACCTCCGACCTCTGACCTCGAGCCCCGAGAGCACTAGGTGACCCGACCTTTGACCCCCAGCCTGTTTCAGTGAGGGTCCAGGTTCAATGCGCTCTTGTGTGTCGATGTTCCTGAAACACAGCCTGTGTTGTTGCCCCTGTCGAGACGCAGCCATAAACGTCACATTTACCACCACAGAAACAGAAACATATGTGTCACATGGGGATCTCGCTTCTGTTCCAAGAACTAGTCATGCATATATATATATATATATATATATATATATATTAGGGCTGTCAAAACGATTAATCGCATCCAAAAAAAAGCTTGTGTTTACATAATATATGTGGGTGCACTGTGTATAATTATTTTGTATATATATAAAAACACACATGCTTGTATATTTAAGAAAAAAATATTATTTATATATAAAATATTTATATTTATATATAATATAAATTAGATATAAATCCATATACAGAATATACATGAAAATATTTCTTAAATATATACAAGCATGTGTGTGTATTTATATATATATATATAATAATTATACACACTACGCACACATATATTATGTAAACACAGGCTTTTATTTTGGATGCGATTAATCATTTTGACAGCCCTATATATATATATATATATATATATATATATATATATATATATATATATATATATATATATATATATTAGGGCTGTGCAAAAATTAATTGCGATTAATCGCATCCAAAATAAAAGCCTGTGTTTACATAATATATTTGTGTGTGCTGTATATAATTATTTTGTATATATAAATACAAACACATGAATGTATGTATTTAAAAAAATGTGTTATTCATATATAATAAATTTATATTTATATAATATAGATTGTCTGTTTATATTTATATACAGAATTTAAGCGCAAATAATTCTTAAATATATACATGCATGCATAGGTATTTATATATACAAAATAATTATATACAGCCCACACAAATATATTATGTAAACACAGACTTTTATTTTGGATGCGATTAATCGCAATTAACTTTTGCACAGCCCTAATATATATATATATATATATATATATATATATATATATATATATATATATTTGATTAAAATACAGTAAAAATAGTGAAATATTATTGAAATGTAAATCATCTGTTCCCTCTGTGAATATACAGTAAAGCTGAATTTATCATCATAACTCCAGTCTTCAGTGTCACATGATCCTCTAGAAATCACTCTAATATGAGGATCTGATGATCAACACACATTAATGATTATTATCAGTGTTGAACACAGATATGGAAAAAAAATCAGGGTTATTTGATGAATATAAAGTTCAAAAGAACAGCATTTATCTGAAATAGAATCTTTCGTAACATTATAAATGTCACTTTTGATCAATTAATGCATCCTTGAGGAATAAAAGTATTAATTTTGTTATTAGAAATACTGACTCCAATCTTGAGCTGTAGTATATGATGGCAATACATCTGTCTCTATGATTGTGTGTGTGTGTGTGATTGTGTGTGAATGTGGGTATGATTGTGTGTCTGTGTGTGTGTGTGATTGTGTGTGTGTGTTCCTGTTGTGTCTGTGATCATGAATAGACTCATTGTGCAGTAATTGTGGCTGTGGTCAGAGGTGGAGTGTGTGTTTAACGGGTTATTGTGTGTCCTCGTTCACACTGAGTGATTGACCTTGTTTTGTTTTCACACACAGTCTTCGACTCCCGCCAGGAAAACATGCCATTCCTCTAAGATCATTCCAGGAAGGCGAAACACACACACACACACACACACACACACACACACTCCGGGATGCCAATCCCATCGTGAGATCCCAGTGCTTGTGATCCTCCATCAGCTGGTTACAC